>CM047808.1:112269090-112869090 GCA_026214975.1 Gentiana macrophylla
GTGTACCGTTTCGTTAGATGTACGACATGTGCGTAATAAGATAAATTAATATTTGTCTCATTACACACATTTCGCATATCCAATGCATTAATGTGTGTGACATTTACTCTCCGTATAAAAATTCCCGTGATATTGTACTTTTTCATCAAACTACGATTCTTATCATCAGTCTATTGAAATTGTTGAATTTTTTTTTCATTTCCTTATGTTATATATATATATATATATATATATATATATATATATATATATATATATATATATATATATATACTAATATAAAATAATACAATTATATTATATAGGAAAGCATGGCACATATCATTGAATTCATATCTGTACTTATTATAATGATTGAGGAAATGACTAATTTTTAAATATTGTATAGATCTATCTATATATAAAATAAAATAAAATCTAAAGGGAAACTTGTAAATCTATGCTCGAAAAGAAGAGTATCGGTATAATATGCGTCGCAGAAAGTAGTTGGAAAAATATGCCTCACGACAATAATCGTCCAAAATGCGTCATGAGCCCCAGATTTTGTATTTCCGATAAAAGATTTCTTAGCGCGAGGAGGGCGCGATACTCCACGCGCGTGCCAGACGCATGCGGCGATAATCGTTTGAAAAACTGGATCGACAGCCTCTTCCTTCTTTCCCTCTTTCATTTTTCAGCCTCCTCCCCTCCCCCCCTCCTTCCTCCGTCTCCCTCTTTTTGTCACTCTCACAAAAGCGGCGGCGGTGGTGGTGGATCTTGTGCTCGTGGTTTCGAGGCTCACCGTGCTCCTCCTCCCTCCTCGATCCATTTCCATTCCTCATCAGACAAGAAACAAGGTAAATTCTAATCCCTCCTCAATTTGAGTTCTTTTAGTCAATCATCTAATTCTTTTAACAAAGCTTTTTGAGAAACGGTATTGTGTGTGTTAATTTTGATTTTTGGGGATGCCTATAATACGGGATTGGTGCCCTAATTTCTAATTTTGAGAAATTGACGGTAGTAGGGGTATCCTTTCATCAATGGCAAAATGAATTTCTTGAGGTATATTGACCTGTTTCTTTGTATTGCAAAACATCCCTAATTCTACCCTTTTCTTAATTATTACGGAGAAAATGATGGGTTTTCCTTGAATAATACTTTTAGCCCAAAAAGTTAACATTTTGGTTTAAAGAAATCTGTTGGTTTTCTTGTTTTGCTTTTCTTTCTTCAGAAAATGACTTGGGGTCTTCTTCTTTTTTTCACAATTTTCCTGATGTTTGTTTTTTATTCTGTGTTTACTATTCCTTCCACCTTTTTCCCATTAACATTGCATTTCCTTGTGAGACTTCTGAATCTACTTGCTTTGTTACCAGAAAAAAGTGTTCAAATTTTTGAGTGTGTTGTTGTTCTGGATATCTCTAGTTCTTGTTTGTAAGGTAATAAAATGTAGTTCTAATTCTTAAGCTACACCAATCTGTTTTTTAATGCTTAGGTGCTGCGCCAAAGAAAAGCTTTTAAAAGGTTTATAGGTAATTTCCCCAAAAAAAGAATGGTTTATAAGTAATACTGTTATTGTTAAGAGCATTTATTCAAATGGCCAAGACAGTAAATACAAGTTCAGCCTGCATTGTGTATTTTTGTTTGCAACTATACTATTTACTGTCTTTCAATTTGGACCCCAATGAATAGATTCTTCTTCAACTTATGCTTAGCTTGGGTATTTTATTTGCTCATTGTTGCTCTCGTAACAATTGATTTAGTTGTTTGCTTTTATTCTTTCCTATTCATTCATCAACAGAAGAGTTTGGTTTTCATGAATAGAAGAGTTTGGTTTTCTTTTAATCGCTTGTTTTTGTAGCAAATTTTTTTATTCGTTTGTTTGAAATGTAATTTCAAAGATAAAATAAAATTTGAACGGTATACATGCATCCTGTGTTTTTTCTTCCTTCATGGCAAATTATATATTGAATGTTGTGTGAATTTGGTAGAACAATATAAATTATATAAAGAAGTCCAGTACACATAATTTATATCAATATAATTTATATTGTTCTACCAAATTCACACAACATTCAATATATAATTTGCCATGAAGGAAGAAAAAACACAGGATGCATGTATACCGTTCAAATTTTATTTTTATGCTGAAATTCTGTTTCAAACAAACGAATAAAAAAAAATTTGCTACAAAAACAAACGATTAAAAGAAAACCAAACTCTTCTATTCATGAAAACCAAACTCTTCTGTTGATGAATGAATAGGAAAGAATAAAAGCAAACAACTAAATCAATTGTTACGAGAGCAACAATGAGCAAATAAAATACCCAAGCTAAGCATAAGTTGAAGAAGAATCTATTCATTGGGGTCCAAATTGAAAGACAGTAAATAGTATAGTTGCAAACAAAAATACACAATGCAGGCTGAACTTGTATTTACTGTCTTGGCCATTTGAATAAATGCTCTTAACAATAACAGTATTACTTATAAACCATTCTTTTTTTGGGGAAATTACCTATAAACCTTTTAAAAGCTTTTCTTTGGCGCAGCACCTAAGCATTAAAAAACAGATTGGTGTAGCTTAAGAATTAGAACTACATTTTATTACCTTACAAACAAGAACTAGAGATATCCAGAACAACAACACACTCAAAAATTTGAACACTTTTTTCTGGTAACAAAGCAAGTAGATTCAGAAGTCTCACAAGGAAATGCAATGTTAATGGGAAAAAGGTGGAAGAATAGTAAACACAGAATAAAAACAAACATCAGGAAAATTGTGAAAAAAAGAAGAAGACCCCAAGTCATTTTCTGAAGAAAGAAAAGCAAAACAAGAAAACCAACAGATTTCTTTAAACCAAAATGTTAACTTTTTGGGCTAAAAGTATTATTCAAGGAAAACCCATCATTTTCTCCGTAATAATTAAGAAAAGGGTAGAATTAGGGATGTTTTGCAATACAAAGAAACAGGTCAATATACCTCAAGAAATTCATTTTGCCATTGATGAAAGGATACCCCTACTACCGTCAATTTCTCAAAATTAGAAATTAGGGCACCAATCCCGTATTATAGGCATCCCCAAAAATCAAAATTAACACACACAATACCGTTTCTCAAAAAGCTTTGTTAAAAGAATTAGATGATTGACTAAAAGAACTCAAATTGAGGAGGGATTAGAATTTACCTTGTTTCTTGTCTGATGAGGAATGGAAATGGATCGAGGAGGGAGGAGGAGCACAGCTGAGCCTGAAACCACCGGAGCACAGCATCCACCACCGCCGGCCGCTGCTTTTGTGAGAGTGACAAAAAAGAGGGGAGACGGAGGAAGGAGGGGGGCGAGGGGAGGGAGGCTGAAAAATGAAAGAGGGAAAGAAGGAAGAGGCTGTCGATCCAGTTTTTCAAACGATTATCGCCGCATGCGTCTGGCACGCGTGGAGTATGCGGCCCTCCTGCGCCAAGAAATCTTTTTATCGGGAAATACAAAATCTGGGGCTCATGACGCATTTTGGACGCATTATTGTCGTAGGCATATTTTTCCAACTACTTTCTGCGACGCATATTATACCGATACTCTTCTTTTCGAGCATAGATTTACAAGTTTCCCAATCTAAAGGGCAGTCATGTCGTTATCCAGCCGACAAAACCGACCTCCTTGCTTGTCGGATAGTAGATCTGTTAAAATTGTTTTGTTTAATGTCGAATATAGCCCTACTCCGTCGTTTTCCTTTTAATAGACCTATTTGACTTCATCTTTCTCGTTTGTAGGGTTACAGTTACAATTATTTATTTTTATTTTTTACAAGAGGGTTACAACAATGACTTTTTTTTTTTTTTTTTTTTTTTTGTCACGACAATATTACACTATATCACCTTTGACTTTTATATCATTTGCCTTGACATTACCATGTTTACATGACTTAATATGATATCAGGTAACTACTTAGATAAATAACTACTTAGATAAATACTTCTTGTTTGACCTAAAAAAATTAATCAGCTTTAACAATTTCATTGCATCTTACTCTTAATGAATTAATGTCCCGGATTTTATCAATACAAAACAACAAGTAATAATCCGGTTAACCTCAAGTATAAGGATCGTAGTAATAGCGGTTAATGCCGGGTCGATCTTACGGGAACTAAACGATTGCGATTTCTAGTTTTTATCTAACTAACCTATGTCACGATTACTAAGCTAAATAGCGGATAAAACCGAATCGAAATCATGAAAATTAAACTTAACTAAAACATAAAAGCGACGAAAGAGATGATCTAAAGCCGTGAAAGATACGGGTCATGAACCAATTTAAACTAACTAATCTAAGATGCGAGATAAAAGTAAACTAACTAGACAAATTCAAGCTTTTAAGGATTTAAATCAAATTTATAACGAGCAAACGAGGATTGATCCACCTATCCAACAAGCATTGATTCCTATCTCGATTATATTGCGCTTTTATTCAGTTGTGATTCACCTCACCTAAACATGAACCCTAATTCCTTAGAAAGTTCATCTATCAATCTATTATCTTCCGATGTAAGATTAACGCGTTTAATAACCAAAGGTGCAAACTTTGTGTTTATAATCTAGTAATCAGACCTATTAACTTCCGTTATGATAGATTCGAATTACTATTCTTATTCATGGTGATCTAGGGTTTATTAAGACTTCCATCAACAATAAACAATCAACACATGCATATCTTCCGATATAAAAGCAAATTAAACATGAATAAGCATGAATAAGAAACAACCTTTATTAAAAACTCACCGTATAATCGAAGAAAACGAAATCAACAATTGTTGGACGGCTTCACAATACTCGTTTGATGAAGCTTTTAGCCTCTGAACATCCTCAGCAACTCAAATTTGCGAAACAAGTGCATAAAAAGTAACTAGTGTTTAATCTAAACTAAGAGCATAAAAATAGGAATAAAAAGATGAAAAACGCAGAATAAAAAGCCGCCTAGGTCTAGGGTTTTGAATAATGAGTGTATGATTATCTTTTGTGTGAAAACGACCGACTATATATAGATTTCAAAGTCGGTTCTGCTTAAGTCGGCCACCGGCGCCCGTCTGAAACCTTGAACGCCCGTCCACTCCTCAATAAAACTTCGAATCGGGCCGAGTCATGACCAGACGCTCGTCCACCCAGCGTCCACTCCAGCGTCCAAACTTCCTGAATCAAAGATGACATCCTGGACGCTCGTTCAATTACATCAGACGCCCGTCCACTGGACGGAGATTCTGGACGCCAGTTTGATATGATCGATTTTGATTTATTGATCTTTATCTCTTTTCTTCTTGTCAATTCCTTCATTATCTCTTTTATCATCATATATTTCGACTCTTATCTCTTTTTGATCATCTCTTGAGCATCAAACACGTATCTATAACACATAAAAACATCGCAAAACGTAATAATGTCCAAATAATCATAAAATCATAATTAAAACACATAAATCAACCTATTTTGCGATTAACTCTTCTAAAATATCATTTACTCAATATTTTCATTAAACACATGTTTCTTATGCAATTCCATACAAATATGGGGAAAATTATCATAGAATATAGCGTTATAAACCGTATAAATTCACCCTTAACAACTCCCCCACACTTAAGCTTTTGCTCGTCCCGAGCAAAACAAAACAAAAGTTAGGCTCGAGAGAAAAGCAGCGCCTAAACGTGCATAACACATATCCAATAAATCGAAGTTCACCGCAGTAGTGTGTGCATAGCCATAATAAACTTCCACTATATCCAAACTCGAGAAACTCAAAGCAAAACCATTAATACCCCCTTGTAGACTAGTAATAAAGGACACTCATAAGATGCACCCTACAAACGTGATATATCCGAAAAGAATGATCGAATATATCTAGGGCCTTTCGACATACTCGGAGGATAATCCACACAACATATACATCGGTTTCTCTTGGGGATAAGATAGAGCGATAACTTAGTCTTATATACATTTCATAACACTTTATCAATTGATTTAACTTTTCACTTAAAACACACATCGAGAATGAGCTCTTGCCCTGTCATAGCGAGAATAGGACATTTCGAGATAATACCCTACCTTACTCCAATCATAAGGTAGCTTCTTACATTTATCGTGAGCTTTTAGTCATCATAGTGGTATAGGACATCGTGGTATACCTACCTCACTCAAATCATCGACTAGCTTCCGACACACCCAATAATTCTTCATATTCTACTTTTCAACTTTTTCATTTGACAATAAGTTCGTGTTACTTATCACATTCAAACCTTAGATATTCACAGGTATATCATACTTGGATCTAAATACAAACTATCATAAATCTCACGATATATACGTAGCACTAAGCACATGACTTACGAGAAAATCAAAAACCACTAATCCAAAAGGGGTATAACTTTATAAATTAGCTCATCATTCACTATGGCTCGTGAAAAATAGTGTCAGGTGAAACATCTAACTTACCAAATATATGATACATTGAATCGAATCGCCTACTCGGGACAAAACAAAAACAACGATTATGTCGAAAAATTTCAAAAATTTTAGCTCATTTGCATAGAAACATTACGAATTAAGCAAATGTGTAGATACATATCGAAACATTCCCTTCCCCCACACTTAAAAATCAACATGTCCTCATGTTGTGCAAAACGAAAGAAAGAAAAAAAAAAAAAAAAAAAGACTTAGCTGATTTAAATCGAAACTCGAATCGTTGGTCGGGCCGAGCCTTCATAATGATATCAAGAATGCGTAACTGGACAATATAGATACACCTTGCACGTCTTAGACAACATGGAACCATCTCGGGAAAACGGGGAGTCATACCAACATGAAAAGAGATATCAAAAATGAAGATAAAGCAAAGTGATAGCACGCAATACATCCAGAAAGTTGAAACACAGTTGAAATGAAAGTACGCGCGCCTTATGGCTTACATGATCCATCGAAAATAAATAGTAACAAAATCAAAATTACAACGAACCTTATAAGTAAAAATGTCAATACAAAACAACCAACGTGAAAATAGACAAATAAGATCAAGGTTGGCTCGGAGCGCGAGAATCATCAATTTGGAGGATCGGAGGAGGGTCGGAAAGGTGGTTCCGTAGCCCGAGCCGCCGAGTCGGTACTTCTCATCCTCAAGATGACTCGAGTCGTGTAGAACATCCGTAATGACTGCTCAATCTCATCGACAAAGAGATAATCAACGGAGCTCGGATCGAAGATTCAGCCGTCCCTCGGTTGCCGGCCCTCACGGAGATGCAAGAAGAATTGTCAAAATGTTGTTCTGTGCATCCCGAATATCACCGAGCCACTCCGGAAACTATTTGCCATGCTTAACCGCATCCCGGCGGGGGAGATAAAGGAGGAAGGAGGATGCACGAGGCGTTGCCGATGAACCAGGCTCGGAGGTGCCTCCGGCTCGAAATGTCCCGAGGGCTTACTCTTTTCCTTTGTAAAGGCCTTGGGTTCTTGACTTATGATCCGCCCCAAACTCAAGCACACCGGCATCGAGGCACAAATCGTGGATCAAATGAGGGGACGATCAAGCTCCGTGTATAAACCTTCCGATTGATCGAGATCTCGTCATACAATGCACATCCCACATCCACATTCAAGCCAAATGTCAACGCGCCACAACATGCCCAGGTCACTATATGAAAATGTGTCAAGTTGTTCTTAGGCAACAACCGACTCTGAATGAATCGACACCGGACCTTCCAATCCTCCGTCCAGTCGTGGTAACCAACTCCTTCCGGTCTCCTCCCGGTCTCAACGTCCGAGGCCACATCCGGGCAAACTCTCAATCTCAACTCCTCCAAAGGATCCTGTCCCCAAACTCGCATCTATGCACAATCTCCTCCTTATAATCCCGACCCTCGAAAGCCGCTAAGTTGTATTTACGATTAATCACCTCCGGTGTAAAGGAACTTCTACCCCTCGAACCACGACTACCTTTGTCCCCAAGTCGGTTTCCGAGCAGTTTGCATAAAATTCCCGAACTAGGGAGCTATTCACCGGGGTAGTCGGGATTGTCATCAAGGCTTCCCATTTCTATCCTTAAGCAACTTAACGAACCCTGGATCGACCTTCGCCTCCAAAATAGCCCTCTCAACCAACATGTTTCTCGAAAAGTAATGTTTAGTATAAACTTCATGGGCTCTGTGGTTCACGAATCGGCGAGGCAATGGCATCGGGCAACGGTTTTAGATTTCTTTCTAGGAGGGCTGCCCTAGGTACAATCGGTTCCTCTTCCCGGTAGCATCGGCGGTTTCCTCAACCCTGACAGAACCTCCACCCTTCCGAACTCTAGGCATCCGTACCAAAGGCACATCATCATCCGTCTCGGACTCCGAGGTTGGCTCATCTCTTAAGGTCGCCCCTAGTTTGGGTGGCTCTGAGAGGCTGCTCACGAATACTCACACCCGGTTAGGATCAACTAAGGTAGGGTCAATCTCTTTCGCTTTTTCCCGCCTCCGGGCCACTTCCTTACCATGCCTCTTCACATTGCCTTCTTATGAACCATTTCCACGCCTAGTCCAAACTAAACAATCTAATGTGCACAAAAGATACCCGTTTAACATCCAAAGCGGGATTTCAAAACAACCAAACCACAACCACCACCATAACCATCACCAAACAATCCATTCATCACCCATCACAACACCACATCACCAAAACAGAGCAGAAAGAAACACCAAAACCAGAAAAAAACAAATTAAGGTAACATTCAAGAAAACGAGCCGACCCAAAGATCGAACTCACAAAAACATGAATGAAATCTAGAAAAGTTGTTACTAGCTTACCGAGTAGGGTGAGTAGATGTTGATTGAGGTGAAAACGAGTCCAAACAACACAAAATTGACCTCCAAAATCAAATTTTTCTTCCAAAAAGTCGGACTGCAATGGGGTCTGATTCTCCAAAAATATCGTGTTTTGGGGGATTTGGTTATGAAAATCAAAGGGAGGGTATCAAGGGCGGCCTGTAGCACTTTGAATCGCTCAAAACGGTTTAGAATCGACGATTTTAGGGCAAAAGGAGGGAGAGGAAACGGTTTTTGCTTTTTGAAATCCTGAAAAATGAAGGTTCACTCGAAGAAGGGGTATATATAGGCAGAGGTTGGGCGCTCGTCCAACTTCAGTGGACGGGCGTCCACTGAAAATCGAATGAAGCGGGCGGGCGTCCGGGCTTTATTAAACGCTTCGTCAAGAGTTTGAATCACATCTGAGATTGGAGGAATAAATCGGGCGGGCGTCCTCGGCTTAGTGGGCGCTTCGTCTAAAATTAGTCAAGGCGGACGGGCGTCCAGGATTCTGGACGGGCGTCCAAGCAGTATAAGCTGAAAAAATATAAAATTTCCATACAAATCAAATTCAAAATTGCCCTTTCTTATTAAACTTATATAAAACTTCAAAAATACAAATAAAAATCAAATGAAGTACATAAAATTACTAGAAAATAAATCAAAACAGATGGAAAGCATTTGGGTTGCCTCCCACTCAGTAGCTTTTGTTTCGTCGTCGTTTGCTCGACGAAAACATCCTAAAAACGCTAGTCATCATAAATGTCCGACCAATCGATCACTCGAATGAGGCGGCGGAGCATGTCAATCGCCGGAGGAAGTCATACTCATCTTGTAAACCCCGGTCCTCACCAAACATCAACACCTCGAAAGTGCTCGACTTGCGACACTAGCGCTAAATCTGTCGACATCGGATCATTGAGGATGGTGTAAGGGCGCCCTAGAGTGCGCTGTAACTCCTCGGTAGTAAAGTCTCCACCTCCCAAACTACGGGGAACAATGAGAACATAGGTGACCGTCTTGACGCGGGTACTAATGTCAAAATCTCGTGCAAAACGATGGTTCCTCCCGGTCCGTCATCTACAGATGAATGAGTGGAATCCTCCAAGGAAAGGTAACTCCTCAGTTGAACACCGAAATCCATATCTAGAAAGCACAACTAAGCGGCGAGATAAAAACAAAAACTTAATAAGGCTAAAATCGAATAAACTAAACTTAAATACTAACACTATCAAAGCATAAAACAAAAACAACTAAAAGAACGATATCTAGGTTGCCCCTGGTGGCGCTTTTGGTTAATGTCGTTAGCTCGACACCGTTTAAAACTCGGCTGGATCGGGCCATTTGACTTTCTGCGCGACCACTACCTCGTGTAGCTCGATCGAGTGGTGTGGTCTGCAAAAGCAGACATCTCACACATGGGGTGAAATTTTTAATAGCTTTCCACATACGCTTGAACTTCCCATGGGGTGACCTCCTCATCCTCTGAGCCCTCGATGGCGCTTCAACCGGCGCCCCTTTTCAAACTCTTCCATATCAGCACTACCTGCTAGAACTTCTTCAGAAGGGTCACTTCCGTCATCCTCGGAGAACAAGTCGGGTGATAACTCGCTAAAGTCTTCGACTCGCGGGACACCACATCCGAGAATATCGAGAAATTTAACAATCAAAGATGTCTCTTTGGGTTCACCAATATAGTGTTTGCACCTTTGACCGTTGACTCGAAACGGTTCACCACTATAACCACGAAGTTCTAGAACTCCTCCCGGAATGATTTGGAGAATCTCAAAAGGGCCGGACCAACGTGTCCTTAACTTTCCAGGAAACAGATGTAACCTAGAATTATATAGAAGAACTTGTTCGCCGACATGAAATTCCCTTTTCTTAATCTTAGCATCGTGGAGTAGCTTCATCTTATCCTTACTAATCCTGGCACTTTCATAGGCTGAAGTGCGAATTGTCCACTCATATAGCTCTTTGTAGTCGATGCTTCCCACAAGATTGGGAATCAAAGTTCGAAACTTTGTAGCCCAATAAGCTCTATGCTCTAACTCGACAGGCGAGATGACATGGTTTCCGTGACCATTTGATATGGTGATGTACCCATGGGAGTCTTATAGGCTGTTCGATATGCCCACAGTACATCATCCAACTTTAGACTCCAGTCTTTCCTATGACTGTTAACAGTCTTCTCCAGGATCTTCTTAATGCTCTGGTTGCTCCTTTCAACCTGACCACTAGTCATAGGATGGTACGGTGTGCCAATTTTATGACGAACACCATACTTCTCAAGTACTTTCTCTAGGGGTCGGTTGCAGAAGTGCGTCCCTTCATCACTGATCAAGGCACGTGGACATCCAAACCTCACGAAGATATTCTTCTTTAGAAATTTCATCACCGTCTTATGATCATTGTGAGGAGTGGCTTGGGCCTCCACCCATTTAGACACGTAGTCCACGCAGACTAAGATGTATTTATTACCGCAAGATGATGGGAATGGTCCCATAAAATCGATACCCCATACATCAAAGACTTCGCATTCGAGGATGGGTTTTAAAGGCATGTCAAAACGCCTTGTCAGAGTACCGGTTCTTTGGCACCTATCACAAGCTTTACAGAAAGCTTCCGTATCTTTAAAGATCGTAGGCCAATAGAAACCGGATTGAAATATCTTAGCAACGGTTTTCCAAGGACCAAAGTGACCTCCTGTGGGTCCACTGTGGCCTTTGCTCAATGATGTCACGTTGCTCGATTACGGAATACATCTCTCTAAGCAAACCATCTTTACTGATCTTGAAAAGATAAGGTTCATCCCAAACGAAATATTTTAAATCCGAGAAGAACTTTTTCTTCTCCTGATAAGACATCTCTGGATCGAGATAACGGCCATGAAGGTAGTTTACAATGGAAGAATACCATGGAACATCAGGGGAGCGGCCATCGATCAACATGATGTTCTCTGCAGGAAAGTAAAGATCTATATCATCCGGTTCATTCTTTTCCTCACTTAACGATCTAGAGAGCGTGATCCGCCACTACATTTTCACCGCCTTTTTGTCCTTAATTTGAGCGTCAAACTCTTGTAGGTCAATATCCAACGTAGTAAGCGCGGTTTAGCCTCTTTCTTAGTCATCGAGTAACGCATAAGCGGCGTGATCAGATCCACCACGATCACTTGAGCTCCTAACAAGTAACTCTGAAACTTGTCCATAGCAAAGACTACGGCTAGTAGTTCCTTTTCGATGGTAGTATAGTTAACTTGAGAGGGGTTCAATGTGTGGCTTAACGTAATAGATAGGTGGAACTTTCCACTTGATCTTTTGCCCTAGAACGGCACCAACAACATAGTTTGATGCGTCGCACATAAGCTCAAATGGTAGGTTCCATCGAGGCGATATAAGAATTGGAGCGAGATATTAAACGATCCTTAAGCTCCTCAAACGCTTGCTTGCAGCTCTCATCAAAATTAAACTCAACGTCTTCCTTTAGTAAAGTGGGCGGGGGGCTTGGCTATCTTGGAGAAATCTTGAATGAACCTTCTGTAGAAGCCGACGTGTCCAAGAAAACCTCTCACTTCGCGCGCATTTCTAGGGTAGCTCATCTTCTCAATAGCTTCTACTTTTGCCCTGTCAACTTCTATACCTTTGGCGGAGATCTTGTGGCCAAGAACTATTCCTTCATCTACCATGAAATGGCATTTTTCCCAGTTAAGTACTAGGTTCTTTTCCACACATCTAGATAACACCTGATCAAGATTGTCAAGGCAATCATCAAAAGACTGACCAAAAACCGAAAAATCGTCCATAAAAATCTCCATACATTTTTCTACAAGCCCGTCAAAGATGGCTAGCATACATCATTGAAATGTAGCTTGGGCATTGCGAGAGACCGAACGGCATTCGTCTGCAGCAGGCGAATGTACCATAAGCGAGTGAAGGTGGTCTTTTCTTGGTCACCGGGTCAATGGGTATCTGGAAATATCCTGAATATCCATCTAGGAAGCAGATGAGAGAATCGTGCCCGCCAGGCGCTCGAGCATCCGGTCAATGAATGGAAGGGAAAGTGATCTTTCATGGTTACCTCATTGAGCTTTCGATAATCGATGCAGAGACTCAGTAACCCGATAACAAGCCTCAATGCAATTTCCTCTCCCTTCTCATTCTTTTCAATTGTAATTCCACCTTTTTGGGAACTACTTGAGTCGGGAAACCCATTCACTATCCGCGATGGCATAAATGATTCCCATGTCCGGAAGTTTAATGATTTCCTTTTTAACGACTTCTTGCATATGAGGTTAAGCCTTGGCTGGGTCAGTCTGACACACACTGGCGCCCTCATTCGTCTTGATCTTGTGCATGCGGATGTCGGAGATATTCCCGATATCTCCTACTTGCCAACCAAAAGCTTTTTCATTCTTCTTCAAGACGTTGATCGGTTTCATTTCCTCATGCGGGGAAAGCTTGGCGGATATGATTAAAGGAAGCTTGTCACCTTCTCTTAAGAACACATACTTAAGATGTTTAGGTAACGGCTTCAACACCAAATCCGTGAGGGGCTTCTAAACTAGACTTGAGATCTCCACTTTTCAACTCAATATCATTGAGTTTACTCACGTAGTCCCACCGCCAAAGCTTCTCCTTCAAAGCAGTTCTTCCTCAAAATCACCGCTAGTTGATCCAGATTCACCCTACCATGAGTATTCAGATTATCAACTAATCGCTCATATTCCGCTTCTACAGCCATGACTTGCTTATCCATATAGTCGGTGAAATCATCCATCATATAATCAATGGAAAAGCCGGTTGGAGGGCCCGAGGGTACTTGAATGGACTTTAAGACATTGTAACTCACCTCTTGGTCACCAACTCGGATAGTCACGTGCCCACCATCGCAGTCGATGAGAGCTCTAGCTGTAGATAAGAAAGGTCTTCCTAGAATCAAGGGAACGTTTTCGTCTTTCTCTATATCTAAAACATACCAATCAACTGGAAAGGTAAATCGATCAATCTGAACCAAAACGTCTTTTAGGATTCTGAAGCTTTCTTAGAGGATCTATCCATGAATTGTAAACTCATAGTAGTGGGTTCTAGAAGGCTTTGTAAACCGAGCTGTTTGCATACAGACATTGGCATAAGGCTTATAGAGGCACCTAGATCACACAAAGAATTTGGGAAGACTAGACCTCCCATCAAAACTGTAAGTACAAATTTGCCAGGGTCACCTCTTTTAATTGGTAAGTTTTCATAATTAATCATGGAACAATCCTCACCAATCGCCTTTCCATGCCTGCTAATTTCTTTTTCAAGACACAACATCCTTGATAAATTTTGTATACTTAGGCATCTCGACTAAGACATCCGACAATGGAAGATTCACCTCGAGTATTTTTCAAAAGGTTTAGCACCTTTTAGTACTTCTTATCCTCAATCAAAGGAATGTTGCTCTTTCTCGGTGGAAATGGAAGTTTCTTAAGGTCATCCTCGGAGAAAACCTTTTCGAGGATGCACCGGCGACTCTGTCTTCCGAGATCCTTCCAACGAGCAGCTTTTTTCAGATTTCTTAGTAGTCGGGGATCACCTCTCTCGACTTTCGCTTGCTTTTTTTGGTCCTCAAAGGATCACCCACTTGAGGATCACCAAATTCTTCACCTCTCGTGGATCGACCACCTGAGTTTTCTCTTTGCGATTGAGGGAGTGTAGGTGCTCGGCTTCCCTCCCGCCTTATCAATGGCGGGAGGGGCTGGTGGTTTCCGGATGGGAAGGACCACTAACTTGAGTACCGCTCCTTAGATTCATTGCACCGGCCTCCTCTCCTTACCGTATTGAATTGATGGCACAAGGTCGAAGATACATGGGCCTTTGTTCAAATCACCTGAGCAACTTGACCACCCTTTGGATTCTTCTCGGTGGCCCAGGCGGTTTGCCTGGGGGTCTAAAGCTAATCTGCTCACCCAGATTGCCCAATTTGTCTCTCAAGATTCTTCATCGATCTACTTTGCTCTTCCAACTTAGCCTCAAGATTTGTAGGTTGGGAGGGGCCTTGAGAGTTTTGGAGATTTGGAGCATAGAAATGGTGGGCCGACTTTGAAATTGAGAATTTGAATTGGAAGGCCAATTACGATTGAATTTTTATGTAGGATTGGAAAAATTCGAGTTTTGATTCTGATTAAACCAGGGTTTCGTTGAAATTGATTCGAATTAAAATTCGAATTGGGAT
Source organism: Gentiana macrophylla (assembly GCA_026214975.1). Classification (NCBI taxonomy): domain Eukaryota; kingdom Viridiplantae; phylum Streptophyta; class Magnoliopsida; order Gentianales; family Gentianaceae; genus Gentiana; species Gentiana macrophylla. The sequence continues at coordinate 112,284,099 of CM047808.1, forward strand.
TGAAATTTGAAGATGGATTAAACCCTTGGTTTTGAAAATTGCCCTGGCACGAAACCGATTGAACCTTTGATTGTTACGGCCATAGAATGCATTCACTTCCGCGTTCGTCCGTTCATAGGCGAAATTTAGAAGTGTGCCCCACCTCACAATGGTCGACATGTGACTTGATTGTCTTGTCCATAGTCATGAGCGACATTTACTTGATAAGGTGCGAAGGATTAAATTGACATTGGCCATTCATATGGCCGGTCTGACAGCAATTTTCGCAATACAGAACCTGAGGGTTCTGCGGAAAAGAGGAAGTTTGATTTATAGGATTGGAAACTTGAGGTGGGGCCATCTGCTTTTGCAGCATGGCAATCAAACTTTGTAAATTGACTTCCTCAACCTTGGGAGGAGGAGGTGCTTGAATTGCTTGATAAGAGGGGGCATAGTTATATTTTGCAATGTCCTCAAACAATGCCCATCCTCATCAGCGTTTTCTTGAAATGCCCGCCCGGAAGAACTATTGACCATGCCTTTTGTAAGCTCGGTCAATCCATCAAGAATGTATTGACTTGCCTTTCCAGTGGCAAGCCATGGTGGGGGCATTTTCTAAGAAGGGACTTGAATCTCTTCCAACACTCGAAGAAAGATTCATTCTCTTTCTGATAGAATGTGAAAATGTCATTTAAGCACTGGGCCGTCTTTGAAGGTGGAAAATATTGACTCAAGAACTCCTTTTCGAGTTCTGCCCAGGTGGTGATAGATTCAGAAGGGAGAGAGGTGTACCACTCTTTAGCCTCTCCTTTCAAAGAAAAAGGAAAAAGTTTAAGTTTAATAGCATCCTCACTTACTCCTTGGATGCGTGTAGTACCGCATATTTCTAAGAATGTGTGTAAGTGGGTATCTGGATTCTCTCGATTGGTAGCCGTGAAAAATTGATGCGTCTTTGCATCATCTGGATAAGTCCTGGCTTCACTCAAAGGTTTGTCAAGATGTGGTTGGAATAACAATAGCCGGTTGACCTTGACTTCGCCTGGCATGGCGTAGTCCGCCAATGTACGTCTATTATTAGCGGCCATTATCACAAAATCGATGATTTCTCTCGCTAGTTGTTCTTCAAGATCTCGCTCGGCTCACATGCGAAACATGCAGAACGGAAATTCCGCTGTTTGGCGGACTATGGTTCGCTCGGGAATTCGGGGTGTATATTAACGGTCCTTTTGACTCGAGTTTGCATAAACCGGACCAAAAACAAGTGGAACAAAACCTAAAACTAAGAAAGTAAAAGCCTAAATTAAAAATTAAAAGCCTAAAGAAAAGAATGGAAAGAAGAAAAGAAACAAAAGTTTTGAAGAAAACAAGACCAGACGGACGTCCAAGAGTTTGGACGGGCGTCCGATGGAATTGAGATCGGACGGGCGTTTAGTGGTCCAAGCGCTGTCGTCGAAAGACAAAATACTTGAGCGGGCGTCCAAATCTTATGGGCGCTCGTCTAAGTGAATAAAAACAAAAGCGAATTGATAATTTTCCAGTGGACGGGCGTCCAATATCCAGGCGCCCGTTTGGTAGCGGAAAACTAAACGAAGCGAAAAATTGCGAGAAAGAAAAGAAGGTAAGAAAGAACGGCGAAAAAAAAGAAAGGCAGGCGATCTAATCTCCAAGGAAACTACTAAGGGAAAGTCTTAAACCCTAATTATCTACTTAACAACTACCTAAAACAATTATCAACTAAGAACGAGAATTTAAAACGGATTAAAACAGAAAACGAAAACAAAAACAAATGAGAAAAAAAAAAGCGAGCAGAAAACGAAAACAAAAACTAGACAACCGTCCGGTTCCCGCAACGGCGCCAAAAACTTGTCACGGATTTTATCAACACGAAATAAACAAGTAATAATCCGGTTAACCTCAAGTATAAGGATCGTAGTAATAGCGGTTAATGCCGGGTCGATCTTACGGGAACTAAACGATTGCGATTTCTAGTTTTTATCTAACTAACCTATGTCACGATTACTAAGCTAAATAGCGGATAAAACGAACGAAATACTGAAAATTAAACTTAACTAAAACATAAAAGCGGACGAAAGAGATGATCTAAAGCCGGGAAGATACGGGTGCGAACCAATTTAAACTAACTAATCTAAGATGCGAGATAAAAGTAAACTAACTAGACAAATTCAAGCTTTTAAGGATTTAAATCAAATTTATAACGAGCAAACGAGGATTGATCCACCTATCCAACAAGCATTGATTCCTATCTCGATTATATTGCGCTTTTATTCAGTTTGTGATTCACCTCACCTAAACATGAACCCTAATTCCTTAGAAAGTTCATCTATCAATCTATTATCTTCCGATGTAAGATTAACGCGTTTAATAACCAAAGGTGCAAACTTTGTGTTTATAATCTAATGTCGAGACCTATTAACTTCCGTTATGATAGATTCGAATTACTATTCTTATTCATGGTGATCTAGGGTTTATTAAGACTTCCATCAACAATAAACAATCAACACATGCATATCTTCCGATATAAAAACAAATTAAACATGAATAAGCATGAATAAGAAACAACCTTTATTAAAAACTCACAAGTATAATCGAAGAAAACGAAGTCAACAATTGTTGGACGGCTTCACAATACTCGTTTGATGAAGCTTTTAGCCTCTGAACATCCTCAAGAACTCAAATTTGCGAAAACGAAGGCATAAAAAGTAACTAGTGTTTAATCTAAACTAAGAGCATAAAAATAGGAATAAAAGATGAAAACGCAGCCTAAAGCCGCCCCTAGGTCTAGGGTTTTGAATAATGAGTGTATGATTCTCTTTTGTGGAGAAAACAGCCGACTATATATAGATTTCAAAGTCGGTTCTGCTAAGTCGGCCACCGGACGCCCGTCTGAAACCTTGAACGCCCGTCCACTCTCAATAAAACTTGAATCGGGCGAGTCATGACCAGACGCTCGTCCACCCAGCGTCCACTCCAGCGTCCAAACTTCCTGAATCAAAGATGACATCCTGGACGCTCGTTCAATTACATCAGACGCCCGTCCACTGGACGGAGATTCTGGACGCCAGTTTGATATGATCGATTTTGATTTATTGATCTTTATCTCTTTTCTTCTTGTCAATTCCTTCATTATCTCTTTTATCATCATATATTTCGACTCTTATCTCTTTTTGATCATCTCTTGAGCATCAAACACGTATCTATAACACATAAAAACATCGCAAAACGTAATAATGTCCAAATAATCATAAAATCATAATTAAAACACATAAATCAACCTATTTTGCGATTAACTCTTCTAAAATATCATTTACTCAATATTTTCATTAAACACATGTTTCTTATGCAATTCCATACAAATATGGGGAAAATTATCATAGAATATAGCGTTATAAACCGTATAAATTCACCCTTAACAAAAAACCTCATTACCCACTATATGCCATGCACCCAAATTCACAGAATTAAGACTGCTGATGGTTCTGTGTCTTATGCAAAAGGTGTTGGGAAAGTTAAACTTACTAATCAGATATATCTACAAGGTGGTCTTATTTGTTCCAAAGTTAGATTGTAACCTTATATCCATCAAGAAACTCACTAAAGATCTGAATTGGATTGTTGTTTTTGATAAGGATCGGTGCACATTCCAGGATCTTTCTTCACGAGAAGTGATCGTCAAGCTAAACCATGCTCGGGGATCGCTTGTAATCAACCTGTTGAAGACAGAAGATGAAAGATGAATCTGCCTCGCCAGCTGCACTCGAGAACCTGAGACAATATCATGTTATGGCATTATAGGCTAGGACATCCAAGTTTTGGTTATTTGAAATCTTTAATTCCATAATTGTTTAAAGGATGTAATCTTAATGATCTTCAATGTGATATTTGTCAATTTGCCAAACTCACCAAATCTGTGTATACTAAATTACCTCACCTCCCATCCACACCTTTCACCTTAATTCACAAAGTGATGTATGGGGACCTCAAGAGTGAAAAGTATAACAGGCAAGAGGTGGTTTGTCACCTTCATAGATGACCACACCGAACCACTTGGTTATTTTTAATGAAGGATAAATCAAAGTTGGATCCATCTTTCAAGAGTTTTACAACATGGTCTCTACTCAGTTTGACACTAAGATTAAAATTTTGAAGACTGACAATGCTCTTGAATATTATGAGTCTAATCTCAGTAATTTCTTAATGAATAAGGGAATTGTCCATATCAGTAGTTGTGTTGAGACACCTCAAAGAAAATGGAGTTCTTTGAGAGAAAGAACAGCACTTTGAAATGGCTAGATCAATCATGTTCACTACAAATGTTCCAAACTATATGTGGGGTGAAGCTATAATGATCGCCACATATTTAATCAACAGCTTCCCAGAGTGTTAGGTTTCAAGACTCCTATCCAAACCTGCGACCACACACTCCTCGCCTCATCTTATTGCCCAATTGCCTCCAAAAATCTTTGGTTGTCTTGTGTTTGTTTATATCCATGCCCAACACGAAGCAAACTTGATCCCAAAGCTCACAAGTGCATTTTCCTAGGGTATGCTAAGGGCGGAAAGGTTACAAAGGCTATTCACTCTATCAAAAGAAATTTTACAACTCTATGGATGTAAAATTCTTTGAAAGGACTCCTACTACAAACAAGTCTCATCAAGCGATCCATCGATGGAAACCTGATTGAAATTGATCTAAATCCGCTCCCTCAACAAACTCTTAACCTCAAAGAACTCCATCGAGACTCAAAGAGATCGAACCTCAACACCCTATCGACCCGAGCTGCTGGACCTCGGCACCTACCGATTCGAACCTCGCTTTGAACCTCAACACCCTCTCGACCCAGAGCTCTGCTCACAACCCCAAAGACCCTCATCGATTCTCTCATCGGCTGCGACGTTGATGACAGACCTATTGCTCTAAGGAAAGGGAAAAGATCATGCACCAATCATTCTATTCATACTTATTTATCTTATGACCAATTATCTCTCGTGCATTTGCCATGTTTACACAGGACTGGACTCTCACTCTATTCCTAAAAATATTCATGAGGCCCTTCAAAATGATAAGTGGAAGGTCTTGCTTTGTTAAAACAGAGATATTGCACTCTGGATAATCATACTTGGGACCTCACAACTCTCCCCAAAGGCAAGAAGGCAGACAATTTTGTAGATGGTTATTCACCATAAAATACAATGCGATGGTACAATTGACAAGTATAAAGCCGGACTAGTGGCTAGAGGGTTCACTCAAACTTATGGCATTGACTATCTGAAACTTTTGCACCAGTGCAAAGCTTAACACCGTCGAGTCTGCGATTTCTCTAGCTGTCCAACTTGATGGCCTCTTCACCAATTGGATATCAAAATGCTTTTCTCAATGGTGACCTTCTCGAGGAGAGGTCTACATGAATGTACCTCCTGGTTTTGTCAATCCCCACACTCAAGGCAAGGTATGCAAACTCAGGAAATCTCTATATGGCTCAAGCAATCCCCAGAGCCTGGTTTGGAAAACTCACTCTTGTGGTTAAAGCTGCTTTGGATTTCATCAATGCAACTCGATCACACTATGTTTATCAAGACAACTAACCGCAGAGAAGGTCTATTCTTATTGTATATGTGGATGATATCATCCTTCTTCGAGATGACTCTCTTGAGATCCAACATTTGAAGACTCTCTTGCCAAGGTATTCCAAGTTAAAGATCCGGGCTACCTAAAATACTTTCTTGGTATGGAAATAGCTAGAAACAAGAAAAGACATTTCGGTCTCTCAAAGGAAGTATGTCTTGGATCTCTGGAAGAAGCGGCATCTTTGGGATGCAAACCTGCTTTGTATCCCCAGTAGACCACTAGTAATACCTGTTTGCATGGCAACATTGCTTGTCGGGGAAGGATCAATATCGAGAGACTTGTAGGAAACTCATTTATATGTCCCATACAAGACTGATATTGCATATAAAATCGATCTGGTGAGCCAATTCATGCATTGCCCTCTTGAGCAACATTGGGATCTTGTGAATGCAAATCTTGAGGTACTTGAAATCCACTGGCCAAGGCTTGCACTTCATCAAGTCTGCTGAGAGATCTATCAAGGTTTATACTCGATCTTGATTGGGTGGTTGCCACATAGACGAGAAGGTGTACTACAAAGCTCACTGCTCTTATGTATGGGGCAATCTTGTCACCTGAGGAGCAAGAAACAACCTCATCATCTCTGAAGCGATCTTTGAAAGTGAACTCGAGGCACTTGTTTTGGGTATTTGTGAAGCTCTTTGGCTCAAAAGAGTACTTCTTGAACTTCAAAGAAATTGACTCGGCAACCTATCACACTCTGCTGTGATAATAATTCAAAGATTATGCATGGCGAGAGGATCCAGATTCATCATGACAAAACCAAACATGTGGACATTGTGAGACACTTCTGAAGGAGAAGATTGATGCCAAGATCATTCAACTTCATTATGTTCCTCAGCCAGACTGAAATCGTCGACATTCTCACCAAGGCTATTCCACCTCTTATGTTCAGCAGACTAAGTAGCAAACTTGGCTGTATCAACATATACAACCCAGCTTGAGGAGGGTGTTGAAATATTATTAGCATTTTTAGCACTCTTGTGTAACACTTGTGCACATTTGTGCACATTATTTATTCTTTGTACACATGACATATTAATTATATTATATAAATAATTAATATGTCACTTATCATAACTTTTCGACTTTATTGGGTTCTAAGCTCTAGCCGCCCATATAGATACTCAAGTTGGCCGCCCTATTTACTATCCATAGCATAGCTAGTTTACTTTATTAAAGGTGTATCTATTTATACTCTTGTTCAATCAATGAATAAACCAAGTTGAAGTTTACTCAAGTATTATTTACTTTCTCAAACTCTCTTCAATATGTATCACCCACATGATTCATAATCACATGGTTCAGACATCATCAAAATGACATTTGATTATACGTTTCTCTTCCAGAGAGTCGACATCTAGAACAACTACAAATATCAGGGATAACAGTCATACAAATATTTAGTTGAGATCACACATATCAACTATATAGTGACATCAATCTAGTATGTTAGATTCAGTGACCTTCCAACTTTATCGGAATAACATTTATTCTTTACAATAGATATGTCTACTAAATCCTAACAAATAACTGAAAGTATGTTCTTCATAAGAACCAGAATAACATTTATTTAGTTCCCTTATCAGTTTACTAGATCCAGAATATGGTAAGTGTTACAACATTTTCTTCACCTTCCATATCTGTATTTAATCTTTCTAATTTAATCACACTCGTAAGATATCATATATCTTAGAGTCGACTTTGAACTTAGATAGATTTATCTCAACTCACTTGCCTAGAATAGAAACTTCAATAAGTCCTCTATTTAAGCACATGCCCTAACTTTCCCTTTTAATCCTTTATGCACTTGAAAATATTTCTTAGTGTAGTCTTCATAAGACTTAAGAAAGATCACAAAAGTCATGTCTTTAATTTCCTTTCATAAAGGAAATCTAACGTTTATTAAATAGTTTATTTAACATTTTGAATCGTATTCAAAACATTGACTATTTAATTAACCTTTAAGCAATGATAGAATTAAGTCGATACTTAAATCTTACAATTTTATAAATAACCTTTCCAAAATTCGGTCTGGTCATTCTTATCCAACGTTTGAATTAATTGTCATCGTATGACTGAATGATCATATTGGATCGTATCCAATATATGATTAATTCGTTGAAACTTATTTCAAGTGATTTAATCATATCTCGAGCTTCCGTTTTTCATTAATAATTAAAGTCTTGGAGAACTCCATCAAATATGTAGTCTCCTTGTCTCTAACTACTATAACGGGATTGCTCGTGTTATTGCTTATTTTAAAAGGATTAAAATTACTTAACCATATTTGAGAACGTTTCTCAAAAGGTAACAGTCATAATTTGGTTTTACTAATCGAGAATAAAACATAAATATAAAGTTTGCTAAAAACTACAACATCAAAATAAAGATAAAAGAGTGTTGTTGCTTATACACGCAAAATCAAAAATGGTCTTATGGTTTATGATTTTGCTCCCACTAGTCAACTACTCTCAATTGACTTTCAAGAATTATTAATTTCTTTAGTGGACAAGATCCCACTAAACTACCGCGACTCGCTTTGGCTGGTGGGCCGAAAATAGCCTAATAGGTAGACAACTCTTTGTCAATCGTATCTTATACGACTCTTGTTGTTTGACTAGTTAACTCTTTGACAATTTTCATCTTATGAAGTAGTCAAACCCTTGCCTCTAAAATCCAAACGACCCCGCTTTGGCTGGTGGCCGGGAGAATTCTTAGTCAAGTTATAACCCCAATATTCGTGAGATCTCATACGATCATGTCTCGATAATAACGATATACCCGAGGTAGGTCAACCCCCTGCTTTGGCTGATGAGTTGGATCCGAACAAGGGTTCTTCACCGTCATTATAATATGGGGAGGCAATTTCAACTTGATTCTTTTGAGGTGGAAGTATTTATGTAAATTAATTCACTTAATTAATTTTAATTGCGGTCTCATCAAGTATATCTATCTCTATAGACATATATCCTACACATTTATCTAGATCGTGTCTAGTCATGCATCTATCGTATCATATAAAATAAATACAAGCACAAAATAAATAAATGCGTAAAGTAACTGGTATGATCATGGACTTTTCCTATGTGCGGTTTCGAATGCAAACTGACGAAACCGCGGGTCACAATCTAAGGGTAGCTGCAACCGCCAATAGGATCTTTAATGCGACATTCTCCAATAGGATCTTTATTCTTCTTTCTTTGGTCTCTGTTAAGGGTGATTTTATGCGATTTATAGCGTTATATTTTATGATAATTTCCCTCATATTTGTATAATTTGCATAAGAAACGAGTGTTTAATGGATTTATTGAGCAAATGAGTTTTTAAACGGTTTAATCGCAAAATTGGTTAATTTATGTGTTTTATTGATGATTTTATGTTTATTTGAATATTATTACACTTTGCGATGTTTTTGATGACGTGTAGATGCATAATTGCGGTTCAAAAGATGATTAAATGAAGATAAATGTCGGATTTAATTGATGAGAAAGAGATAATGATGGAATTGGCTAGAAGAAAAGAGATAGAGTTGAAGATTTCGAATTTGGATCCAATGGATCAAGCGTCCGAGTGGACGGGCGTCAAGAATGGATCAGCGTCCGGAGAAGAAAGTTGATTCGTAGAGTCTGACGCCCGAGTGGGCGGGCGTCTGAAGCAAGTCAAATATCTTGGACGAAGCGCCCGATGATAGGCGGACGGGCGCCCTTCGACCGACTTAGCGGCGACCGCCTCGATTTTCTATAAATAGCGCCATGATTTTCAACCCAAAACATACATTATTGAGACTGTTTATACACAATCATTAGGAGAAAACCTAGGCGGCCCCCACTTTTGGGGGAGGTTTGGGGTTGCGATTTTTCTTGTTTTATATTCGTTTTCTATTTCGTTTCTTCTTTGCTTTTATCTTTGAATGCTTGGAGGTGAGCAATTGTTCGAACCATGTGAATCCGTTTCAGCAGGTTCTTTATTTTCAATCTAGATTTGTTTTGTGAATTTGATTAAAGTTGTATCTTTTCCATGATTATTTGTTATGCAATCGATATCGAAAGATGAATTGTTGTTGATGTTTACCGTATGACGAGAGTCGGTGTAAACCTTAGATCACCATAGGAAAAATGGGATTTTTAACCTTGACATAATGAGAGTTGATAGGTTAGATTTCTAGGTTGCTAGATTGAGAGATCTTACACCTTGTTTTGATAGCGTCAATCTTATATATCGAGAGATGAGAGATTGATAGGCGAATTATCTACGAGAGTAGGAATTCATACCTTTGATAGGTGAACCACAATTTTAGTTGATTCATCACAAGACAACTTTAGAGAGGAAATTAAGGGTTGCGGGATCGGTGGATAATTACTTGTTCGATTGCTTAATCACCATGATCATCTTCTTGTTTACCGTTTATTTTATAGTTTATAGTTTAGATATCGTTTTCGCTTTTATCCTTCCTGGCTTTGGACTGACAATCCTCTGTCCAGTTTATTTTATCGTTTTAGGTTTTAATAATAATAGTAACAATCTTAGGAAAATTAATGAACTAGATACCCCGATTCCCTGAGATCGACTCCAGTATTAATCGCTATGCTACGATCCCTACACTTGGGGAATACCGGATTTATAAATTTTATTACTTGTTACTTTTCATTAGATAAAATCCGAGATAGTCTCCATCTTCTGCTCCATTCTTGTTATATTTAATTTTATCTAATAAAATAAATACACCCGCCGCACACGGGGGAGCCAACGGGAATGGGATAAATGCGTAAAATAAACTAGGTCGTTCTTCATAACGGCTCAGACACAATTTTAAACCAACAAAAAAATTAAATCATTCACATCTATCCTATCGGTCGAGTCCATGATCAATCGGGGTTCATATAATTATATTATATCTACTATATCTAATCCATACAATAACATCTTATGAAAAAGATAAATTAACATTTAACTACTTGCGACTTAATTAATCAATTAACATTTAATCTATTAAATAATTTTATCCAATCAATTAACTAATTAACATTTAATTAATTAAATGATTTTAATCGAAATAAAATTAACGATTAATTTTAAACGATGTTAATTTTAATTAATTGGAACTATTTCAAAAATAATTCAAAATTAAAATTAGGTCTCTTTTGTTTCTTTCCTTTTGATTCATAATCAAAAAGGATGTCTATGGTTTCCTAAACTAAAAGGCATCTCCCTTGGCCCTTTTCAAAATCAAAATTTTGAAAAAGACCTAGGCCTAGGCCTTTTCCAAAATCAAATATTTTGAAAGGGACCTATGTCTATTCCAAATAAAATTTGGAAAGACCAATATTTTGGTTAATATGCCTAGCCACTTTCCAAAATCAAAATTTTGAAAGTGGCTTAGGCCTAGCTTTCAGCCTTTTTCCAAATCAAATATTTGGAAAAACGCTTAGCTATTCCAAACAAAGTTTGGAAATGCCGTTATTATTTTAATGTCACGTGGCATCCCAATGGCCAAACTATTTGAACCATTTGGTTGGCCACACGATACAACTAAACAAAGGAGATATTAATCACAACTATGAACCATATAGAAACACAAAATACACAAAACAAAAATTTGGAGATCCACAACCCTTTGACCAGTCAAACGACGCCGGCAGCAGGTTGCCCTGCCGCCGCCGGTGGTGGTGCCGCCGCCAGTCGGCCAAGCACCACCAGATCTCCTTTTTTTTATTTTTTTTCTTTTCGTGTATCGTTTTGCAAATCTAAAATATTTCATCTTTTAATTACGTGATTTAAACGATAAAATTAACTACGCAAATTAACATGCTTATTGCTTAAGCTCGAAACTCGCTTTGATACCACTGTTAGGAAATAACGCAGCGTAATTCAAAAATTTATTTCCTACCGACCCAAGATCGACTTCGTTTAAGCAATAAACAAATAAGCTAAAGACGGTGGTTACCTTGCTTGATCTAAAAGATCGACGCTTTGACCGTCAAAGGAGAGTAGTTCTGCATAGAGCCGCCCAAGTGTTCGGTCTCTATCGCTAGTCCACACAAACAACCCGCCGGAATCCCATCATGGATTGCTATTGGAAAACTCCGGTTGCAAGACCGGCCTTTTTCCCTCTCTCCAACTCTCTATAGGATGCTCTCTATTTTACACAAGAACTATTAGTTCTTGGAATTGTGTGTTGTTCAAAAGAGCTTGACACCCACCTCTTATTTATAGTGTAGGGGGCGCCCCAACCTAGAGTGGAGGAGAAGAAAAAATTTCCCAATAAAATAAGGAAAATATAATTGATTGATTTATCTCATTTAATTTAATAGCTTATATTAAATATTTTCAAGATATTGTCAATATCTAATATTGACTATATTTATCTTATTACCATAAATCTATTTTTCAAAATCAATTAATATCTAATATTAATATTATAGTAATCTTATTAATTAAATTGCACAAACCAAATGTATGCAATACACAAAAAACTTGCGCCACTTTATAACCCAATTCACGTGTGTCATACACACAAATTTTGGCCATATATATTTAATTAATAATATAGTACTATGATTAATTAATTTGTAAAATACAAGTATATCATATACACACATAAATTCGACATACACATATCTAATATATGTATATTTAATTAATCAATATAATTAATATCTTGTATTATATTTATTCATAATAAATAAATACCACCATATTAATTTACCACTATAACCTTTATAGTATGAGATAAACTTTCCTTATTTGGTTATCATCTATAACTACATTTTAATCCGGCTAGATGTTCATATGTGTGTGACCCGATAGGCTTCCGAATATGTTGGCCGAAGACACAAAGTGCAAATTACGAAAATGCCCTTAATGCCTAACGATCACGGGATAGTGTCTAGCAACACACCGTGACCCCCAATCATCGGAAGAGTCAAATGCAATGACTACTACCTTTCATGTGAAACAGTTACCGTGTAACTTACAATCCTATCGCTGTAATAATATCCATACGGTCGTTAGTCGAGTGTCAAAACATCAACGACCGTATCTTATAATCTGGATATCATGCTCTCTCAAAGTAACTCATTTACTTCCACTTTGCAAAGATTCATGAGAGTAAGACATTCCTTATAAGAAGGCCCTTTCGGATATTCACCCCTACTGATAGGGTACGCGATTCCCAGACGACCATACATGTATACTCCGCATGCTTTAGTATCATACACAATCACTACCGCACGATCACCCCGTGGCTAGGGGAAACCTCATAGTGTCAAAGCATGACAATCCACACCGTGATGCCATGTAGACTCCGGTCCTAAGGATAATTACACAACCGTCACATAGTGTGACACTTATCCGTGTAAGTGGGTCACTCAAACATACGCATTCTCTAATACACGCCCCCGCATACCCAGGTCAGTGTCTTTACACTTCGATAGATTTAGATCTATCCCCGCCTCTTAAAGACAGTAAGACATCTAATACGTGCTAGTCTGCTTATACTATCAATGCCCTGCTTAATAGTACATCAGCCTAGAGACATTAAGTATCAAACTTATTAAAGTGATTAGAGATCTCAACAACCATAATCGCCTATTATGGTTTCTCTACCACAGTTTAATACTAAGGACGTTACCATATAACAATTCATAATTGGTTCTTTAAAAAGAACATATATATGACAACAGAAAATCCATTTAATATATGTATAAACACAAAGAAATAATAGAAATGATCCGACCCGGTCGGATCTGGTCTAACCCGATTGGGTTTAGGACACTATTTCAACATTTTGTTTGTACTCGGCAGGTTCTGAGCAGAAGGATCCATTGCAGCAATGGTGCTCTGGGCAGCCGCACAAGAAGAGGCACCTGCCTCCCCCACCATTGTTGAAGCAGAAATCTCACCACCTCGTGACGATGATGATTTACGGCGTTGTCTTCTCGGAATCTTCTTGCACTTGCTCAACTTCATCTTCAACATCAACATCAATTAAGTCATCTACGTTGGCCACTGCACAGAAAAAAAAATGGTTAAGTTATACCCAATAACAAGCAGAAAGTACAAGTTCAGACATTACATTTTCTGTATTCTTCCTTAGTAAGTTCCACATATCCGGTAGGACCCGCGGTAAGAAGGTGAGCAGCATTTATCATAGCAGAGCTGATGATGTCTAAGGTCAAAGAAATCTTATTATCCGCAAGGTATTGGGAAAGGGCAGAATCTATAGGCTCTACCAGCTTATCTTTCATGGAGGAAGTGTTCCATCGGCCAAGGCCCACATCAAGAAAGATAAAGACAAAGAAAAAGTGTTCTTGCCACTTTTTCTTAGTTTTATCCTTACCGATATGGTAATAATCGCTTAGCTTACCGACTACTACGACGTAGTGGTACCACCCCCCACTGCCAGGTGTTAACTTGCACTGGTAGAAGTTTCTAAATAACTTCACTGAGAAAGGGGTAGTGTTCAGACGACACCATATCATAAACCCTATCAGGGCTTTTAACGCTGTTTGGTTGGATCTGTCCGATGCCTAGCTTATAGTGCCGCATTACATCTACATAACTGGGGGAAAGAGGGAACTGGGGCCGCCCCACACCGGTCAAGATATATCTTGTGCGTAAAACTCTGAGGGGATTATAAAGCGTATTCGTGAGCACCGGGCAGAGCAACCTCAAAGGGATCGGTATGAATCTTGTAGATTCTCAGTAAACGCGCCAATTCGGTTTTGGTCATCTTGCTAGAAACACCGTGGCAAGCCATTATTGCCTTTGTTTTATTAAACCGATTGATTTCCCTACCAATGGTGTGGACAAAAGCCGAGTGATCTTCTGGATATTTGTATACAATAGAAGTAGGGGTAAAGATCCCAAGAGGAAGAAGATGAGAAGGGAGAAGGCACAAGGGATTATCTCCAAATGTAGAAGTATCCCCAACATTAATCGAAGAAGAGGGATTATCAGAGTTTATGACACTTCTTCGCTTTCTGCTACGATTGCATTTTCTTCAGACGATTGAAATAATCTTTCTATTTCTATGGAGCCACTGGAGGCAGTATTGGTTCTTAAACTCATGAAATAAGTAACAAACCGAAAAGAAGAAGAAGAAATAAGATGGATGCAGAGACTTACTTGTAATTGCTGATGTATGATCCGAAGAGTTTCAGATAAAGAAGTATATGACAAGAAACGGAAGGGACGTGAGGGTTCAGTCCGCATTCATTATAATAGGTGCAAGTTGGCCTCGTTTCGCGTCATTTTAATGACGGAAGTTCATACGTTGCAGACTAGGGTAGCTGTAAAGCAGTCCACCCCAGTCTGGGGGGACTTATGATGATATATGGGCACACTGGGCGGGGTTATTTACGAGTGGGTCAGGCCCATCTCACAGTCAGATGATGATAGTAGTGGAACTAGCAGAGCAGGACTCCGCCAGATTCTGAGCAGAACGACTTCTGGACAGAACAACCAAGTAACTGCCAAAATAGAGTCTAGAATGACGTAACTGTTTACAAACGTGGGTAGACCCCACGCCTTATGGTTGACAAGATAACCGGTGATAACTCCCCATTATGATAGGGTAGGTTATCACCACGATCTGAAGGTATAAAGATGAAGCCTGAACTACGAGGGGGACTTGATTCCGGTTCGACACTTGAACCGGATACGTAGGCAGCTCTCTCAAAAGAGTTCAGTCCAAATTCATACCAAATTGTACATGTTTTGATACTATTTTCCTAACTCGAATCATTTAATTACCCGTTTAAAATTTTAAGCATCATATATATATATATATATATATATACCTAAAGAAGAACATATATAGTGTATGAAAGATGCAAACAAGCATATAATTGAGGTAATAAATAAAACTCCTGCTCAATATCTCCAACTATTTTAAGTTCAAATGAAGTTTTCTCAACATTTTGAATACATAATCTCCAGTAGATGAAAAAAAGTTCAAATATAAGTGAACTTATTAAAAGGGGACATCCCGATAATAATCACGCTAACAACCCACACACAAAGCAACACGAAGGACCACTCTCATAAGTTGAAGGAAAATTGTTTTTTCTGAGGCAGAAACCAGCAACTTTGCTGATCATTACAGTAAAAACAAAGACACAAAAACAAAACAAAAAAGGCCAAAAAAGAATATTATAATACTCCGGCGTTTATGAAGTTCGACGTAATACCCAAGGTTCGGATAGGTTCATAGCACATTATCCTAGGAATGTGTATAGCGCAATGTCATTGTCACCTCAGAACAAATGCTGAACAAAAGATCCTAATTTTATCTGAAAACCGGGACTCAAAACCACGTTGAAATCGGCTCTCTCCTATCTTCTTCCATTTCCTCTCCAAATATGTATATATTCTGGACAATGACCAAAGTTAGCTCTAGATGATGGATATCCCTCATAACATGTAAATACTTTTGATGCACTCATGTGTGGAATCCTCAGTCCCACCTCCTTCTCATTTAAATCTCTTCTCCTACAATTATCCTGAAATATTCAGATGATGAAATCTTCTAGGCAGCAATACCTGATCAAATCAAGAAATGAAATCTAAAGTCAAGTTAATCACCAACCATTCAAATTTCAACAAATAATAATAGTTGAGCCTGCAAATGAATAAAGAGAAATCTTGAAAATAAACTGAGACAACTTCAGCAAGCTGGTGGGATGTATATATGCAGATCAAAGAAGTACATTTGAGTGTAATTTACACTTTTAACCGTTTTGAAAGATGGTATTTTATCAGCCAACACAAGTTGGGACTGTGTTGCTAGGTAATCTGTAAGTACTCTCGTAAGCGTTCAAAGAGCCCCCGGGCCTCTGCCTGACAAAAGATGGTAACCACAGCCGGAAAAAAAGGTAGTTTATCAAAGTACATGCAAATTGTGTAGCTCATCAAATCAGCATTACATTTTAAAGGTAAATGTTCAGTTAGCTTCTCGAATCAAATCACTATCAAACCTCAGGCCTCAGCCCTAAAAAACTTGATTCATTGGCTAAATCCTCTAAATAAATAATTATCTTGAGCAAACCAATGTTTCAGGATATTTAACACAGCAGCCAACCTTTTCCGCCTTGTGTAACTAGCTAAATACATATCCGTTCCCTCCAACCTACTTACAAAAATAAGGTGGCTTTCTTAATGTACATCTCGATACTCATTTAACCAAGTACCAGTAATTCCATTTCCTTAAAACACAAAGACCAGGTGACATTTGCTGACTCAAAATCGTCAAATGGAGCTTTTAAACCTACAAGCTCATGAAAATTCCGCGCAAGCTACAAAAAGGCTGCTTTGTAATGCTCAGCTGTTCAATTTTGAAAAGGAAACAATAGTAGTACACACCTCTCTAGTGATTGTTTTCTATCAAAGATGAACTATACAATTCCTGAAAAATGATAATGCTGGGAGTGGCAAGCATATGTTTAATCAGACATTAGACAGCAAGTATGACTAGTAAGGATATATGTTTCCCCTCAATAATCCAATACATTTGCATAAGGACCAAAGTAAGAAAAGTACGTGCATTACAGCCGCGTATTTTATTAACAACCAACATGCAGTGAGAGATGCTAGCCTGCACAAAATTTAGGGTCACATCAATACACGAAAACTAAGAACAAGGCAGATTAGTACCTCTATTAGACTGTCTGTTTGCAGTACCATAGGGCCCAACATAACCCTCAGGATCCTTAGGTGGAACATCAGATGAACTTCCGAGTCCATAACCAAATGAACTAGTGCCATCAACCTCAGACGGTGCAGATTGCCAGGTTGGGTCGCCAGAACTGATGCACTGCGGTACAAATCACCGTGAGGTGCCCTCATATCCATCACTGGAAGCAGCAAAAGACGTATTAGCTGCAAGACCTGTACCACTGTTTCTTCCTATTCCTCCTGACCCCAGGTTGTAACTGTTTTCACCGCCTCTAAAGACAGTGTTTCCACTGCCATAACCAGAAGGATTAACACCAACAGAACCAGACATAGAAGTGGAGCCCCAGTTTGCACCGTTAATTCCAAATACACCAAAACCAGCGTTCCCAGAGCCCAAGTGCGAGGCAGCAGTGCTAGCATTATTTGGAGAATTGCTTATACCGCTGTTCCCCCATAAGTTCCTAGATGGCGAGCTTAAAAAGGAATCACCCCGGGTTCCGCTTGTATTATATCCAATAGGAGTGTTGTACCTATTGGAATTGACACCAAAATAAGGGTTTACAGCCCTCCCATAACCAAGATTGTTGCTAAAGCTGGAACTCCCAACAAAATTAGGGCTAAGAGTCGGTTCCAAGTTCATACCCATACCATAAGCAGGAGCACCAAATTGTGATAACCCAGTACGACCACTAGCAATTGGACTGAATCTACTATCCATTCTTACCCCGAAACCTCCAAGCGAGTTCAAATTATATCCTTGGGCGTAATTACTTAGGAGGTTATTTGCCCTATTGAAACCAAAATTGAACCCAATAAGAGGACTACGACTAGGCCCTGGGGATAGCTCTTTGGGAACAGCACGCTTCACCTCAACCATTTTACCGTTTAGCTCATGAAACGTTTTTTGTAACACCCTATCCACGGCCTCTTCAGAATCATATGTTATAAATCCAAAACCGCGTGGCCTTTGGGTGTTATGGTCATACATCACTACCACATCAGTAATAGTACCAAACTGCTCAAAGTAATTCTTGAAATCACTTTCATTGACTGTAGAAGCTAAGCCACCTACAAAAATCTTCTTTGTACGCCCAGGACCCGGTGATCCTGGAATGCTACTAGCATTTCTACTATTTAGGTGTCTATCGTCCCTTGGAACAGCTTTCTTTGCTTCAACCTGCAGAACAAAGCCCAACAAAGAGGCTTTACAATCCTATAACTACTCATTTCATTATATAAAGAAAAGTGATTATCTTTCCTTTGATATGAGTTGTGACTACTGCGATAACGAAACAATGTAGGAGCCGTTCTGCTTCTTATTACAGCTAATGTAAATGCAGATGACTGTACATTTAATTGTTAACCAAATATAGAACCTAGGTTTCTATCTCGGTTGCAGCTAAAATCAGACATTATACTTCTGCCTGATCCTCAATCATGGGCTTACTTCAAAGATAGATACTGCAATATAAACTACTTACTGTTCGACCATCAATCACGTGCTTCTCCATAACCACTCTTTCAGCAACAGCAGGGTCAGCAAAGACGATAAAACCAAAGCCCCGAGCACGACCGGTGTTGCGATCCCTCATGATCACAGCCTCCACAACTTCTCCAAATTGTCTAAAATATTCTTTCAAGAGATCCTCATCCGTATCCCAAGAAATCCCACCAATAAAAAGCTTACCAAGATCTGACTCCATGCTTCTGCCACTGAACAGTACAATTGCAGCAAACAAACAGAAATGCATGTTTTAGCTATAAAAAAAAAACACAAGAGCCAAACTTGAAAAGAAATGCAATCCGAAAACTGATTGAATACTAGAACATCATAAACAGTTCCCCATCCTCACAAAATGTGTATATCACTTCACTGTATGCAAAATTAAAGGCAAAAAAAAAAAAAAAAAAATCAGATTTGAGTGGCCGATTAGTGACGGAACATTAATTCGCCAATCTTCATCAACAAGAAAGCTTAACAGATCCAAATTCAGCTATTGCGGTCAACAAAAACAGAAACAAATAAAATCCATACCTTATTCAGAAAATCAGGCAGAGACCAGCATATACAGTGATCAAATTATCAAAGAAGGACTGGTTGGATTCAATCCAGGATCATCGGATCCTTCATGCATCGATCAAAACCCAATCCAGTTTCTCTAGGCAAATGAGAATTGGCCTAGATCAACCACCCCATTAGAAATTGTCAAATGAAATCGGCAAATTCAATCATTATATTAGCTACTACAAAGATTCAATGTTATGTATCTCAGATGCGGAATTTTTAATTTTATTTTTAATTTTATGAACCTAAGATCTAAGAATAGAAATGAATATGACTGTCTACAATTACATCAGAGGATAATATGCTATCTATTTCTTTATCTATCTCTCTTCCTCTTCAAAGGTCCCTCTCTTCTTTGCTTTTTTGTTGTTGTTTTCTTCCTATTCCATTTATATATTTTCAAATACAAAAACAAAAAGTATGGAATTTGTAAAAATTAATTCAATTTAGATATCAAGAGAGAGAAATAAAGAAAAATCGATATAGCTGTGTCTCTCTGTGTCTGTATAGGACCTTTTTAGGCAATCTTCTGCTGTAAGAATTTATTTAGACGTGGCATTTTTTTTTTTTTAATAGGTGCCAAATAAATTCATATAATCTTATTAGTTGGTACACAAGATGTCATATTTATAGTTGGACAATCATAAAATTTACGTAAACATAATGCTCCACAATATGTTATATTTATTGTCGGACCATCATGAAATTTACAGAGACGTAAAGGTACATGACATATTAGGTACCGATTTTTTATCACACGGAAATCTTTAAAGAAAAGGTTTTTAACTGAAAAATAAAAGAACTTTTTTGAAGGAAAAAACTTCCAATATGTGTTGATTTTATGTGTCACAACAATAAAAATTATTGTTAACATTCAAAACGCCCATTCTTAAAAGCGAGTGGTTTGTAAATATCGGGTTCCTGTACTGCTCAAGTGAAGATATTTTTGCATTATGTCAAATGTATTTTACTAACTACGCGCTACCTAATCTCGATTCAAATTATCATAAATATATGTAACTTGATGAGTGTCAAACAAAATCACGTTCGTTCTAGTAATGCACTCGATAAATATCTTATAAACTACTCAACTCCAGTCGGCATGAGCGTGATTGAAGATACTAATAACTATAGTCAAGAAACTGAAAAACATAATCAAACATTACAATAGACAATTGCAATTTACAAATGAGGTTGGGGAGTTACACCTAGCTACCTCACATGAAAGATGAAGGATCAAACATTACAATAGACAATTGCAATTTACAAATGAGGTTGGGGACCTTGTTGATTTCAAAAGTAGAAAGGAATATGACTTGTTGAATTCTAATTGACGATTGTTTTTTTCGCTCTTTTTGTAACGCCTCGATTTCTACGCAGTAGCTATTAAATGAGTCGTAAATGATCCCAGTCAACTACCTGGCCGTCATCCTCGCTTAGTCTAAAAGAAATTTACCAAATTAATGAGACTTTATGTCTCACACTTATATGGGGGTTAGCATTTACTTATTTTACCAATATGTGACTTTACATTCTCCTCCCTTATAAGGGACTGGACGTCCTCGTCAGGACGACCAAGACTTGTCCCACTTGAATGTCCTAGTTTCGTCCTTATCGGAGGAATCTAGAGGTCGCCATCATCATCCAACACAGTCACACGGTATGACACTTAGATCCGTCTAATAATAGGCTCTGAATACCCTTATGTGGGTTGTGTTGGGCTTAGGATTTTTTTTTTTCCAACGAAGGAATCAAGTTGGCTAAGAGAGAATGAAGTAATTTTTTAAATGAATGGTCAACAATTTGACTCATTATTAAGGTTTTTTTTTGTGACACATGTTAAAACTAAAATCTGAAATTTGAATATATTAAATTTGTGAACAATTTAATAGTAACAGAGCATCAATTAGAATGCTAAAATGATCAAAAGTGAAAAGATTAAAAAAAAAGTATAAGGGGTGAATATCAATTTTTTTACCATTAAAGACTGGTAAAAAATAATGTTTCACTCGGTTTATGATATAAATGATAAAATGGACCTTCACTTATTTAATTGACATTCTCATCACCTAAATTTCGTCAAGGAAATTCGGATACACACTTAACTAATTAAGTGGTGGTAAAACAATTGACAAACACTTTTTTTTTTTTTTTTTTTTTTTTGGCCGGAAGCGAAAGGAGGGAGGGGATTCGAACCCTGGACCTCCCATTGGAGCCAAGGAGTAGACTTCAGTGGTAGAATTACTGGGAGTATGAAACTAAATTCAATTGACAAACACATTGACAATCACGTTTAAATCTAAATATATTAAAAAAAATTAGATTAAGTAATAAGTTGTTCAATAACATGTAGTACTAGTTTTTTTTTTTTTTTTTTTTTTGACAAAAACATGTACTAGTTAAAGACTTAAAAAATGATAGGTCCTTAAAATATGTGTAATTTTGTTTTATACAAATGTGTAAATTTATGAAGCTCTGAGTCCTAAAATGTGTAATTTTGTTTTAAACAAATATGTGTAAATTTATGAAGCTCTGAGCCCTAAAATATGTGAAACTAGTATGAAAACCCGTGCAATACACGGAAAAACATAACATTTGAAAATTTGTAGCAAGGAAAAATGGCAACATAGAATAACATAGAATGAAATGTAAGTAGCATCCTATCAATTAACCAAAAAAAATTTACAGTAAAATAGTAAGTTAATCAAAAATGTCCTTAGGCATATGTATTTACCAACCATTGAAGTCAATCACTTAACGAAATATCAAACAGAAAATTAAAGCAAACCTACCAAACTGAAATGAAGAGAATATCAAACTGAAAATCAAAGTGAACATACCAAGCTGAAATTCAAAAGAAACTACATGCACATGACATGATTGACACGTTTGAATCAAGTGAAAATAAGTATTATATCTTTTAAATAACCATATGCGAAATGCCCCGGATGACCAACACCTCTCTGTAATAGAGCTCTCGCATCCCCATACCTTTAGTTTCAGCTTTAGCCCCACGTTCCATTAGTCTACACCAACCAATCTACCAAAAGAACAATAAATAATTATTATTATAAACAAAAAAACAACTAAGCTAGTATATTTTGTAGTTTAAAGAACATTACAACTGGACCTGAAAGTTAAATGGGGAAGAATGTTAGCAGTAAAATTGTACTTGAAATTTCTGTTAAAATCGAAATGTACAAAGTTTCTGATGGAAAGTTGCAAGTGCATTTCAATCAATCTAGCAAATCTAGCCAAAATTGGAACAAGGGGGATTTTCATTCGATCTACCAAATCTTCAAGTGGAATTCATTGTTCTTGGCCGTCAGTTTTGCAAGGATAGCTAGTGAGTGAGAGGCATGAGTAAAAGGAATAGCAACGTCTTTGTGGCTACTCCGTTACTCAGAAAACCATTATAACCAACATGAACAACATTAAGTTGCATGAATAATTATTTATAACCTGATTTTAGACTTCTGAACCGCACCCGAAACAACAGTCTACTAACATCAAGATGAAATACTTAATTACATGAAGTTGACAGAAACGGGGAATAGTGTATAACAAAGCTATACATCAAAAGAAAACAATGCCAGATACGGGATATAGTAAAAGTTCACAAACTTAAACAAAACTCCACAAACTTTTTCTGCTCTGGTCTTTTTCTTAAGTGCATACCATTACGTAAGTAAGTAAATTCAATTGATTTGGCAACCAAAATCTCTCAAAATCCATATCCAACAACACCCCCAAAATCAAAATTCAAGCAAATTACTAAGCAAGACCAACTAAACAAACACATGTGTTATGTAAATCTAAAACCTTTCATATACATTCAAAATGAAATTGCACCAGCAGCAATCCACAGAATTTCTATTTCTCCCCCTAATAGAAAATCCTAATTTCTATTTAAACAATTTCAACATTTCATAAAAATTTTTTCCAAAGATATCATAATGTGCCCACAAACAAAAACAACGAAAAAAAAAAAGGATGACCATTATGGGACTGACATACTCAATTGATGAGTAGTGATGACTTTCATTCACACTTTAACTCCAAGTAATAAAGGAAATAGCCTTTTGTCAATCAAAATAATAGTAAATGAAAAATCATTTATAAAGGTTAATGTACCTTGCAAAGGTCATATACCACATTTGTGATGCAGATATCCATTACTTCGTTGTGGTTTTATATACATGATGTGTTCCTCAATTCAGAACCTGCAATCACAAAAATTCATTCCATAAGCCATCCGAAGAAAGAAAAAAAAATAAAACAGCGAAATTGGAAAAAACTAAAACTATAAAGATGGACGGAGAACAAATCAATCAATTATCGAGGGCCCAAGAAATAGCCGAAATCTGGTCGGCCAATTGAGTGAATGAATGGAGAGCATGGTTATGTGGCAATGGAAGCGAGACGAAAATTCAGGGCTGATTATTTCTTTTTCTTTTTGGGAAGTTAGACCGAATGGTGAAATTGTAGAGGGATGTAGAGGAATGGGAGAACTTGGGTGGAGTTTGGCTATATAACAGGAAGCGACACTCTAAATATTAAGAAAGCCATTGTTACCTATACTATTTAACATACAGAAACACCAAGCAAGCAGGACTGCAAATCACTAATACATTTAATACAAAATATTCTCCAAAAATAATATAGTCATAATAATATTAATACACCACACCGCAATAGAAACCGAGAATCCTTTACTGGTCTATTCCTTACTCTAGTACAAACATCAAAATGGGATGTGAGCAGAGAATATCAAAATGGCCAAGAAGCAGGTAAATGAAAACATTTTCAGGGAATTCTTTAACCGATAATACATCAACAAATAGAGTGTCCCTTCTGAGTCGTAAGAGGGGTAAAGACTTGAGAACGGATTTTGTAAAGAAAATAGATGTAGAAATGAGCATAACATCAGGATGCTGCTCACAGAGATCATTCGGGCCACTGTAAATTGACACGCCTAGTTCTTGTGCAGCTGCCAAGTAATTAGAATGGAAATGAGCAAGAACGGTGTGACCTTGTCGAACAAATGTTTTACCAAGAAATAGACCGAAATTGCCAAACCCAATAATTGCGATCTAATTTTTAGCGCAAGTTATGCATACCCCCGCTAAAAAAAACGTTACGCATACCAATTCTCTGTTGCATATGAAGTTAGAGAACCCATTTATTTTCTTTTTCTAATTACATAGTAACCTGAAAAATAATAGGGAAATTCAAAAACTGAAGTTAGGATTCAAATGTAGGTCAACAAAAATAAATCATAGCAAAGGTTTGAATCAACAGAAAACTTACATTGCAGATGTACATAAAAAAATTCCCAACTTTGTTAAATGAAAAAGAAAAAGAATAATTGGTTCTTCCTGACCTACACCTCATGGACAAACAGATCCAAATTGAACATACCCAAAATTAGATTAAGCTAAATTCCCTAAATTATGTAAAACCTCAAATTAGATTGAAAATACCACTCATTTGGTGGAGCATTCAACGGATGCAAAAGCCATTGAACCTAGGACCGGTAGCAGCGGCAAAATATTTCTTCGGGACCAATAGCAGAGGCATTTTGTAGCGTCAAGATCCAAAACAACTCTGCAAAGAAAGAAACCGAGAATCTTTATTCAATAGCAAAGAAACCCCTGCTGAAGCAAAAATTTAACCCATAAATTAAAAAAATAATAAGGAAAAAAACTACCTTGCTGGGAACTCTTCGGCCATGAAATCCAGAGCCTGCAGGAGGATACTTACCAATAAAAGAAGGTTGAGGATGCACCTAAATGGTTAGGGATGGTGGGTTGTGGGGGAGTTACCGCAAAATAGTGGGGACTGGGAGTTATCGGAAACGAGTCGTGGTTTTTTTTCTTCCTGTGTTTGAAGAGAAAATCGTGGGAGATATTTTGTCAGGAATGCGAGGAACTGTCGTTTGGGTGGTTAGTAGTAGACCTGGGTAGTTTTGTGAATAGAATTAGTGGGTTGGGGAAGTTGTTGGCATAGTGTGGGAAAATAACGGGTTAGAAGCGGGTCATTTCCGGATCAATTGGCCACAAACGGGTCAATTGACGGTTTTTAACTCACAAATATTAATATAGATTTCTAGGGCCCGAGGCCCAAGTCTCTTTACTTAGGGGCTTGAGTAATTAATTATTTGAAACACGTCACTCTTTTCTTAAACATTTGTCTCATTTTTTTCTCCACAGATTCATTAAATTATGTGGAGAATTAGGGATAAGGACATTTAGAATATTTTTGAATAACATGGCAGCCAATATTTTCTATAGGGAGAAAGACAACTCCCATAATTTTTATGGGAAATTAGGAATAAAGACACAATCTGAAATATTTTTAAATAACATGACAGCTACATATTTTTATAGGGAGAATGACATCTGTATAATTTTATAATGATAAGAATGACGGTGAATCCCTAAAATCAATGAATCTCCCAAATGAATCCCGAAATCGGTGAATTTCGACGGTGAATCCCGAAAATCAATGAATTTAAATAATGAAGTTTGAAAATTAGTGAATTTAATAAAATGAATTTGAGATGAATTTCAACAAATGAATTTCGAACAAGTGAATTTTGATAGTGGATAAATAGTTTTGTCGCTTTACAAAAAGTTTCAAAAGATCGTCCTTCTACTCAATTGATGAAATATTTCTGTCATTCTCCCTCATTCCCCCTAATTTTTATAGTCTGAAGAACAAAAAAAAAGATAAATAAAAAAATCCAACGCGGTGAAGCCCGGACGCTGCTCCAGGTTTTTTTTCTTTCTCTTTCCTCCCATATTTTCAAACACTCATATCTTTTGATCTAGAGATCCAAACGAGATAAAAAATTCAGTGAATTTTTTATTTTTTTATGCTCTTCGTTTTGAGACTTGGTTCGATATAATTACATCATTTTTTTGTGAGATTCACTGTCGAAATTCACTCAATGAATATACCTAGTGAATCCCAAAAATCAGTGAATTTCAACAGTGAATTTGGAATAATAGTGAATTTCAACAGCGGATTTTCTGAAATCACGTCGGAATATGTTGAATGTGGTCTCAAAATAAAAAGCATAAAAAATAAAAAAATTGGTGAAAATTTTTTCAAATTTTAAGTTTTAAATTGAAAGATATGAGTGTTTAAAAAAAATGGATGAGAGAGTATGTGTGTTGTTTTTTTTTTGGGAAATTGATATACCCGGATTGGAATGGGGCCCTGTTCATCCATATTGGGCCTAAAATCTTGGCCCGTCAGCACAGATAATGGGCTTTTACCTCCGGCCAGCGCCACCAAGCATCTTACGGCCGCTTAACTACAAGCCGAGGCCTATCCGCTAACGGTAAGCCGGACTCATTCTCTCCACGTGATTCCACCACATACATAAAGGCACAAACGAGTCCGCTTACTCAACCATACTTCTCCGACTCTCATTGTTCGCCATGCTTACCACCGGCCAATCCAACCGGCAATACTTTTACTGGTAGATAGGACACTTGTATTGCATGCATGTTTAACTTAGCTATGTATTCTAAGTTGTCTTATCAATGAACAGTGAACCGACTCACTTTTTTAGCCTATATATATGGGATCACATTGTAATAGAAGAGGGACTCTCTCTCTCAAGCTATAACTATAAATCTAATACAAGCAGAAACTCTGCCAACTTGTCGACAGATTAACCTGTTCATCTTGTAAACTGATCCGGTACCCTTGTTCTTACTCGCCACCCTAACCACACCGGAGAAATCATTCATATCAGCCTTATATCCTCAAGATAAACACTGTTACCGCAAATCTGGTGTTCCACGCAACATCGATTGGCTCCGTTACCGGAAAATCATTATCATTCGAAGATTCGAGGCTACTTACTCCACCACAAAGACGATTTCACGGTGTCTCAGGCGAAGTCATCATCATCTACACTGTCACCATCAAAGCTTTGAAATTTTTTGGGATAATACAGACCCGAATCCATTGCTCTCTCTCTCAAAGAACTTGCACAGAGGAGATCATCAACTTCATTGCAAACTCACACTTGAGTCCATCTAAAATACCCAGGTTGGTCTACGCATCTTTCGCGCGGTTTGAGATCTTGAGTAAGGAAAGTTCGGTCATCTTTAGTTGTAAATAGCCTGGGAGATACAAACAATCGTTACCTTATATTCTGAGTCGAGAAAAATACCGCCCAAAAATCATAAGTCATGGTGGTGGGAAAAACATGAACCACGCAACACCGCTAAGGCAAATGAATCGTGGATCGCCACGCGGGCGAGCAGCAGCGCCGTGGAGAGCTAGCCGAAGGGTTATGTCGAGATGGGGCGAGAGTCAACCACCGCCTCACAACCGACATCTGAGCATACATACGGGAAAGGACTAAAGCCCGTGAAATACACAAGAAGCGGTTAGGAAAAGCAAGGAAAAGGAATCGCGGGGACATCCAACCCAATTAACGAACAAGAAGCTATTTCACCGGGGAGCTCCCCACAAGATACATATAAAATAGCTTTGCAAGCGCACATGGAATATGTTGAAGAAATGCGGGAAGGAAATGCACTACTCATTGCGTAAGGATTACCTCCTCGGTCAATCCAGTAAATTCAACCTCTCAACCCGCACAAACCGAGATTCACCCCATTCATTCCTCCAAAAACGGTTCGACCACGACGATCGGAAATAGAGAGAGTAGTCATGCAACCTCACATCCTGAGAGGGTAGGAAATCGCACTTGGTAGATCGGGGCCCGCGATCGACGATCGCGGTGCGGCCCAATGCGACCAAAGAACACTCGGCGAGTTCGCACCGCTTGGAAGGGCAGGGGACTCGGAAATTGAAGAAAGTTATGTTGCGCTCCCACCTCAACCCCAAATCGGGAAGAGATAGGCATCATGAAAAAGCAGATAAAAATTACGAGAAAAGGAACAAAGGGTGTTAAACGGTTCCGACACTGGGAACAAGTGTGCTTCATCCCAAAGATCTGAAAGCGGCTCCAAGGAGGAACTCACTATCCCAATTTCATAAACTACCACGGAGCAACAGATCCTCTCGATTGGCTATCCGCTTTTCAAAGCGAGAATCGGTTTGTGTACCTCTGGCGATGAGGCTTGGTGTATAGCATTTGTGGGATCAATGCAAGATCGGGCAAACATCATGGATCCGCAGCCTTCCTCCTGGATCGATTTTATCATGGGATGACCGATCAACAAGTTTATAGCGAAATTCAAATCGGTGGGAGGACACAAAAGAGCGATATCGACTACATGAGGTCCGACAAGGCGACAGTGAGGGTACTCGCGATTATTACGAGCGGTTTTACAAAGTGTACGAGCTAACCAGGGTATAGCGGATAACGTTGTCATGAGTAGTTTTGAAACAGGGGTTGAAGCCGGGTACTTGAAGTCTTATTTCGCTTTGTCACCACCAAATAACCTACAAGAGATGTTGAGCTCGACTAGGAAGTACATTGCAATCTGCGGGAAACGAAGGAGCGTCTTCGTCCCAACAAAGGCAAACAGAGGGTGGCGTAGCCAAGAACACCCGCAGAGGAGGCGGATAGGAAATCAAGAAACTGAAAGATTTAAGGAAGAGCATTTCACGCCGCTCGCAATTTCCTATTCCCAAGTGTCGAATGAAATCGAGAGGCGAAATACCGAACCATACCCAATGGTTCACGATCACGCCCGCGATGCATCCAAATTTTGTGGCTATCACAGGATAAGGTCACACTACCGATGAATGTATCCAATTCAAACGAGCAATAGAGAAGTTGCTCGCTCGCGGACACCATGATCACCTCAAACTTGATACCGGTGGTCCGGGCGGGAGGAATCGACAAAGCTCGTCGGTTCGATAGGAACATTAGAATGATAACCGAGCCTCCTCCCACTAACAATCGATTAAGAATCGCATCGGCTCCATCAACAAACATGTGGAGAAGCTTCAGTAGTTTTGCGAGTAGGAGTGAACACTTTGCCTTTACTCGAAGTGAGCTAGTGACTTCAACCAATACAGAGAGGATATGTGCCTTTGCATCTCGGTGGTCGTCAATCGGGCTGTGTCAATAGAGTGATGGTTGATACAGAGAGCTTGCCGCGATATCCTATATTACAAGCGCTTCAAAGAGTTGGGTTTGGCGACTCTAATTTGAGACCGCATAATGGCACCGCCGAGGGCTTCACCAATCATAAGATACAAAGTCAAGGGGCCATCGACCTCGATGTCTGAGATGGAGATTATGCACCTTTCACACGGAAAAGGTGATGTTTTTAGTTGTCGACCTTCATCCAATTATAACATGATAATTGGGACACCCGCTTTAAAGCGATTTGGATGGTAGCTTCCATTCCGCATCGCCGGCAAAAGTTTACGTTGGGGACGGAGGATCGGAACGTCGATCAGCGAACCTGCCGCTGTCCTGACATACATACATGAGATGAGAGCAGGGAATAAGAGGATTCGAATCGAACAGCCATATAACATGGAAAACATCGACATGATCGAGTCGTTGTTGATCCCGAACGATCAAAGTAGAGTGTGAAACATTGCAAGTCGAGATGAGCCGATTTTTACGCAGAAGATGAGTTGATCGAGGTGGTCATCAATGACGAATATCCCGAGCAAAAGATAAAGATAGGGGCTCGACTGAGTCCTATTGAAAGGGAAAAATTGATACAACTACTCAAAGAAAATTTGAGTGTCTTTGCTTGGGTAGTTACTGACATGCGAGGTGTCGAACCAGACGTCGCCCTGCACCATCTTAACGTCGATTCTACTTTCAAACCGATACAACAGCGAGCGCGTCAGTTCTCAACAGAAAAAGAGGCGGCGGTAAAAGCAGAGGTCGGAAAGCTTCTACAAGCGGGAATCATAAAGGAGCTTGCCTACCCTACTTGGTTGGCAAATGTGGTTATGGTAAAGAAGCACAACGGCAAGTGGAGAATGTGCGTCGACTTCACGGACATCAACAAAGCATGTCCGAAGGATCCTTATCAGCTGCCACGAATTGACCGGTTAGTTGACTGTATTTCTGGCTTTGAGGTTTTAAGTTTCTTAGACGCATATTCTGGGTATCATCAAGTACGGATGGCTGAGTCCGACAAAGAAAAAACGGCTTTGAGCATTTGGAGGATTGTATTATTATGAAATGATGCCATTTGGGTTTGAAGAATGCGGGTTCGACCTATCGGCCGAATGGTCTCAGAGGTCTTCGATTCATGAGATAGCGAAAATATGGAGGCTTACATAGATGACATGGTTGTTAAGTCCGCTGAGGACGGTCACGCTGCTGATCTTCAAGAAACTTTCAATAATGTCCGAAAACACTCAATGAAGCTGAATCCGGCCAAGTGTACTTTTGGTGTCCAGGCAGGCAAATTTCTGGGGTTTATGGTTAGTCGTCGTGGCATCGAGGCTAATCCAGAAAAAATTCAAGCTTTGATTGACATGAGAGAGCCTACTACCATCAAAGAAGTACAGAGGCTCAATGGCCGCATCATTCGCTGGTCGGTTCATATCGAAATCGGCGGAAAGGTGTCTCCCCTTCTTCAAAATTCTCAGAGGCGACAAAACTTTTTCATGGAACGCAGAGTGTTCGCAGGCATTTCAAGCTTTAAAAGAATATTTAGAAACCACCCTTTTGGTTAGCCCTATAGAGGAGATGTCTTTGTTTTATATTTAGCGGCTTCGACCGGGTCATTGCCGCGTTCTTGTCAAGGAGGCCGGAACCTCCAAAATCCCGTTTATGATGTAAGCAAGGCTCTCGATCCGGTGGAGAGCCGCTATTTTAATATTGAAAAATTAGCCTACTCGCTTGTTATTGCCGCCCGCAAACTCGGGGCTTACTTTACCTCACACACGATAGTTGTCTTAACGGATAGTCCATTGCGTCAAATATTGCATAAACCGGACCTTTCGGTCGACTTCTCGAGATGGGCAATCGAAATCACCGAGTTCGACATACAATATCAACCTGAAAAAGCTATCAAGGTCAAGCGCCAGATTTTATTGTAGAGACAAGCTTCATTTCGCCACAACCAGGGCCGCCGTTAACCCATGAGCCCGCTGTGGCCAAGAGTAAACCAGATCAATGTTGGCATTTATATGTTGATGGGGCATCTAACCGAAATGGTTGTGGGGCCGGAGTAATTTTGATGGAGCCCGGATCGACGGAGGAAATCGAAAAAGCTTTAAGATTCGAATTCCCGGCCACGAATAATCAAAGCCGAGTCTGGCTTGATTATAGTGGGCTCAAATCGGCCAGGAGCTAAAGGTGGAAAATGTTGAAGTCTATTGCGATTCCCAACTCATCGTCAACCAAATCTCGGGGGACTATGACACACACTGTGGTATTCTTGAGAAATATGGTGAGATTGTTCGACGATTCAAAAGCAGCTTCAAATATTGCGAGTTCATCGAATCCGGAGGAGGACAACGAGCGGCGCGACTATCTCTCAAATTGTCACTCAAAGAAGAAATTGCAGACCTT
This sequence comes from Gentiana macrophylla, assembly GCA_026214975.1. NCBI lineage: Eukaryota > Viridiplantae > Streptophyta > Magnoliopsida > Gentianales > Gentianaceae > Gentiana > Gentiana macrophylla. Next base: position 112,315,956 of record CM047808.1, read on the forward strand.
CAATTATGATAGAGTATCTAGCCGTACCGCTTATTAAGGAAACACAATCATGGAAATCGATACACCAGCGCCGACTACGTGTTGGATCGATGAGATTCAAAGCTTATATAGAGACAGGCATCTTGCACGATGGAGCGGATAAAATTCGCGCACTTAAAAAAAGAGCGGCCAGGTATATCATAAACAATGGAATACTCTACAGAAGGTCCGCAACAAAGCCTTTATTACGATGTGTTCGAGAAAAAGAAAGCAAGACAATCCTTATCGAGCTTCACCAAGGAGTATGTGGGGGATGTTAGGTGTAATGCCCGAAAGACAATTTTGTAATTGTTTTATTTAATAAATGAATTGACGTTATTATTCATATTTATTATTCTCATAATCACCGATGTGACAATAGTATTTACACTACAGAAAACCTTAAGTATATCGTTTATGTAATCACTTAACTCAGTGTATGGTATATACACATGAGGATTGAGTTAGTGAAGATGTACTTAAAATACAATTAGCCCGTAGTGAAGTTAATCGAGAGTATCGGGTCTCTCCTTTAACGTGCTATTAATGCGCCCATAACACAGTTGGTGTGATTGTCTTATCCGGACTTTCGGTTAAGAGAACCTAATGGGGCATTTATATATGATAGATATATCGTATAGGGCTGGACCGATTTGATTAGAGTTCACGATATAATTCCGTAATCGAGAAGTCTTATCGAATCAATGGATGATCATATTTATGGATATATCTTAATCTGAGGGCGATCACGATCAAACGCTTGAATCGATTATGAGGTTTGACTTGACGGTTAAGGATTACACCGAGTCCGTGGTGCGAATTACCCCATCTTGGCATTGTCTTGGATTGAGTGAGTAGTCCGTGTTATCACGAGATACGGAATCCATTCCTTCTATTTATGGAAGTAGAAAGACGCTTCCTTATTTGTTAATCCTAAACTGATCGATCGCGCGAGTTCATATTACAATCGATTAGCTACCAAATGAGTTGTATGAATTAATTGATCACTTTAGGGGTTAATGGTAAATAAGGATAAGAGGTTACGAAAAGGGTTAACGGTAACTTCCCGATTTAGAATGAATAATCTATGGAGGATTAATCCATATGTAATGATTGTATCAATGGACGCTTATTATTATTCTCGTGAGGAGATAAATATAATCTCATAATCGGAGGAGTGCGATCACGGGATTATGGTGGCATATTCTGTGATTGATTTATCGAATATAATTGTTTCGTTTAGTAAGATAATTATTTATTTGATTTATCGGAGCCACGTGATTATTAGTCCACTGTCCCGACGTGCTTCCTAATATAAAGATAGCTATTCTCAGACGTTGAATCCTAATAATATTAATTTTATTCTTATTAGAATTTAATTAATCGATATGTGAATTAATTGTTTAGTGACTATTTAATTAGTTGGAACTAAATAATTAAAACAATTGGAAAAATATTTTCCATAATCTTGGCAATTAGTGTGAATGGAAAAAATCACATTGACTAGGTCATTTAATGTGTGATTGGCGCCAACATCATGTTTAAGGAAACAAGGAATTGATTTTCTTGTGTATTAAAAGACGTGTGCATAAAATATTTATTGGATAAATATTTATGGTAAATAATAAAGATAAATATTATTCTGATTTGTTCAGAATATTATGGAATATCTTTTATTAAAGGATTTATTTTGTTTGATAAATAAAAATCCTTGGAAATTTAAGCTTTACTCTCACTATATAAAGAGAGTATATAAAGTTCTTTAATACACACATTTATTTTGACTTTCACCTCTTAGAGAGGAGAAAGGAAAATTCGACCAAGGAGATTGGGGAAAAATCTTGGAGATTTTTCCCAAAGATATCGGAAGGATTTGAGACAAGGATTTCCTTCCACCGGGAGTTCTTGGATCACACGTCACGGAAGATCGTGGTGCTTTCTTCACATCTTCTTTCATTCTTCCTATTGCGGTTCTTCAACTTGGATTTTGAGATCCAAGATGTATGATCTACAACCCTTGTAGATATAGATCTAGTTATTTTATTACGTGTATTTTATAGATCTAGATCCATAAATCGTTTCCATTGCGGATGGTATTACTAACAGTGGTATCGGAGCCATGGTGATCTATATTTATACGTATAAAATATTAGATCTAGGAGTGGAAAACATGTAGCTTTTATTGTCCAATTTTTTTTTTAATTTGGCCAATGCATGTTTATATATATTTATATATATTTTATGTTGTTGCGATTGTTGTGGTTGAAGAGATGGATTGGGGTTGGCATTGTTTACCCGTTAGATCTATTGTACACTCATATGAATGATGAAAATTCGTTCATATGAGTATAGGAAATTATGTAATTTATCTTTATTGCAAGTTTAATTTCCAGCAAATAGATCTACTTAGAAGCTGTTTAGTATTTTTGCTTTTCCCGTTGATCGAACCGTTGAAACGAATATCCCTCCGGTCAGAATCAAGATTAGAAGATGATAATCAACTCCACAAATTTTGGTGTCGATCAGAGTCCATTTAGATATCCGTTTGATGCTGCGAAGAGGCTGCTGTAACAGAAAAACGCAGGATTCACAGATACACTACCTGTGACTTCCTCGATTTTCTGGGAGAGTTTGGACCGTTGAAACGCAAATCCGACCGTTCAGATTGATCAACTTGGAGTTTTGGACGTACCATAAAAATTTCAGGTCGATCGGGATTCATCTCGATTCCCGATCTGCCTCAGGAAGTCCTTGATGCAGTGCAGTCAAAGTCAGATTCAGCAGCAAGTTTGGCGATTTACTGGAGAAAATTGGTAAGTCAAAGCACCAATCCAACCGTCCATATTGAAATTCAAGGAGTGAAGATAAAATCTGGAAAGTGTCGTCCCGATCCGAGTTCGTTTGGTATGCCGATCGTCGAAGAGTTCGAACAGCTGCAGATTTAGTTAGAAAGTAGTAAACCCTAGTTAGGGTTTTGGTTTTATTTTCTAATAGATTAGATGCGAAGTGCTTAACGATCCATCTCGGTGTTTAAATTTTCCGCATTTATTTTTATGTGTTTGATCATAAAATAGATATAAAATCGGAATTGCCATGACATGCATCATATCATAAATCCACTCCATGCATACATGTAGAATTTTAATTTTGGTAATTAAAATAGGCATGTATACAAACTCGTGTAATTAGTTGAAATTTAATTAATACGTGGTAATTAATTAATTTAGTAACTAATTAAAGATCCGAGGACGGGTTATGAAATCGTTAAGCTTTTAGGTGTGTGTTCTCGGTGAACCGCCTTAAAGCCCAAACGAGATCACGTTTCGATTCGTAGTGTCTACGAGATTGAATGATGGTAAAAGAACAATAAATCTTGGATAAAAGCGGTTCGCTTATAGGTTGGGTGGTCAATCGAGCTTCGCTCGACCGACTTACCCTCCTAGTGTGATGTATGCACGGGGTCCGGCAAGACTAAGCTACACCGGAGAACAGAGGTGATTCTTCTTATCTCAATGGGGTTTGTTTTGACCCGACTTCCCGGATCATCACATATGTTCCAACGAATAGGGCGGGTAGGCTTGCCTACGTTACCGACACCATTCGAATCCTTGATTTGATGTGCTTTTATGTTAACATCAAAAGACGTGGTTAGTTAACCCACCACCACTTCCAAAATATTGAGTGGGAGCGGGGAGGCGACAAACCAACCCCACGGCCTCTACTATAGATACAAGTAAGTGAGAGAAGGGTGACGCCGCGGCGCTTTGATTTCGTCCCCCACGGATGGTGTTCACCCTATCAACATTCATGGCTTGGTCTCCGAAAGGATAGGATTTACGGGTACTCGTCGGGTCACTGACCTATCCTACGACGGCACACTCGGGGCGTACCTAAGAGGTCCGATATAGTAGGTCACACTCATTAAGGGTATTTTTTGGTAATATCTAGGCTTAAAAAGGAAGGTAGTCAATGAATAAAGGGATGTTCGATTCTCGTGGGATGTCTGATTCTCACAAGTTATTCATTGATTTAACCGTTGATCTATTTGACCTACCCTACGGCGGCACTGAGATGCAAGGTTAAAACCTTGGAATGGTAGAGTAGACTTATTTTTTAGTTTACAATTCCTAAAATAAAATATAGTAGTGTTAAACTTGAATTAATTTATGTCATTTTATTTACAGCATTATCCCTTACTAAATTGCTTAAAAATTAATTGACTAGTATTGACTTCGTTAAAAAGTGGAAAGTAACTAGGACGTTGAACTAGTTAATCGATAATGCAATTATTTTTCGAAAGAGATATTTTCTCTTAAGCCTTTTAAAAACCAGAGTGACATATAGGTATGTCACTAGTGTCATTCGTGTCAAACGGAAGACAAACTTAGTTTGATCAAAGGTGATTTCGGACTTTGAAATTCTTCTAGTGAATTTTGAGTGTGTAGTAATTACACAAGTAATTTTCTAATTGAAAAATCGGAAAATCATGAAGTGTTACTAGTTGGACGATATTTGGAATCGATGAACTAGTGGGAGCTTTATGATTTGTTGTTTTTCTAGAACATTAGAAAAGTGTAACTGACTACACACGTAACCGTTCTAATTGAAAAACCGGGAAGTCATGAAAAGTCGCTAGTTGGACGATATTTGGAATCGATGAACTAGTGGGAGTTCTATGATTTGTTGTATTTAAAACATTGGAACTATAAGATTTTTCTAATCGAAAAATCGGAAAATCATAAAAAATAAAGCGTTGCTCGTTAGACGGTATTTGGAACCGATAAACTAGTGGGAGCTTTAATGTTATGATTTGTTGTTTTTTCTAGTATATTAGAAAATCCGAGAAGTCCCGACAAGTAACACTCGAAATAGACATCCCACGGTTCAAGAGTAGTGTCTACTCACACGAACTGCTAGTTCAAAACTGTTTCCATTTACGGAAAGTCAAGAATGGGAGAGTATGTCTAAGAGTGTTAGTCATCTAAAACTGAGTTGATTTTAAGGCTAAACCGAAAATTAATAAACTAAAAATCATAGGATAAGGATAGTGATTTTGGATCACCAACCTATGAATCCTTGGTGATTTTCTCGAGCTAAGTTCTTTGGAAGAACAAGGTAGCAGTGCATTTAACGATTAAAAGAGTAAACAACGGGCGCTTAATTTTAGCTAGAATAGTGGGAGTGATATAAGGAAATGAATCTCGGTTCAATCCTTGGATATCGCGGAAAATTTATTTTCTGCTTTAAGAATCGTTGGAACGAATGGATTTACCTTCTATTCGATAATTTGTTTGTCGATAGAAAGTGAATATACCATTTGTAATATTTAATCCAAGACTCGGACTTTTGTTTGATAAAGTCAAAACCACTTACAATCACTGAAATATGTATATAAAACACATCTTAAGAACTATTAAAAGCAATTGGTTTCTATATTTAGATAAACGCTTCTTCATATTCCATAGTTAGTGCATAGTCCCTAAAAGACAAGACTTGAAGACTGGCTCAGGGTGATTCCTTTTCTCCCAGTCTGGTTAGATTGTCTTAAAGGTTCAATGACTAAGTTTCCTTTCAATTTGGAAAGGATAATGGTTATAAAGAAGTAACATTGCTTGTTCATGACGACCTTCGGGGTCTGATGAAAGAAACAAACTAGTAGGAGCTTCTGAGTAGTGACTTCTTGTCTGATAACTATTCAAAAACTCCGGCAAGTTTATCCAAAATATTTTGAGGTTTTCTCTGTTTTCAACAGAGATGGAGTATTCTATACTCATAAATGGGCCATCACATAGTCCTGGGGATGATGCTCGGTTCGCCTCATAGTGAAATGCTTTCACTAAGGAAGAAACCATTGAATTGCCTTTACATAGTTGTAGATGTGCCACAATACACTGCTTAACTCAATAAAGATATTGGAAGTGAAATAACGGTTTACATTGAAGTGTAGAACCGAGAAGTCTACCTAGAATATGCTTTGGAATTAACGGATAATGAGTGGATTCGGTTCACCCAAATTCCGTCAATATAAGCATTTAGCACATGATGCTTGATGGTTTGACTGAGAATTTCGCGTACACGTTCGATCGATGACCAATCGTTATATATCTTGTAGCATTGAGAAAAAGGTTCGTTATCGATTCTTGACATCGGGAAGAGACGGTTATCTTTGTTGCATCCTTTCTCGATAGAGTCTATGAACAACAAACCTTGAACCTTGAGTACGGTTACTCAAGGTAGTTACTTACTGATTAGATCAAACCACATCCAACTTTGGTTGTTGGTGATAACACTAAATACTACTAAACTAGATCAGAATTTCGATCCACCCAGAATGTAGTGGGAGTATGGTTTATCCATTACCCATTACGGGTTCGGCGGACTTTGTAGTCTGAGGATCGATTGATGACCTATGGCTCTTTTGTGAGCAGATATAGATTACGATAATAGAGGTTGGTTTAATGGCCATAACCACAGTGAATGGAGTTCGGTACTCCACTGCTTCATGCTCTTGTAGAACCACCTGAGCGTCTCAGGCCCAGTGGGAGTAATTGGATCTACATGGAAAAGAGCAGAATGAGTTCGGTATTGCATGATTTCGTTCAAAAGCAGAAAATAGGGGTGATTCCCTGAGACTTTCTTGCCAAACAAACGGAGTCTGGATTCATTCGAAACAGAAGGGTATTGACTTGTGAACTTATGACAGGATGACTGTCAAGGCTTATGTCCTTTGTGGATAAAAAGCAAACCTCTTGGTCATTAGAAGTCACCTGTTTCTAAAAACATGTGGATTTGACCAGCATATTGATAAGTCCTTTTGTAGACTGGATATCAATATTAGTAAAGTAGTGAATATATATAAATATATATTAGTGTTTGTGAAGGATGACAATGCACCAGTTGGTAACAACATGGGTGTGTTATCTGAAGTCGAGAATCGACAAAGCCACAATTCTCACAACAGAGTTTTGGACAACATTCTAAAGAGTTTGATTCGGTCGAATTCATTAGAATCGATCCATTTGTTTCCCATCCATCTTATTGGTTAAGATGATGCATCAATGTATGCAACATTCAACGAGGAAGTTCTACCCTATGCCTCGGAATGACTCTCTAAATCTTCGGATCAAGAGAAATGGGATAGATTCTCTTTCTAGTAAGAGATGGTCGAGTTATTGAACGTCAACTTTGATCGAATCTTAGATTCGGCGGTTAACAAAGCAAGTTTAGTATGTCCTTTAGTATCTTGAAGAGAACGAGGAACAATATGCGGACATATTCATGTGTGAACCTGGATATGTGTGATACATCGATTTTGACTTTAAGTCGATTGAGGATGATCGTTAAGTCGATCTCGGGCTTAGTGTTTACTCGATTACCACATGATTTGATGGACCGTAACGTTTGATTCTACGGATCGTCTCGAGCCGACAACCCGACTAATCATTAAGACCCATGACATTTAGATGTAGGTACTCCCGAGTCAACGACCTATCCTACGACGGCATACTCGGAGTGTATTTTGGAATCAAATGGTTATGACATGCTTAGTGGGTACTAGAATATGGGATGAGTCTCCATTGCTTTAGAGCAAGTGGGAGATGTAGTTTGTTGTATTTTAAATAATAGGGTGTGCTCTAAAACAATTAATCACATGCTTTCGTGCAAGTGGGAGATTGTTAGGTGTAATGCCGAAAGACAATTTTGTAATTGTTTTATTTAATAAATGAATTGACGTTATTATTCATATTTATTATTCTCATAATCACCGATGTGACAATAGTATTTACACTACGTAAAAACCCTAAGTATATCGTTTATGTAATCACTTAACTCGAGTGTATGGTATATACACGAGGATTGAGTTAGTGAAGATGTACTTAAAATACAATTAGCCCGTAGTGAAGTTAATCGAGAGTATCGGGTCTCTCCTTTAACGTGCTATTAATGCGCCCATAACACAGTTGGTGTGATTGTCTTATCCGGACTTTCGGTTAAGAGAACCTAATGGGGCATTTATATATGATAGATATATATCAGTATAGAAATTTGGACCGATTTGATTAGAGTTCACGATATAATTCCGTAATCGAAAGTCTTATCGAATCAATGGATGATCATATTTATGGATATATCTTAATCTCGAGGTGATCACGATCAAGCTGCTTGAATCAGTATGAGGTTTGACTTGACGGTTAAGGATTACACTGAGTCTGTGGTCTGAATTACCCCATCTTGGCATTGTACTGGATTGAGTGAGTAGTCTGTGTTATCACAGATACGGAATCCATTCCTTCTATTTATGGAAGTAGAAAGACAGTTCCCTTATTTGTTAATCCTAGAAACTGATCGATCGCGCGAGTTCATATTACACTGATTAGCTACCAGTGAGTTGTATGAATTAATTGATCACTAGGGGGTTAATGGTAAATAAGGATAAGAGGTTCTGAAAAGGGTTAACGGTAACTTCCCGATTTAGAATGAACAGTCTATGGAGGATTAATCCATATGTAATGATTGTATCAATGGACGCTTATTATTATTCTCGTGAGGAGATAAATATAATCTCATAATCGGAGGAGTGCAGTCACGGGATTATGGTGGCATATTCCTGTGATTGATTTATCGAATATAATTGTTCTGTTCGTAAGATAATTATTTATTTGATTTATCGGAGCCGCTGATTATTAGTCCATGGTCCCCGACGTGCCTCCTAATATAGCATAGCTATTCTCAGACGTTGAATCCTAATAATATTAATTTTATTCTTATTAGAATTTAATTAATCGATATGTGAATTAATTGTTTAGTGACTATTTAATTAGTTGGAACTAAATAATTAAAACAATTGGAAAAATATTTTCCATAATCTTGGCAATTAGTGTGAATGGAAAAATCACATTGACTAGGTCATTTAATGTGTGATTACGCCAACATCATGTTTAAGGAAACAAGGAATTGATTTTCTTGTGTATTAAAAAGACATGTGCATAAAATATTTATTGGATAAATATTTATGGTAAATAATAAAGATAAATATTATTCTAGATTTGTTCTAGAATATTATGGAATTATCTTTTATTAAAGGATTTATTTTGTTTGATAAATAAAAATCCTTGGAGGCTAAGTTTTACTCTCCTATATAAAGAGAGTTCTCCTGCCTTTAATACACACATGATTTTGACTTTCACCTCTTAGAGAGGAGAAAGGGAAAATTCGGCCAAGGGGAGATTGGGGAAAAATCTTGGAGATTTTTCCGGGTAGCATATCGGAAGGATTTGAGACAAGGATTTCCTTCCACCGGGAGTTGCTTGGATCACACGTGCGGAAGATCGTGGTGCTCTTCACATCTTCTTTCATTCTTCCTATTGCGGGTTCTTCAACTTGGATTTTGAGATCCAAGAGGTATGATCTACAACCCCTTGTAGATATAGATCTAGTTATTTTATTACGTGTATTTTATAGATCTAGATCCATAAATCGCTTCACTATGGATGGTATTACTAACGAGGGACACCCCGCTAGTCGCTCTTTAGGCGCAAGGTTATAACCGCAGGTATTATTGGCCAACAATTCTTAAAGATTCGAGAAAAGTGGTTAGAGAATGTCCAGAGTGTCAAAAGCATCGCGGACATCCCCGCATACCATCTGGCCGAACAGAGCATCATAACCACACCTTGCCTTTCGACATGTGGGGCTCGATCTCATCGGACCATTTCCGCCAGGAAGAGGCGGATGCAAAGTTATCATAGTAGCCGTGGATTATTTCACAAAGTGGATCAAGCAAAACCCATGGTTAAGATAACCGCAAAAGCCGCAGAGTTATTTCTTACACGATCAAATTTTTCACGCTTTGGCATTCCACGGGCGTGAGTATCGATCACGCCCACAATTCAGAAAGACTTTTCGGACCTTTGTGAGGAATTCAGAGTTAAACACCGGCGATCGTCCGTGGCTTATCCTCAAGAAACGGCCAGTGAGGCCGCAATAAACAAATAATCAAAATGCTTAAGAAAAGCGTAGATGACAAGGTGAAAGCGAGAGGGTGGGTCGACGAGCTACCCGCCATACTCTGTCACTTCGCACCACGATCAAAACACCCACAGGAGAAACACCTTTGCCCTTACCTATGGATCGAGGCTATGATTCCAAATAAATGGCACTACCCAAAGATCGTGGTCGCATTATACGAATCGGCGAATAATCTTTTAAACAGCAAATCGACTTGGATCTGGTGGAGGAAAAAAGAATAGCGACTTATCATCGATTAGCGAACTACAAGCAAATCGCTAAACAACAACACGACAAGCGAATCCGCGACCACTCATTTAAAGTCGAGGATTTCGTTCTTCGAACAGAAGGCCACGGGTATGGAGCCGATAAAGGTAAGCTAACAACAAAAATGGGAAGGCCCTTATCAAGTCGCAAGAGAGATCAAGAAAGGGACTTATGTCCTCGTAAATCATCAAGGCTACGAGCTCAATAGACCTTGGCATGCGGACAACCTCAAAAGGTACTACATGTAATAAATCGGCTAGTGGTATGGCTATCCTCTCGCTTTCTGACGTGAGTGGTTAGGCTTTCTTATTTTGCTTGTAATCTTTACTCATCTAGCGGGATGAGTCGAAATTAATAAAGCCCGATTTTACATTCTCTTTTTTATATGCAAATTATTAAAACTGTGCATGGGTAAGAAAGAATGGTGCTCGAAGAATTTTCAACAAAACTTCGGCTGGAAAATTTAACGCGGGCACAACTTCCTAGCGAACAAGTTATTTCAGATAAGATTCAAGAGGGGCATATCTCATACAGGAGTCCGCACAAGATCGACCTAGAATCTTATCTAAAACAAGGGGGACGGATGTTGTTATCAGCGGACTCAATTTAGACAATAAATTCGAGCAAAAAGCAAGCATACATAAAAAACGGGCAGGAAACAAACTTGTGAATAAAATTATAAGCTGGACATTACAGAGACAAATGTGCGGACAAAAGTGCAGAAAAGGAAAAGAGTTATACATATACGAACACGTAATAATGTTTTACAAAACAGAGCCGAAAATCTAAGAACCTCGGGCCGCATCTCTTCATTATGGACATTCTCTTCACGGAGAGAATGGTGCAAAGATCTCGATCGACATTGGTCTCCGACTCAAGTAAGCTCGTCGACTTCTCACCAGGTCGCTCGATCTCGCTTTTCTTCGGCTCTCTCTCTCGCTTCGTGGCCCAGCGAACACGCTCCCTTAGATTCGTCTCTATCACAAAGGCAGAGCCACCCAATCAGATCACACTCGGGACATAGCGCAAGCTCAACATCGAGAGAAGGTATGCGGTCATGGAATTCTCTTAGATAATCGAGAGAAGGGATGGGTGAGAATCCATTCCTCTAAAACATCAAGGTCGTGTACCATCTTCATGAGCCAGGGCGCACTCGCGATGTGATAAAACCCTTGGTCATATCCCATCATAAAGCCGTCATCGGCGGCGGTTGGTCGCCTTCAACACTTGAGCCTAGATCCTTCATTGTTTCTCGCAGATCCGCACACGCTTTTTGCTCGGCCTCCCAATGAGCTTGAGCCTCGATTTACTTTCGGCTTCATCTCTTCCATAGTGCGATCAACGGATTTACTCGCTCCACAAGATCGAGTTAACCTTATTTGCCTCGGCAAGTTTGTGCTCTCGCTTCTCTTCTCGCCTCAGCCGCACTTAACCGCCCACGAAGACCAGCGGACACTGCATTTGCGGCACCAAGAGCTTTCTGGGTTTCAACTAGCTCTTTTTCCGACATCGGCGCTCTCGGCTATGGTATTTCTATAATCATTGACGAACTGCGCCAAGCCAGTACCAACCTAATGGAGGAAAATTAAACAGTGAAGTCAATATTGACTTGAGAAAAATAACAGCAAAAAGAATAAAAACAAAAGCAAGAAGAAGGTTTACCATGCTCACCGTGGCGCCATATAAGCCCCACAAATCATCAATACTCCCGAGAAAGGCACGGCGGGGATCAGTCTGATCCGCCATAACAACCCTATCCGCTATACCGCGGCCTATCTCCAGCTGGATGTCGCTAGGATACCCCATCTAAAATGCCTCAATAGGGGCACATCAATGATACCCTTGCAATTGTGCGTGCCTTGGGCAGTCGAGAGGTTGTTTGCCGCTAAACTCTTTATCCAACCAGGGCGCGGGACAACCTCTAGGCCCAATAGGAACTCCAGCAAAGGGCACCATTGTCTTCGTGGCCACAGACACAACCTCATCGGCCACAGGTTTGCCTTGATCTACAGCTTTTTCCTTACCCTTATCAGTTCTGGATCTTTTAAGGGGAGGGACCTCCTGCAAGCCGCTTTCATCTCCCGCGAGCTCAATCTCTTCAACAAAGACCTCTCTTCTTCTTATCACCAGCAGGCGGCTTTGTAAGAGTGGTCTGCTTCATAGTCTTGCCCACAGCGGTTTTCTCTATTACTGGCGGCTGGGATGATTTTGTGACCTTAGCTCCAGAGGCTCCGGCCGCCGACGTCTGCAAATCGACCATAGGAAGGGCTGTCTTAATCCCTTTTAGTTCAGCGGCCCTTTTCACCTCGCCCGACGGTCTTTGCTTTGACAATTGGTTGCGACGAACTAATCTCTATCCATGGTACTGCGAGGAACAAATATATATTAGCGACGAACATATGAAAAGAAGCAAGAAGAATGCAAGTAAAAATCCTACTCGGTGCTCGCATATTAGGATAACCGCCGCAGATTTCGCACTGAGAAGGCATGAACCTCCCATGGTGACACTCGCCGTACCAATCAGGATGGGTCGGCAACAAGTCGACTACAACTAAAGGTTCGCCGACACCGGCTCCGTGGAAGTCCGGCTTGTATAAGATAGAAATGGCGCGACGTCAAGCAACAACCTCCAGTTAAATGCCCTAGCCTGAGGTTCATTTTTACGGGTATAGCCCAGATCGTCTTTCATCTCGGAGATAAACTCATCATCGTCAAATTGGGTTTTTATCTTATTTAAGTGATCGGTCTTGACCGAATTCTCCGCTAGCTTCTCAAACGGCCAGCCTACCCGGGACTCTACCTTCATACATCTTTTGTCCCAATCCGCCACCTTGTCGGGAAGATCAAATAACAAGCGGGGTCTACCATGACTCGATCGACTACGTGGTTGGATTTGGCCGGCGCCGCCCTTCCGAGAGAAACTATAAAAATATAAGAGCACCGGCATCGACGGTTCGCGCCCGCTCAACCTACTGATTATGATAAAGGACATGACCACGCGAACAACTCCCAAACTCAGGTCGCAAGGCATCACCTTCAGCTCTTCCATAAAAGTAACAAAGAATGGGTCAAAGGGAGGTCTGAGTCCGGCTGCCAGATGATCATAATGCAACCACAGATAGTCTTGCTGGTCTCGGCCACAGGTCCATGGCATGTTGGTCGCGCCCATACTAACAAAACGATAGTCCGCCGAGATATCGTACGCTGCCAACGCCGAAGTATAATCTTCCCGATCCTTAAATTCCCTCCATCGGGCTACAAGTTCACTATCCGCCCGTTTTTGCTCTGCGAGCTCATTTTCAACCGCAGCGGACCTTCTTTTGGGCGCCCTCTTCTTTTTTGCGGGCTCCTCAGCGGCGGTTTTCTTCCGTACAACAATCTTTGGAGACTTTTTGGGCTTCTCCGATACCACAACGGTTTCCACGGCTTCCTTGATCTTGCCTCTACTTTTAGCGGCTCCAGGTTTTAAAACTCTCCATCCTGGTGAGAGATTGCTTAGTACCGCTTTGGTCGTCATCTTCGACCTCGCCCTCCAGCGCCTCACCAATAATCTGCGACCTGTGTGTCGATTCTATGTTAATGGATCCAGGGTTTGGATTTTCTTCCATCTCCTCCTCGTCACCGCTAGAGCTAGCATCCTCCATGCTCACCTCCTCTGACCCATAACCCGCTGCGGCCCTAGCCTCTTCGTCTGATTGTGTGTGCTCTGATGACATTCTGGAAAAGAAAAAGGGCAAGGTGGATCAGTTTATCACCCGGACATGGAAATCGGGTCGAGGTGAGAGCAATCACACCCGACACCTCGCCTTCCATCTTCCTTAAACAGATACAAAATTCCCGAAAACCCCAAGCATTCTCCCGAAAAACCCCCAAATTCTCGTAAAAACCCTAAACCCAAACCGAAAAGGCTTCAAACAACACGCATTCAAACCTCTACCAAACAAACGACTAAACAAGCAATCAAAGCATACATACATATAGGGGTATTTCGGGTAAAAAGAGTATGAAATCGCGAGGCACATGATGGGGCTCATGGTGTTCATCGGAGAAAATTGAAATTACAGAGGCAAAATCGCAGAGCTAAATCACGACATTCATGTCTCAAGCAAGAACAGATTTATAATAAATACATAAATCAATTCGAAAACGATAAAGGAATGTTTAAATTCACACCGATGGATGAAAAAAAAGTAAAACGTTGATCTTGGATTGGAATAAGCACTCGTCGGAATCTGCTTGCAATCGCCGGAATTTCCTTGCTTTATCGCCGGAGGGATTTATCAGAAGTGAAAGAGGAGAAAAGCGTAAGTGTTGGGGGGAACTCCTCTATTTATAGGAGGAAAAGAGAGGGGAAACGACGTTTGGGATTTTCAAAATTCAAACGTAATGATGGCAGGAACGGTTACCGATTTCTCTCCACCAATCAGAGCAAGGGGCGGTTCAAATTTCAACCGCCGTGTCGAAACACGTGGTCGACGTGGCGTTTCGTAATACCGATACATCCGTTTACATTTTCTAACCGTTCAAATTTCTTCCGACGAGCATCACATCACGCGCATGTTTACGACTTGACGTATTACTATCTTCCAACATTATTTCAAACGACCCGACGTCGATCCTATGCCCGCTTTGGCTTACACAACAAAACACCTTTACAGAGCATCATCATTTAAATAAGCCCGGCAGAGCGTTGTCGGCGATCAATCGTAATTAAACTACGCGATATTAACACCGTTTCAAGCCCGATAGAACATTATCGGCGATCAAGCTCGTGTCGCTACAAATGCACAAACATATCACTAGTGGTTTTCACCAACACCGTTTCAAGCTCGATAAAACAAAGGTCAAAAGCCTCTATCACAAGCTTACTCACGAAGAACTCCACCAAAGGTTCTTCAAATTCTACTCTCCGCCTGGCGGACACGCCAGCACACAGTAGGGGGCCATTGATATACCCGGATTGGAATGGGGCCCTGTTCATCCATATTGGGCCTAAAATCTTGGCCCGTCAGCACAGATAATGGGCTTTTACCTCCGCTGGCCGCTGCCACCAAGCATCTTCTGGCCGCTAACTACAAGCCGAGGCCTATCCGCTAACGGTAAGCCGGACTCATTCTCTCCACGTGATTCCACCCTATACATAAAGGCACAAACGAGTCCGCTACTCAACCATACTTCTCCGGACTCGCTGTTCGCCATGCTTACCCAGCTGGCCAATCCAGCTGGCAATACTTTACAGCTAGATAGGACACTTGTATTGCATGCATGTTTAACTTAGCTATGTATTCTAAGTTGTCTTATCAATGAACAGTGAACCGACTCACTTTTTTAGCCTATATATATGGGATCACATTGTAATGTAGAGAGGACTCTCTCTCTCAAGCTATAACTATAAATCTAATACAAGCGAAACTCGCCAACTTGTCGGCAGTTAACTGTTCATCTTGTAAACTGATCCGGTACCCTTGTTCTTACTCGCCACCCTAACCACACCGGAGAAATCATTCATATCAGCCTTATATCCTCAAGATAAACACTGTTACCGCAAATCTGGTGTTCCACGCAACATCAGAAATTAGAGATAATGACACAATCTGGAAAAAATTTAAGTAACATGACAGCTACATATTTTTTATATGGAGAAGGACAAATGCATAATTTTTATAGCGAGAAGGACAAGCAGTGAATCCCGAAAATCAGTGAATCTCCCCAGTGAATCTCGAAATCAGTGAATTTCGACAGTGAATCCCGAAAATCAGTGAATTCTGACAATGAATTTTTGAAAATTAATGAATTTCGGCAGTGAATTTAAACAGTGAATTTCGAACACAAGTGAATTTCGACAGTGAATAAATAGTTTTGTCCTTTATGCAAAAGTTTCAAAAGACTGTCCTTCTACTCAATTGATGAAATATTTTTGTCCTTCTCCCTCATTCCCCCTTTTTTTTTGGATAAAAAAGGCGCCTATTAATTAAAAAAATAAAATAAAATAAATTTGTCATTTATGCAAAAGTTTCAAAAAGCTGTCATTCTCTTTAATTGATGAAATGTTGGTGTCCTTCTTCCTCATTCCCCCTAAATTATATAGTTTTTTTAGGGGATTTAATTTAGGGGGTCTTTCTTCACACCATGACAAATCTATCACTGCACCCCATTAAATAAAAAAAATATGACATCTACCTAGTACACTACGTCTAGTTTTTCAGGATCACTAAATCTACTCATACACCACATTTTTATTACAAAGTTAAAAAAAAAAAGAGTAAAACACTATTGCCAAACATTATTTACTACCACCAAAATTGTATATTATTATATCTCTCCCTAAACTTTTAGAATTCAAAAACCCAACCCCCCCCCCCCCCCCCCCCTCCACCCATAGAAAACCGTCTCAAACCTTGCCGCTGCAAATGGTGCTAATTGCACTACCCTTCTGCAAATCCGGCATCCTATTATTAATTCCAAGTCCTTGAGACTGTAGAACTAAAACATTGACTTCAATCAACATTATAAGCTCCACTACAATTGAGGGGCGGGGTTCAGATTCGGGGGAGGTGGTGGCGGCGGAATTTCATATCGGAGTAGTGGGGGCACCAGAACAAATACAAATATCGAATGGGGGCATCAGTAGTGTTTTAACATTTTTTACTAACAAAAATACATAATATATGGTAATCTTATTTATTAAATTGCACAATCCAAGTGTATCTTATACACTTCAATGTGGTGCCCCATATAGCCAAATATTGGCTTCCGGAATATTTTTTAATTAATATAATACTATGATTAATTAATTTACAAAAATACATGTATATCACATATATACATAATTTTGAAATTTATATGTATCGATATGCATATTTAATTAATCATCATAATTAATATCTTGTATTATATTTATTCATAATAAATAAATACCACCATATTAATTTACCACTATAACCCTTATATTCTCGAGATAAACTTTCCTTATTTGGTTATCATCTATAACCACATTTTAATCCGGCTAGATATTCATATGTGTGTGATCTGATAGACTTCCGAATATGTTGTCCGTAGACACAAAGTGCAAATTATGAAAATGCCCTTCATGCCTAACGATCACGGGATAGCGTCTAGCAACACACCGTGACCCCCAATCATCGGAAGAGTCAAATGCAATGACTACTACCTTTCATGTGAAACAGTTACCGTGTAACTTACAATCATATCGTTGTAATAATATCCATACAGTCGTACGTCGAGTGTCAAACATTAACAACCGTATCTTATAATCTGGATCTCATGCTCTCTCTCGAAGTAACTCATTTACTTCCACTTTGCAAAGATTCACGAGAGTAAGACATTCCTTATAAGAAGGCCCTTTCGGATATTCACCCTGCTGATAGGGTACGCGATTTCCAGACGACCAAACATGTATACTCCGCATGATTCAGTATCACACCCAATCACTACCGCATGATCGCCCCGTGGCTAGGGGAAACCTCAATAGTGTCAAAGCATGACAATCCACACCGTGATGCCATATAGACTCCGGTCCTAAGGATAATTACACAACCGTCACATAGTGTGACACTTATCCGTGTAAGTGGGTCAGTCTAACGTACGCATTCTCTAATACACGTCCACGTACAGTCCAAGTGTCTCTACACTTTGATAGACGAGATCTATTCATGCCCTTAAAGACAGAAGACATCTAATACGTGCTAGTCTGTTTATACTATCAATGCCCTGTTTAATAGTACATCAGCCTAGAGACATTTAAGTATCAAACATATTAAAGTGATTAGAGATCTCATCAACCATAATCGTCCGTCATGGTTTCTCTATCACAGTTTAATACTAAGGACGTTATCATATAACAATTCATAGTTGGTTCTTTAAAAGAATAGATATATGACAACAGAAAGCCATTTAATATATGTATAAACATAAAGAAATAGTAGAAATGATCCGACCCGGTCGGATTAGGTCCAACCCGATTGGGTTTAGGACATTATTCCAACACAACATTATAAGCTCCACTACAATTGAGGGGCGGGGTTCAGATTCGGGGGGAGGCGGCGGCGGCGGCGGTGTTTCAGATCGGAGACGGGGGGCAATGTTTCAGATCGGGAAAGGATGGGGTTTCAGGCTCCAGGGCAATGGTTTAAAATGTTGGTACATGTAACATAGAATTCCAAACTACAAGCACACTACAAGAACGCCCCGAAGATTGCATTTGAAGTTTTAAAATTCTTGGTTCTTGATAATGGATGCATGAAGAAAAGATTCCATTCTCAGATTTCTCTCATTTGTACACATGAAAAAGACATTGCTTGATTCTGCAAAAGTGAGGGTCGAAATGACGAAATCGGCAACGGTGTCACCCCAGAGCTTATTGAGCAAATGGTTTAAGGTGTTGGTTGGTGGAGATGGTGAAAATGGGTGGTGGAGATGGTGGAAATGGGCGGTGGTGTTGGAGGGAGAATTAGAGATGGAAAAAGAACTGGAGTTATTGGATTCATTTATTAAATGTTGGACTAAATCGTTTTTTCGAAATTGGTGTGGAATAGTATAAAAACGTGGTGTAGAAGTGAAAAAAAAAGAGGTGTAATTAAAGATTGAAAATATTGAAAATTCAATGTGGTACATAGGTAGATTTGGGTTTTAAAGTGGGATATGAGATATAAAGTGGTACAGTGGTAGATGAACCGTGGTGCAAATAAAGATCCCCTTAATTTATATAGTTTTTTTTATCGGAAAATTTTATATAGTTAAACATCATATTTATTTTGAACAGAGATCCAATACGATAAATAAATATGATGATTTTCAGGTTTAACTTACGTGTGTCAGATATGGCAAGTCTAGCAATTTTTATCGTAAATTATCATGAAGGAACATTATTGAAGTGTTAGTTAGGACATAGTTAATCGTTCGTTTAGGCACTTCTAACCATTGTCAATGGCTTCCTAGATGAGGTTTCGGTTCATCCCGAGATCCCTAATTCTTAGTGCGTGTGATGTTAATGCACCATAAGGTAGGTTAACTGCACGCATGGCCAGCTGTCTAATCAATTAGAAGATTGGCTAAATTAGGGGATCACACTCATAGCTGAATAATATAAAAACTTGTGAATCTGGTATACTGGGAAATTACGAAGTCGTTAATTGTGGAAGATTTGTTGGGACAGATTGCCCACACTCTTAAATGTATAAGAAATAAAATTGCGCCTTTACTAACACCAATTGGTTTTAGTACAACGGTAAGCGCTTGATCTTAACATGGTATCGGAGCCAGAGGTAATGGGATCGAACCCTGGTTGGAACATTATTTAAAAATAAAAAAAAATGTGCAAGTGTTGGGAGAGATTGCCCACACTTGAGGAGGGTGTTGGGACAGATTGCCCACACTCTTGAATGAAAATTGTGCAAGTGTTGGACAGATTGCCAACACTTGAGGGGGGGTGTTGGGACAGATTGCCCACACTCTTAAATGTATAAGAAATAAAGTTGCGCCTTTACTAACACCAATTGGTTTTAGTACAACGGTAAGCGCTTGATCTTAACAAGATTAGTTAATATTAAGCTAGATAGATTGGTTAGGAGGAAGGGAAGTTGTTTTATTTCGTTTTCTTTTGGTCCATGACCACTAAATGTTTTTTAAGCCATGCATTAGTACCGTTTATTTGAGAGTTTACTCATGTCTCTGTAGGATCGACACTTACAATTGTTTGCTATACTGCGATGAACCTAGTCCTCTTACTAATATAATAGACTTACACGCGATCATCAACTATGAAGAAACCAATATGAGATTTCAAAGTGCTCAGGATGGTTGTTGGTTTAAATGTATAAGAAATAAAGTTGCGCCTTTACTAACACCAATTGGTTTTAGTACAACGGTAAGCGCTTGATCTTAACAAGATTAGTTAATATTAAGCTAGATAGATTGGTTAGGAGGAAGGGAAGTTGTTTTATTTCGTTTTCTTTTGGTCCATGACCACTAAATGTTTTTTAAGCCATGCATTAGTACCGTTTATTTGAGAGTTTACTCATGTCTCTGTAGGATCGACACTTACAATTGTTTGCTATACTGCGATGAACCTAGTCCTCTTACTAATATAATAGACTTACACGCGATCATCAACTATGAAGAAACCAATATGAGATTTCAAAGTGCTCAGGATGGTTGTTGGTTTAGGGTGAAAAAGGTTTATTGTGATGTCAATTTATGTAATTAGGAGTTTTTATAGCTGTTTTGGGGTTCGGGTCTGCCGACTTTGCCGTACAAAATTTATCTTTGTTGCCTAATACACCAAAAAATGGGGCATATATTATATATGACCCATCACATTGTCTCTTTCGAAAAAGACAATTACCTCTAAGTATGTCTTATATTAGGTCTTCGGAATAAGTTTTCCTAAATTGTGTCATGAGAATCGTGTTAGGTGTGATGCCCGAAAGACAATTTTTGTAATTGTTTTATTTAATAAATGAAATGATGTTATTATTCATATTTATTATTCTCATAATCACCGATATGACAATAGTATTTACACTACGAAAAACCCCGAGTATATCGTTTATGTAATCATTTAACTTTCGGTTATGATGAGACATACACAGGAGGATTGAGTTAGTGAAGATGTACTTAAAATACAATTAGTCCGTAGTAAAGTTAATCGAGAGTATCGGGTCTCCCTTTAACGCATTTCTATTAATGCGCCCATAACACGATAGGTGTGATCGTCTTATCCGGACTTTCGGTTAAGGGGAACTGATGGGGCATTTATATATGATAGATATATCATATAGAAATTTGGACCGATTTGATCCGAGTTCTCAATATAATTCCGTAATTGAGAAGTCTTATCGAATCATTAGATGATCATATTATGGATATATCTTAATCCTGAAGTGATCACGATCATTTGCTTGAATCGATTATGAGGTTTGACTTGACGGTTAAGGATTACACCGAGTCCGTGATCCGAATTACCCCATCTTGGCATTGTATCTTGGATTGAGTGAGTAGTCCGTGTTATCACGGATCACGAATCCATTCCTTCCATTTATGGAAGTAGATGAAACGATTCCACTTATGAGTTAATCCTAGACATTGATCGATCCATGGGATTCATATTACACCGATTAGCTACCAAAGTGAGTTATTTGAATTATTGATCACTGGGGTTAACGGTAAGTAAGGACAAGATGTTACGAAAAGGGTTAACGGTAACTTCCGATTTAGAATGAATACGATATGGAGGATTAATCCATATGAAATGATTATATCGGTGGGCGCTTATTACTTTCTCGTGAGAGATAAATATAATCTTATAATCGGAGGAGTGCGATCACGGGATTATGGTGGCATATTCTCGTGATTGATTTATCGAATATATAATTATTCTGTTTAATGATATAATTATTTATTTGATTTATCGAGCCACGATTATTAGTCCATGGTCCCCACGTGCCTCCTAATATAGCATGTATATTCTCGGACGTCGAATCCTAATAATATTGATTTAGTTCATGTTGGACTTTATTAAAACGATATGTGAATTAATTGTTTAGTGGACTATTAAATTAGTTAAATTAAATAATTAAATATGTGGAAAAGACATTTTCCATAATCTTGGCCAATTATTGTGTAATGCCAAAATTAATATTGACTAGGTCAATAATAAAAGTAGTGGCGCCACATGTGTTCTTTTTTAACAAGGAATTAGTTTTCTTGTGTATTAAAAAACATGTGCATAAAATATTTATTGGATAAATATTTATGGTAATAAATAAAGATAAATATTATTTTTAGATTTGTTCTAAAATATTATGAGATTATCTTTTATTTATGGATTTATTTATTGGAATAATAAAATCCTTGAAGGCTAAGTTTTACTCTTCTATTTAAAGAGAGTTCTCCCAAGCCTCAATACAACACATAAATTTCGACTCTCACTTAGAAAAAGCAAGAGGAAATTTCGGCCATAGCAAGGATAAATCTTTGGTGATTTTTCCGGGTAGCATATCGGAGGGGTTCGAGCCGAGGATTCCTTCCACCGGGAATTGCTTGGATCACACGTACGGAAGGCTGTGGTGCTCATCACATCTACTCCCAACAAATCATCCTTTGCGGTTCTTCAACTTGAATTTAGAGATTCAAGAGGTATGATCTACGAACTCACTTGTAGATGTAGATTTGATGTTTTATTACGTATACACATAGATCTAGATCCTTGAAATCGCTTCCGTTGCGATGATATTTTACTAACAGTGGTATCAGTCGCCATGGTGATCTATATTTATACGTATAAAATATTAGATCTAGGAGTGGTAAAACATGTAGATTTTTTTTTGTCCCAAATTTTTTTTTAAAATTATAGGGGCCGAAATTTGTTTTTTTTTTTTTTTATGCATATGAATGTCATGGTTGAAGAGATGGATTGGGGTTGGTATTGTTTACTCGTTAGATCCATTGTAGCTCTTTTGTTTGGTAACAATTGAGCATAGGAATTGTATTTTATTTATGTCAATTTTCAAATTTATATGTAAAAGTAGTATCTTTTATTGTAATTTTGATTATCCGGGCTGGAAAAGATGAAGATCTTGCTGAAAAATTGGAGATCAAGACGAAACCCAAGGTATGAACGAGGAGAAACGGATGATTTTATTAAAAATCTGCTACAGGATTTTCTGCGACGCAGAAAAGCGTCGCTATAAGTCCTGTTTATAAAATAAATGCATGCGGCTAGGGTTCTTCATGCATGCGGCTGTATATTTTTTTTGGTAAACCTAATTTTTTTATTACCGCCGTTATGGCAGAGAGAAAAAAAAAAAAAAAAAATTTTTGGTAAATAGCCGCTTAACAAAAAAAAAAAATTGTTATTTTTGGAAAATAACTATAAACAGCCGCATATAATAATATATATATGATTAATTATAAATAAATTGGATTTATTTAATTAAAAAGACCTTTTCTCCTCTCGGGTGTTCGTGGTTCCTGTTCCGACGGTTCGAGTTCAAGATTTGAAGATCAAGACTCGAAGACAAGAAGATTGTAATTTAATTTATTTTTCCTAGAATAGATTAGATACGGGGGTACCAACAATCCATCTCGGTGTTTATTTTTTCCGCAATTTATTTTTTATGTGTTTGATCATAAAATAGACATAAAATCGGAATTGCCATGACATACATTCATATCATAAATCCACTCCATGCATACATGTAGAATTTTAATTTTGGTAATTAAAATAGGCATGTATACAAACTCGCGTAATTAGTTGAAATTTAATTAATACGTGGTAATTAATTAATTTAGTAACTAATTAAAAGATCCGAGGACGGGTTATGAAATCGTTAGCCTTTCGGTGTGTGTTCTCGGTGAACCGCCTTAAAGCTCCAACGAGATCACGCGATTCGATTCGTAGTGTCTACGAGATTGAGTGATGGTAAAAGAACAATAAATCTTGGATAAAAACGGTTCGCCTATAGGTTGGGTGGTCAACTGAGCTTGGCTCGACCGACTTAACCCTCCTAGTGTGATGTATGCACGGGGGTCCGGCAAGACTAAGCCACACCGGAGAACGGAGGGGTGATTCCTTCCCATCTCAAACGCGCTCTCTTGACCCGATTTCGTCCGGTCATCACATATGTTCCAACGAATAGGGCGGGTAGGCTTGCCTACGCCACCGACACCATTCGAATCCTTGATTTCATGTACTTTTATGTTAACATCAAAAGACGTGGTTAGTTAACCCACCACCACTTCCAAAATATTGAGTGGGAGCGGGAAGCGACAGCCAACCCCACGGTCTCTACTATAGATGCAAGTAAGTGAGAGAGGGTGACGCCTCGCGGCGCTTTGATTTCGTCCCCTACGGATGGTGTTCACCCCTATCAACATTCATGGCTTGGTCTCCGAAAGGATAGGATTTACACTACTCGTCGGGTCACTGACCTATCCTACGACGGCACACTCGGGGCGTACCTAAGAGATCTGATATAGTAGGTCACACTCATCAAGGGTATTTTTGGTAATACCTAGGCTAAAAAAGGAAGGTAGTCAATGAATAAAGGGATGTTCGATTCTCGTGGGATGTCTGATTCTCACAAGTTATTCATTGATTTAACCGTCTCATCTCTTTGACCTACCCTACGGCGGCACTGAGATGCGGGGTTAAAACCTTGGAATGGTAGAGTAGACTTAATTTTAGTTTACAATTCCTAAAAAAATAAATTTATATAGTAGTGTTAAACTTGAATTAATGTATGTCATTTTATTTTCAGCAAAAATGTCTACTCAAATTTACCTTTCTTGTCAAAAAAATTAACGGGAAACAACTTTAAGAAATGGAAGAGTAACTTAAACGTGGTACTCACATATGAGAATGTGCAACACGTACTCACTTCGAATGCCCTACGCCGCTATCCAAAACCAGGTAAAGCCGAGATCGAGCAGCGTAATCGCTGGATCGAAGCCGACAACCGGGCTCGTGGGCTCATCCTAGCGGCGTGTCGAGAGTCATTAGGACCCAGTTGAGGAGTTTGAGTCCGCAGAGAAATCATGCGGAAACTTACTACGATGTTTGGATCACCTAGCAACCAAGCAAGACACGATGCCATCAGGTTGGCTGTTAACACGAAACTGAAGAAGGGTCAAGCGGTGAATGGTCATGTTTTGAATATGATCGATTACTTCAACGACGCCGGGTATTCATGGATCAAAGTTTGATGAGGCAACTCAAGTATCAATGATTTTGGAATCGTTGACTCACGAGTTTATCCCGTTCAAAACTCAGTATCTGATGGGCAAATATGAATTATCCATGACACAGATATTGAATGAGCTGACAATCTACGAGGGCCTACTATCGAAAGATAAAGCCCAAGTAGGGGATAAGAAAGCTGAAGCCAATATGGCCGAAGCTAAGTCTTCAAACAAGCCTAAGGCAAAACCGAAGAAGAAGGAAATGTTGCACTGTGCCCAAACCAATGAAGAAAAGACGAAAGAAAGCCAAGAAAATCGACGAGGCCAAGCCCAAGGGCAAATGCTTTTCTCAGAAGGAGGTAGGACATTGGAGACACCATTGTCCGTAATATCTTCGTGATGTGAAAGATGGCAAAGTCAAGGCTGTCGCTGGAAAAGATAAGAAAGGTAATTTAGAATTACTATTCTTGGAATCTTTTAATGTAGCTAAAGATGTGTCCAATTGGATACTTGATACTGGAGCTACTAACCATGTATGTTCTTCATTGCAGATTCTTAGTTCTTTTGAGGAGCTGGAAGAGGGTTCTCAAGTGATGCGAGTAGGCACTGGGGCGCTCATTTCAAGCTAAAGCGATGGGGAGCCGTGGATTTGCATTTCAATAATAGAATTTTACATTTAGACAATGTTTATTTTATTCCCAATTTCGGAGAAATTTGATTTCTTATTCTCGCTTTGGTTGAACAATCATTTTCTGTTTCATTTATGAATGGTGAATTTGTTATTTCAAAAATGGTTTTGAATTATGTTCAACTACTGAATGAAAATGGTTTATATTTTGTAAAACCACATAAAGCTCCCCTACTTAATTCTGAAATGTTTAAAACCGCTCATCAAAGATCTGCTAAAAGGCAGAAAGTTTCTCAAATAAAAGAAGATAAAACATACTTGTGGCATCTAAGGCTCGGCCATATTTCCTTGGAAAGACTCAAAAGACTAGAAAAGGCTCATGCCTTAGGTGAGTCATCTGTTGACACACCGCTGCCTCTGCAGAGTGTTGCCTGGAGGGAAAAATGACTAAGCGTCCTTCTCATCAAAGGGTAAAGGGCCCACAGGAACTCTGAACTTAGTGCATTCGGACCTTTGTGGTCCGATGAACGTACAAGCTAGGCGGATACGAGTATTTCGTGACTTTCATTGATGACTACTCGAGATTCGGTTATGTTTATCTCTGCTGCATAGAAATCCGAGGCTTTTGGAAAGTTCAAGGAGTTCCAAGCGAGAAGCGAAAGGCAACTAGGCAAGTCATTGAAATGCCTCCGCTCGGATCGTGGAGGTGAGTATTTAGATCATGAGTTCATTGACTACTTGGCTGAAAATGGGATTTGTTTCCAACGTTCGGCGCCTAGGACACCTCAAAGAATGGAGTTCTTTGAGAGGAGAAACAGACATTGATCAACATGGTAAGATCAATGATGAGCTACGCCTCACTACCTATATCCTTTTGGGGTTATGCTTTAGAAGCGGTCTACATTTTGAATGCAAGATCCGTCCAAGTCTGTCGAAAAGACACCCATTGAAATGTGGTCGCGACATCGCGAAAGCATGCGCGCCACTTCCGCGATATGGGGTTGTCTGCACATCTGGCGATGGACAAGACTACCAAGCTACAATCACGTCACGAAAGTATGTCTATTTGTAGGCTATCCAAAAGGTACACGTGGTGGTCTATTTTACGATCCGGAAGATAACAAAGTGCTAGTCTCGACTAACGCTCGTTTTTGGAGGAAAGTTATATGAAAGACCACGCAGACCTCAAGTAAAATTGTACTAGAGGAATTACTCTCCGATAACATCGCAGACCTATTGTGGCTCAGCGATGTCCCTATAAACAACACGAATGATACAACAATCACTTCCGACGTTCTGTTCCCACCCAGACGTCATCATGAGTGGTTCGCCACCACTCGATGCGGCATGGATTTAGAGGCTAATGTAGTCGCCTCGATGGGGTGGAAGATGATCCTTTGACCTATAAGAAGGCCTTGGCTGGATCATGATAAGGATAAATGGATTGACGCTATGAATCAAGAGATGGAGTCAATGTACTCTAACTCGATCTGAAACTGGTAGAACTTCCTCGGGGTGAAAGGCCCATTGGATGTAAATGGCTCTACAAGCGAAAGAGAGGAGTGGATGGGAAGGTCGAAACCTTCAAAGCACGGCCGGTAGCCAAAGGTTACACACAATGAGAGGTATTGACTACGAGGAAACCTTCTCACCGTGGCCATGATGAAAACCATCCGCATCCTCCTTTCGATTGTTTGCGTATGTCCGGATTATGAGATCGGCAAATGGATGTTAAGACAGCGTTTTTAAACGGCTTTCTTGACGAGGAAATCTACATGCAAAGAAACCGGAGGATTCATTGAAGAAGGTCGAGAGCACATGGTGTGCAAGTTGCTTAGATCCATTTATGGTTTGAAGCAAGCATCTCGTTCTGGTATCATAGATTCGATCACACGATCAAGTCTTATGATTTCAACAACACTTTGCTTGAATCTTGTGTGTACAAGAAGGTTATCAAAGATAGTGTTGTATTTCTCGTGTTGTACGTCGATGACATACTCTAATTGGCAACAATAAGGGGATGATGTCCGACGTAAAAAGTTGGTTGACCACGCAATTCCAAATGAAGGATTTGGGAGAAGCGAGTTATGTTCAGGGATCCAAATTATAAGGGATCGTAAGAACAGGATGTTAGCTCTGTCCCCAAGCAACTTATATAGATAAGGTCTTTGCACGCTTGATATGGAGAACGCAAAGAAGGGTTTTCTACCAACCCGTCACGGCGTGTACCTCTCTTAGACTCGGGGGCCTCAAACCCCGAAGAGATTGAAGCTATGGGAAGAGTGCCATATGCCTCGGTCATGGTAGTCTTATGTATGCCATGAGGTGTCACGAGACTGACATTTGTTACGGCGTTGGATTAGTCGGCCGTTTTCAGTCAAATCCAGGCAACCGCCTTTGGGCAAATAGATAAAGAATCTCATCAAATATTTGAAGAGAACCGAGAAATTATATGCTCGTCTATTCGAGTGGGAGTTTGGAGCTAGCGGGGTACACCGATTCGATTTTCAATCGATGCAGAGATGATTCTAAATCTACCTGTTCGAGTGTTTACGCTTGGTGGCGGTGCGATAGAATGGAGAAGCCAAAAGCAATCCAAAGACACGGCCGATTCAACAATGGAAGCCGAGTTCATAGCGGCCTCGGAGGCGACTAAAGCGATTTAGTTAAGAAAGTTCATCGGATTAGGCGTTGTCCCGAATCGTCAAGATCCTATTACTCTCTATTGTGATAACAATGGGGCCATTGCCAACTCTAGAGAACCTCGAAAGCACAGTGAAGTCGAGATATAGAGAGAAATACTGGGTGATCAACGATTTTGTCGATAGAGGGGACATTTCCGTCAAGAAAATCGCCTCCGCCGATAATCCTGTTTGATCCATTCACCAAGACGCTTGTCGATTGAAGCTTTTAGTCGACACTTGGAGACTATAGGTATTAGAGACATGTCTCATTTGCTTTAGAGCAAGTGGGAGTGATAGTTTGTTTGTATTTTAAATAATAGGGTGTGCTCTAAAACAATTAATCACAAGCTTTCGTGCAAGTGGGAGATTGTTAGGTGTGATGCCCGAAAGACAATTTTTGTAATTGTTTTATTTAATAAATGAAATGATGTTATTATTCATATTTATTATTCTCATAATCACCGATATGACAATAGTATTTACACTACTGAAAAACCCCGAGTATATCGTTTATGTAATCATTTAACTCGGTGTATGAGACATACGGGAGGAGGATTGAGTTAGTGAAGATGTACTTAAAATACAATTAGTCCGTAGTAAAGTTAATCGAGAGTATCGGGTCTCCCTTTAACGTATTTTATTAATGCGCCCATAACACGATAGGTGTGATCGCCTTATCCGGACTTTCGGTTAAGGGAACCTGATGGGGCATTTATATATGATAGATATATCATATAGAATTTTGACCGATTTGATCCGAGTTCTCAATATAATTCCGTAATTGAGAAGTCTTATCGAATCATTAGATGATCATATTATGGATATATCTTAATCTGAAGTGATCACGATCATTGCTTGAATCGATGTGAGGTTTGACTTGACGGTTAAGGATTACACCGAGTCTGTGATCCGAATTACCCCATCTTGGCATTGTCTTGGATTGAGTGAGTAGTCCGTGTTATCACGGATCACGGAATCCATTCCTTCCATTTATGGAAGTAGATAGACATTCCTTATGAGTTAATCCTGAGACATTGATCGATCCATGGGATTCATATTACAATCGATTAGCTACCAAAGAGTTATTTGAATTATTGATCACTGGGGTTAACGGTAAGTAAGGACAAGATGTTCGAAAGCGGTTAACGGTAACTTCCCGATTTAGAATGAATATCTATGGAGGATTAATCCATATGAAATGATTATATCGGTGGGCGCTTATTACTTTCGTGAGAGATAAATATAATCTTATAATCGGAGGAGTGCGATCACGGGATTATGGTGGCATATTCTGTGATTGATTTATCGAATATATAATTATTCTGTTCGTCGATAATTATTTATTTGATTTATCGAGCCACCGATTATTAGTCCATGGTCCCCCGACGTGCCTCCTAATATAGCATGTATATTCTCGGACGTCGAATCCTAATAATATTGATTTAGTTCATGTTGGACTTTATTAAAACGATATGTGAATTAATTGTTTAGTGGACTATTAAATTAGTTGGGCTTTAAAATAATTAAATATGTGGAAAAGACATTTTCCATAATCTTGCCCAATTATTGTGTAATGCCAAAATTAATATTGACTAGGTCAATAATAAAAAAGTGGCGCCACATGTGTTCTTTTTTAACAAGGAATTAGTTTTCTTGTGTATTAAAAGACACATGTGCATAAAATATTTATTGGATAAATATTTATGGTAATAAATAAAGATAAATATTATTTTTAGATTTGTTCTAAAATATTATGAGATTATCTTTTATTTATGGATTTATTTATTGGAATAATAAAATCCTCATGCTAAGCTTTACTTTTCTTTTTATTTAAAGAGAGTTATAAAGCCTCAATACAACACATAAATTTCGACTCTCACTTAGAAAAAGCAAGAGGAAATTTCGGCCATAGCAAGGATAAATCTTTGGTGATTTTTCCGGTAGCATATCGGAGGGGTTCGAGCCGAGGATTCCTTCCACCGGAATTGCTTGGATCACACGTCACGGAAGGTCATAGGTGCTCATCACATCTACTCCCAACAAATCATCCTTTGCGGTTCTTCAACTTGAATTTAGAGATTCAAGAGGTATGATCTACGAACTCACTTGTAGATGTAGATTTGATGTTTTATTACGTATACACATAGATCTAGATCCTTGAAATCGCTTCCGTTGCGATGATATTTTACTAACAAATCGATGGTTCAGCGATTGAGCGGACGTGACAAAATTTGGTGGAAGTTTAAGTTGACAACATGCGGTTTAATTTACAAAGTCAATTAGAAGTATCCAAGGTGTAAAAGTATCAAATCGCAACAAACATAATCAGCTTCTTGCAAGCACATTGACGAAGCAAAATTTCGTCGGGAACAAACCTGGGTCGTATATCTAGTGATAATTGAATCAATGATAATAAACAGAAAAAGTATGAATGAGGAGATGTACGTATTTTTGGGGGTGATTTAGACTGAGCCTGAGATATTTTCTCACAAGTTACCTACATATCCAAGGAGTGTATTGGAATCAAGTCTGCCGTAGTTCTTTTGAACGTTTAAATAGAGAACACTTGTGCCCTAGGTCTGCATGGGCCGTGTCCATTATGGACTCTTTTTCCGTATTCTTCAAGTAATATTAAATCGTATTTATCATGATAAATATGATTTAATATTACTTGAAGAATACGGAAAAAGAGTCCATAATGGACACTTGATTGTAGTAGATAATCTTGGTATTTTAACGATAAAGATCAGAGCTTTAATGGCTTAGGATTCTTTACATAATTATCCTGTTAACCATATAGTTATCTTCATACGCTCTAGCCGACCTACGGCGAGTCACCGAGGCCAATGAGACCGAGCTACGCAGATCCACCTCTATTTCGTCCTGACCGACCTGTTGTGGACTGAGGAATACCCTGGTCAGCTCCACCCCTGAGGGTTCTGTTCGGCTTTTGGGCTTGTAGCCCTTTAACCTTAGGACAGTAAAGGCATTTCTCTTACTGTTTGAGGTGATATGTGGATGTCATGTAGCATGGTTAAATCCGTTCTCATCACACATCAATTCAACCATCTTCCAAAGATTCAATTTCTTGAAAAGTATCATCTTTGAAGATTTTTATTTCCAAAGTCATAATAAAGGTTTTTTTTATTTACCTTTATTAATTTAAAAATATAGAATATTTAATTTAATACAAAGAACTAGATATTTCTTACACATACTTTATTATGATTGAAGCGTATCCTAGTTGACAGACCAGCAAAATTAAAGTCTCTAAAACTGTGAACACTGTTTTGCATTTCTACCAATATATTGCTTAAACATAGAAAGTTTATGACTTCTGATGTAAGGAATTAATACATAAAAAAGCAAATCACATCTTATTTTACACCAATATTAAAAGTATAAATTACTACAATCGAATAAAGTAAGTTGCTACGATGAAACATTGGGTCAGTGCCCAGTGGTAATTATTGTAAGAGTACTCACTATGGTAAAGTGGATGTGGTTGTATTGTGAACAAAACGCTGACACATATTTATTAATATTTTAATACAATACATTTGTTTACTACTATAACTCATGTTACCACACTTAAAGAAAAAAATGTGAGAGTGGATGTGTATAGAATAGAACCACTTCACCTCTCACACCATGTATCACCACAATGTGCTTAATTGAGCTATATGAGAAAATAAGTGATACCACATCCTTTTCACACCCGGAGTATCCGGTTCGGATCCCAATGAGGACAAAATGTGTTCGGTCATAAAGAAAATAATAAAGTAAAAAATAAGAATAATCATCATAAAACTAGAAGATGGTTTATATATGTACAATTTAATTAACTACTACTTCAAATAAAAAATTAATTAACTACATCCATCATTAATAACATAGATTTCATTTAATAAACATAGATTTCATTATTGACGACTGTGGTAATAATTGTTTGTAAATTGTACCACAAAAGATTGTGTCTTTACCAAATTTGGTCTCGGCCCGTACGCAGGGCAGCTGTAGGAAATCTGGGACACGCGGGACAGAAATCGAAAGCGGTATATCATATTACAAGTATATAATTACGGGTCAAATATTAATATTTAAAAAAATTAAAAAGTCAATTAATAGATAATATATATACATATATATATATAAATGAAATATGCAAAAAAAATACATAATTTTCTTTTGGTTTAAGGGTCAGTTGACCCAAATAACACTACATGGACGGGGATGGACCCCCTCAGAAGGTTAGGTGGTCTCAAGAACACCCAACTTTAGAAAGAAAAAAAATAATATTAATCGACTAACATTAATATTTGTATTTGAAATGTCTCTTCAAAAACAAAATGCACAAATGGTTTGGTGGAACGGGTGCTTGTTCCATTTTCCATAGTCCGGAGTTTGAATCTCAAAACCTTTTCGCTTTCTTTTCCATGTTATAAAATTCAATTTCTTCCCCATTTTATAACATGTACGTTTATTATTCTTCTGCCTTATAACATTGAAATTTAATAATAAAATTTTGAAGCATTTTTTTTACCTGATACTATCTAAATCTATTCATAAAACTTAGACACCTTAAGAGAGGCAAAATCTAACCACAAAAACAAAATCCTCGTTATCCTATTATGTACTTAAAGACCAAAATCTAATCATTAAAATTTTAGACTACAAAAAATATCACCTCCTCTTATATTTGTCTAAAGAGATAAGACTTACTACGTGCTTGTGATTATGAAATTGTAATTGAGTTTTTTTTCAATATATATACTACCTCCGTTCTAAAATATAAGTCATCATATACGTTTTGATTTGTCACATAATATAAGTCATTCTACATTACCAACATTTATTACTCATTTCTCTATCTTACCCCTAATTTATTATCAATCCAACTACTTTTCATTTTTTAACAATTATTGCATTAATGATAGTCAAAGAACATTTTAGACAATAACATTTATATGTATATATATATATATATATAAAAAATAATAATAATAATAATTTGAAAAGTGAATGCCAAGACCACCCATAAGAAATTCCTGGGTCCGCCACTGCACATGGAGCCACCCATGTCCGCAAGAATAGACCGCCAAACAAAAGAGGATTTGATTATGGGAAAGCGTGCGTCCCAGACTTTGTTTCAGGGAGGCTCTGTTGGCTTTCTAGATTCATTTGGTAGATGATAGCAATGATTTCGAAGCAATTTCGATTCCAACTGCAGTTTCAGGATTAGATTCATCTTATGAAGGTAAGTTTGAATTTTCCGTAGTTGTTCTTGGATTGGATCATAATTACGTTTGGTTTCGAAGGGTAATCGTTGTTAGTTTCGTTGTTGGTAACGAGTTATTTAATTTTAAATTGTTTCGAGTATTGTTTTTTGATAAACTGCACGAATACGGACATGATTAATTTTTGTTTGCCGTGTAGCTGTATTATTGATTTCAAAGTATTCTTTTGTTTTCTAATTACTTTTCTGTATAATGTTTATGCATCTTGTTGAATAGTGAAGATATGGGGAGGAGGGAGTACTGAATTACTCAATGTTGTTGTGTAATCGATGTTATTGTGGAACGGAGGAGGGAGTTCTTAATTATAACATAAAAGTTATGTCCATACCTTTTTTTCCCTCCCAAAAAAAAAAAAAAAAAAAAAAAACAGTTATAATTGATTTAGCATAACGTGTAATAATGTGTATGTACATGCTCTGTTTTTCCCCACATTCAAACATACACAATTTGGATGTATTAACTCAGAATCAAAACTTTCCTTAGTAAAAACAAAAATCAACACGTGATGGTGTATTAATTAAAAAATATCTCATGTAATAAATTTTTGACCTAGTTTTATAATGAAGTCGATCCAGCCATAAAATCTAAACATCTAATATCGTAAGGACACGATTACAACCGTTATGTCACAACGATCATCTACACCGTCGATCATCTGATATAGACTATCATTATAAACGGTGTTGTGCCAGTAAAATTTTTACTTTATAAATTGATACCGGAAATAAAATTAATTAATTGCAGTTTCTCAAATTAAAAAGCCCGAAGTTTATTGTATTCGATAATTAATTCTCTTTAAATGACTCTCCAATTAATTAATGAAATATTCTTGATTGATTAGACACCGCCATATATGTCTCCAAAATCAGATCTGTTTTGAAAGTGATTAAAAACATGGAGTTCAATGAGGACCCTTTAAAGGGATCTGTCGAGAAGAAGGCATCATATATTCAGACAATGATGTTGAGGAATTAAGGACATTGCAGCAATTGCAGTATTGTTTGGTGGCAGCAGTACAAGGCTTCAGACCCATGACTGATGAGCAAATCAAAACCCTCCAAAAACAAATCGTTGCTTATAATGTTATTAGTGAACGACTGATCCGTCAATTATACTCTGCTGCTGCTGTTTTTACTACATCGTCTTCTCCATCTTTCCATGATAATAATAATGATAAATATATTCTTAATGATGTTCCAAACGGTGTACCCGTACTACCTGAAGAAAACCCGGGTTTGGTAGTAGTAGACGGAGGAGGAGGAGGAGGCGGCGGCAACAGCCGAAGGTATCGGTGGGGTCCAACGGCGGAGCAACTTAAGATACTTGAAAGCAATTTTTCTGAGAAGAACAACCGTCCATCAAAGGAGAAAATAAATGAGCTGACAGATGAACTTGCGAAATACGGAGAAATTACTTGGCAGAATGTTTATAATTGGTTTCAGAACCGGCGTGCTCGGAGCAAGAATAAGCAAGTCGCAGCCTCCGTCGTCGTCAATGGTGGTGAACGTCGCCGTCCCCGGGAAGAAGAAAAGGACGGCGCAGAAGAAACTAGTAATGGTGGTCCTCTGAAGGTGATTGAAGCCATGGCCGTCAATGGTGACCACCGGGAAGAAGAAAAGGGGGAGGGCGGCGCAGAAAGTAATGGGGGTCCTCTGAAGGTGAATGATGAAGTCGTGGTCGTCAATGGTGACCACCGGGAAGAAGAAAAGGAGGGCGCAGAAAGTAATGGCGGTGGTGAATCGCCTTCTTCTGGAAAAGTTGCTGATCAGACTCCTGGTGGTGATGACGATGGCATGTAAGAGACGATCTTAGTTCGATCCCTCCAGCTTTAGGGTTTTCTGGTTAATTTATTGCGTCCATCTCATTCTCAGTACTTGTTTGTTTGGTTGGGCTTCAACAAATTTGACTATCAAACGCAGCATTACTCACAAAACGACGTTGTTTTATGTGTAATTTACACTCGACATTGTTTTGTGTATTTTTTATATAAAAAACGATGTCGTTTTGTGTAATTTTTTTTTGCACTTGATAGTTAACTGGATTAGAGAAGATTTTTTTCCCTTGGGTTGTTGGTTTGTTTTTGGTGTTTTTTATTTTATTTTAAATGGATTTAACATTCGTGACAATTATATATGCATGTTGGGAGACATGAAACTCGATCAAAATTCCATGGCTGCTAGATTGTTGATTGATTTTGCATAATAATAAACGATCACGAATACTGTTTTCGAGTGCGTGTAATGGTAATCAAAGACCTTTCTGTTTAAATCATTTCCTAATTAACAATTTACTTTATTTTATTTATATTAGGATATTTAATTGTTTCTTTGGCAAAATCCTTTTAGTTTTTTTTTTTTTTTTTTTGTTTTAAGCCGGATATTTGTATTAATAAAAAAGACTGTACAATGTCTTCAAAGGCTGAAAAGCCAGAATATACAAAAAAAAAGAGCTCAAAAAATTAAATTACAGGACTTAAGTTTGTCATGCTAGATGAAGTTCTCTTGCTTTCCATATGACTTGCGATATAAACACCGATTTTGGGGGCCTGTGTTGATCTTCATTGTGAATCCCTGCATTTCGCCAATACCAAATACTCGAAATTATCTCCCGAAACAGAAATCTCCAGAATGTGATATTATCCTTCTTGCATGCATCCATCCGGAGGCACTTCAAAGCCAATTTGGGACGTCATTGATGTTGCAGAATTCGTGCCAATGTTGTTGGTGCACAATATGTCAATATCCTTCCACATCCCATGCACCCAATCACTAACAGCATGCATGATAGACTGACTGTGGCGCCCACACAAATGACACATATCATCGTCTATAATGTGCCGTGTAGCAAGAGTGCCTGCAGTTGGGAGGGATTTTTTACGGATGAGTCAGAGGAGGTGATTACCTCGAAGCGGGCCTTTGATTTTCCAGATACGCTTCCAGTTTGCACTTTCATTGTTCGCAAGGGCAAAGGATTTACAGACTTCATGGTAGGCCGAACTAACTGAAAATTTGCCGGAGGAGTGGGCAGTCCAAGACGGGGCTCCAGAAGCATCTATCACAAGGGCCTCACGCAATTCATTCGCAGCAAAACAAATGTGACGCCATAAGGAGGAAGCATTTGGTTTCGGGGTTGCAAATGGCGAGCCATATTTTTGTGTCAGAATTTGGACCCAAAGTTTGCTGCGGTCCGTCAAAATTTGCCACACAAGTTTAGCCAAAAATGATGTATTCATTTCCCGAGCCCTTCGTATTAGCAAGCCACCGTGAGACTTCGGTTGACAAATAGAGTGCCATGCGACGTGATGAATTTTTCTCTTTTCCTCATAGTCGGCCCAAAAGAACGATCGAGCAAGCTTGTCCAGCTCATCAGTTATAGAAGCTGGGAGTCTGATTGTCTGCATATGGTAGTAAGCTGTCGTAGTGAGGACGGTTTGGACGAGAATGACCCTTCCTACATTTGAGAGTGTGAGGGCTTTCCATGCTTGAAGTTTGGACCGGACTTTATCAACAACGAAGGTGAAGTCCTCTTTTTTGACTCTCCCGTGATGGAGTGGTACCCCGAGATACTTTTCAAAGTGCTGCATGTGTTTTTTTAGCCAAAAATCCTTTTAGTTCGTTTGGGATCATCTCTGCATTCAGGAGTAGCATCTTTGTGTTTTTTTGTGGAACGATAATTCTTTTTTAAATGTTGATAAATTCTTAAATTATATATAATAAATCAATTAAAATCATATCGTCTATTTTAGGGGTTTTTGGGATTAGGCTCTAGACCGGATGGAGAGCCGACGGCTCTAAAAAGCACCCCTTCATGTACTGCAACTTCTGAGTGTTAATGGTCTATTGAGGGCACACTTTAGCCTTCTATTCGATCTGAAACAATACAGCATTCATGGAGTTCCAAGTTCATTCAGCAATCAATTAGTCCCATCTTTCCCTCTATTTAATTATACTTTCCCTCCAAATTTTGTAGGGAAACTTCGTTGCAATTGAGACTCTCAAGTGTTTGTAAGTATGGCTAAGATGTCTTTAAGTTTTAAGCATGATATATATTCATAAGTTTAAGTTAGGGTTTCTTTTATGTCGTCTTATGTTAAACCTAGTAATTTAGGTAATTTCGTTTCAGGAGGAAAAAAAAAGGGGGAATGAGGGAGAAGGACATAAATATTTCATCAATTGAGTAGAAGGACAGTTTTTTGAAACTTTTGCATAAAGGACAAAACTATTTATTCATTGTCAAATTCACTTGTGTTAAAATTCACTGTTTAAATTCACTGCCGAAATTCACTGTCGAAATTCACTAATTTTCAAAATTCATTGTCGAGATTCACTGATTTTCGGGATTCACTGTCAAAATTCACTGTCGAAATTCACTGATTTTGGGATTCACTAGGAAGATTCACCGATTTTCGGATTCACTGTCATTCATTCTCGCTATAAAAATTATGCAGTTGTCCTTCTCCCTATAAAAAATATGTAGTTGTTCTGTTACTTAAAAATATTCTAGATTGTGTCATTATCCCTAATTTTCCAAAAAAAAAAATCCCACTTAGATACATGCTATTACCAAAGCACATCTATTGAGAAAGATGCATATCGATATTTCGATTGCATTGAGGCCTTTGCATTGAGGCCTTCTGTGGCTCAAAGTGTGGGAAATATATAAATATATATAAGTAAAGGGTATATTTGTACATTACGATACATTGAGTTTAGGGTTTTGGTGATGTGTTGTACTATAAATACTTGATCACTGTGAATATACAAATCATCTTTTCTCCCAATTGTGTTGTGTTTAACATGGTATCAGAGCAACCCCTAAATTAGGGTAATTTTTTTTCGATCCATTTGAGTTCGAAGGCGTGTTCTTCGTCTCTTCAGCTTCCGATCCATCTGAGTTCGAAGGCATATCCTCGGTTGCTGATGTTGCATATCCTCGGGTTCTTTGCTGCTATTGTTGCGTGCTGCTAGCTTGTCATCGCTGTTGTGTTGCTAGTCCCAACCGTGGTCTTCGGTTTCTTATCCGGTCCGATTCGGTCGCCGGCTGCCCTCGATTTTATTGCCGCTGTCGTTGTTTTTTTTTTCCCCTTCTATGGTGTTTCCTTTCACCTGCTTGCTTGGTCATTGACCTGTGCTTGTGAGGATCACGTGGGTTTACAAAAAAAAAAAAAAAAAAAAAAAAACAAAAGAAGAGAGAGTAGAAGCAAGACGTGATCTTGCAATTTTTTCTCGCCCTGCTGCTGTTGGATTTGCAGCTACAAGCACCGCTGCTAGTCGTAATTTTACTGCTAATATGGGGAATCATCGTTCGGCTGGGGAGCAGCAACTTGGAGAAGGTGATCGTTTTCCGACTCTTTCCGAGGGTCAGTGGACACACCTTTTGTCTGCTTTAAAAAATATCAAACCCGGTTCATCCGAAAATTTGGCTGGTATGTCTTATTCCAACGATTGGTTAATCGATACTGGTGCTTCCAACCACATGTCTGGTAATATTTCTTTATTTACAAATTTACGTGAAATTTCGTCCCCGGTTGGGTTGCCCAATGGGCAAAATACTACTGCTACACAATCTGGCACCGTTGCTTTGACTCCGGAATTAATTTTGGAAAATGTTCTTTACGTCCCGGCCATGGTTTGCAATTTGTTGTCGGTGTCTCAATTACTCGACACCCACCAATATTTTGTTATTTTCACTAATAAGCTGTGTATTATACAGGATCATACTTTGAGGAACCTGATTGGAGCAGGGGTGCAGTGTAATGGGGTTTACTATTTTCAGCCGGTTTGTTCTCCAGCATTTCAAGTTAATAAAGTTGCTACTGTTGATCCTCATTTGTTGTGGCATCGGCGTTTGGGTCACCCTTCGATGACCGTGGTATCTTCCTTGTCCGGCATTCCTAGCCTTAGTAGTTCCAATCAGGTTTGTGCATCTGATTGTTCAGTGTGTTTTATGAGTAAACAACCACGTGCTTCGTTTTCTTTAAGTTATAATAAAGCCGTGGATTTATTTGATTTGATTCACTGTGACATTTGGGGACCCTATAAGTTTCCCTCTAGTTTTGATGCTCGTTTTTTCCTTACTATCGTTGATGACTGCTCTCGTGCTACGTGGGTATATTTATTAGCTGGAAAGTATGAAGTGCGTCACTTGATTGAAACATTTTATACAATGGTGAAACGGCAATTTAATAAACGTATTAAGTGTGTTCGCAGTGATAACGGCCTCGAATTTTTAAGTTTACAACCTTTCTTTGATTCAAAGGGCATCTTGCATCATAAATCTTGTGTCGATACTGCTCAACAAAATGGTCGAGTCGAACGCAAACATAGGCACATCCTCAATGTCGCTCGTGCCCTTAGTTTTCAAGCAAAGTTGCCTAAATATTTTTGGGGAGAATGTGTCCTCACTGCGGTTCATTTAATTAATTTGACGCATACTCGCATTTTAAATGGTAAAACCCCGTACGAAATTTTATATGGTCGTCTCCCTTCTTATGATCATATCCGAGTTTTTGGTTTTCTGTGCTATGCTTCGGTTCGTCCTCGAGCCCCAGATAAGTTTGATTCTCGGTCTCGGCGATGTATGTTTGTTGGTTATCCTTTTGGTCAGAAGGGTTGAAGGCTTTATGACCTTGAGTCCCATGATATTTTTGTCAGTCGCGACGTTGAATTTTTCGAGGACCAATTTCCTTTTCTTGACACCCTCCCTGGCCACGATCGCCTACAATGGGAGCGTTATTTTAGTCAGCCTATACTATGGGAGGATTCTGATGATGTCCCTACCATTGTGCCTATGCCCGCGGAAACCACCACTTCGGCCCCTGCCCTCCCGAATAATGAGCCCTTGTCCCCATTAAGGGGGCGTGTAGCCGATGTCGCCGAGACGAGTTCTTCCCCGGATGGCGGGGTGCCACCAACTGATACTCTGGGACGTGGTCAGCGCGTGAAAATTCCCTCCACTAAACTTCGGGACTATGTTACTCATACAATTGTTCAACAGAATGACGACCCCACCCCATTACATGCATCTTCATCTTCACCAGGCTCCTCAGGTAAACCTTTTGACATAGCTTGTTATGTTGATTATAATAAATTTTCTGTCCGCCACCAGTGTTTTTTGACAGCTATTACTAAGGGTCGAGAACCCGCCACTTTTTGGGAAGCTGTTCAGTTGCCCAGTTGGCGTCAAGCCATGCAAGAGGAAATTGATGCTTTGGAGCGTAATGGAACTTGGTCTTTGGAGGTTCTTCCTCCTGGTAAACGTGCCATTGGTTGTGGTTGGGTGTATAAAATTAAATACACCTCCACTGGCGACGTGGAGCGCCTTAAAGCTCGCCTCGTTGTTCGAGGGAATCGGCAAGTTGAAGGAGTTAATTATAATGAGACATTTGCTCCGGTGGCCAAAATGGGAATGGTTCGTGTTTTTTTTATCTGTTGCAGCGGCACGCAATTGGGAATTGCATCAAATGGACGTCCATAACGCCTTTCTGCATGGTGATTTGACTGAGGAAGTCTACATGCAGCTTCCTCCTAGGTATCGTGCTTCCTCTCATGGCACGGTTTGTCGATTACGTAAATCTTTATATGGACTTAAGCAGGCTCCTCGGCAATGGTTTGCCAACCTATCAGCTACTTTGAAAAACTTCGGTTTTGTTCAATCTTATGCGGATTACTCGTTGTTTAGTTATACTCGGGATGGTGTTTTCCTCCACGTTTTGGTTTATGTCGATGACTTAATTATTGCGGGTTCCGACCATGATGCACTTGATCGTTTCAAGCAGTATTTGAGCTCTTGTTTCCATATGAAAGATTTGGGCCCTTTGAAATATTTTCTCGGCATCGAAGTGGCACGTGGCCCTGAAGGTATCTTTCTCTCTCAACGCAAGTATGCGTTGGACATATTGACTGAGGCTGGCATGTTGGGTTGTATGCCCATTGATACACCTATGGAGCAAAATCAACGCCTCACTTCCGCTACAGGTCAGCCCTTTGCTCATCCGGATCAATACCGCCGCCTTGTGGGTCGCTTGGTCTATCTATCTGTTACCCGTCCTGAGTTGAGTTACTCTGTGCACACTCTTGCCCAGTTTTTGAGTGATCCACATGTCCCGCATTGGGAGGCTGTGGTGCGTGTTTTGCGTTTTCTGAAAGGAAGCCATGGTCAGGGAATTTTGTTGCGTCCTATAGATGATTTGTCTTTGACTACTTTCTGTGATAGTGATTGGGCCGCATGCCCCTTGACACGGCGTTCTGTCACTGGATATTTGGTCTTTTTGGGTCATTCCCCTGTCTCCTGGAAGACCAAGCGCGACCTCTTGTGTCTGCTGCTCTCTTCCGAGGCTGAGTATCGTTCTATGACAGTTGCCACATGTGAGTTGAAGTCGTTGAAGTCCTTGTTGTCTTCTCTTGGTGTTTTACATCCTCAGCCTATGCGGTTATTTTGTGATAGTCAATCGGCGCTTCATATCGCAAAGAATCCCGTCTTCCACGATCGTACCAAACACATCGAAGTGGATTGTCATTTTGTTCGTGATGAGTTATTGTCCGGTAATTTTGCGCCATCTTATGTTCCTACCACGCATCAATTGGCCGACATTCTGACAAAAGCTCTCGGTCGGCAACAATTCCGTTTTCTCTTAGGCAAGTTGGGCATTTGTGATTTACATGCATGCTCCAACTTGAGGATGCGTGTACGTGGGAAATATATAAATATATATAAGTAAAGGGTATATTTGTACATTACGATACATTGTGTTTATGGTTTTGGTGATGTGTTGTACTATAAATACTTGATCACTGTGAATATACAAATCATCTTTTCTCCCAATTGTGTTGTGTTTAACACAAAGAAAGAGATAAAGTGATGGCAATGGCATGACATAGCACATACACAAACACCGGGCGGTATCAATGAATTCAGTTGGAAATAACAGAGCCTGCGAACTTGCACTCCGAATACATTGCATTTGCAAAGATGTATATATCTTGTATAAGACTGATCTCTCAAATATCTACCATAGGAATTGGACAAGTCCAGTCACACACAATTACAGAACAAAAGTAGGATTCTGTGCAAACATCCCACAACTTCCTCTATTTTCTCCTATCAAAGCAAACAAAGAGCTGGAGCTGTTTGCATGTATGACGTGTGTATGAAAAAGATGGAATATTATGTCTTTTTGTACAAACGTTATGCATCTAATTAAACATTCGATACATAGCAAAAGGTGAGGGTAAGAATTTCCCAGTCTGGATGCATGGGAAAAAAGGGTAGACAAGAAACACACCTAAGTTACCTAACAAGGTGTACAAAGGAATTTCTTTTAACAATGGTCATATATATCCTAAATACAACATTAATCATGTAATGATGATTGTACTAAAGCTTCAGTGCAATTATATCACTTTTATGCAATTATGTGTTTTGGTGGTATTCTTGCAATATGCATATATGTTTTCTGCATTCCTAAGTTGTATGTACTGGGTAGCTTTATTTGATCATGTGGTAAGGTAAGATCATGTTTTGAACCAAAATGGTTTTCGGCCACCGGCTCAGCGGCGGGCTGCGTATTGCGTGCTGACAACTTTCCTTTGTTTCACAAATATGTTGTAAGGTTTAAGTATTCTGTAACTGAAATGATTTGTTTTTGAGTCAGTATATATGGGCATGCATTATGTGCTAAATTTTAGATTAATTTGTTGATCGATTGTTAGAAATAATGTTTTAGGGTTTATTGTTGGAGATGATTATATTCATGATTCGGTATGGTATTCATAATTTGTCACACCATAATTAAATTTGTTAAAATGCATCGTGTCACTTATTGTGTCACAACCGTTATGATAATAACATTTGCCCTTTAAACACGAGAATATATGTTATTTTTCTATAAAAGAATTCGGACAAAAGTCCCTCGTACTTCCTACGTTCACTTCACGTTTAGTCGGGTATTTTTTTCAAGTAAAAGCTTGATTCAATTCCCATTTTTACATGATATGTTGTATTTATTTGTGATGAAGTAAAAAGACACCAAGAGAACTAGCCAATTCTGCATATGCTCTCTTATCCTTTTAAAATTGAGTGTACTCTTTGTTTTCATATGTCGCATGATATTTCAATAATTCTAGTCTCTTTTAATTTGTGGGATAAATATCATGCATATAGGATTCTAATTGCTCATAACATGATAGTTGTTTTAATATGTAAATAGAGTTGATATGTGATTTGTGGAACTTGTTAATCTATTAGATAAAGAAATCTTGAAGTATAGGTATTGTATGGCTAAAATGTGCTATTAGTAAGCATGTTCTAAGGTCGAATTTATGTGATTATGTGCTAGTTTGTATATTCTTGTTATTGATTATAGAAAACATGTTTCAAGGATAAATGAAGAATTATATGGTTATGATTTATAAATGATAAGCATGTAATGTGTTAATGTAGGAGGTTGTGTAATAGCATGATAAGTAATGAAAAGAAATATGTTAAAGAGCATGAAAGAGAAGATATATATAAGCAGCTGTTATGGTTAAGTATTTTTGACAGCAAGAAAGACAATGAATCATCGAGGGTCCTCGGCATCAATTCTTATCAACAGGCAAGAATAGTAAACATTATGTCGGGTCGGTTAGCAGTCCATGTTAATGAGCTATAATAATGGACAACTTCTGGCCACCATTATCTGTTTGTCTCTTCCGGCCACCAATATCTTTCCCTTTTACACAGGCAGACTGTTCATCTGAAATCAAACCAGACATGATTAGTTGGACCGTTGGAGCTTGCTACTGAAAATCTCTTTGGAGTACCATATTTAGGAAATAACATAGAGAAATTGACCTATAGTCTGCCAAAAAAAATTGTGAACCATATTTTGGAATGTCTCATTTATTAATAAATACGACTATTGACATTTAAAAACTAAATTATTTACTGTGAATCGAGATCTTATCAATCATATCACAATCTCTCATTATGAAAATTCTATCCCGATTTAATTCTAAGAACGTTATATGTATTATGAGTCAGTTCATTAAACAAACCAATATATAATAATAGTAATGTCATTTAATACATGCATGTATATACAGTGGAATTGAAACGATCCGACCTGGTTGGTCCAGTACAACCCCACTGGGTTTAGGCATTAAACTAGAATTTATATTCTTAACAACCAAACTGCATAATTTTAATAGAAATTTTTCCGGATCTCAACACCGGGGAA
Organism: Gentiana macrophylla; assembly: GCA_026214975.1. Lineage (NCBI taxonomy): Eukaryota > Viridiplantae > Streptophyta > Magnoliopsida > Gentianales > Gentianaceae > Gentiana > Gentiana macrophylla. Next base: position 112,360,776 of record CM047808.1, read on the forward strand.
TTTATGTAAAAACAATAGGGTCTTTGGACACCGATTAAAAAAATGAAAAATTAGGGAAAAGTCCACATTTTTACCCTTAATAAAGCTTTAATCCTGGTTCAATTTATTAGTTGCAATAAGGACAATAATTTTCCGTTCGGACTAAAATATCCCTAATTTTGCACTGATGCTGTGCTTGAATAGCTTATTCACTTTCATCCGCCGCTCAATATCATCGGCGACGGAATGAATATCTTTGCCGCATCTGATTGAAGAATCAGCGCTTATCTTTCCTCTTCATCTTTAGCACAAAGCTCCTTCTCTGCACTTGATTTCTCCACGATAATCTTGCTCCGAGAAAAGAATCCCGAATCAGTTGATCATCATCCATTTGAAGAACAATCTGGTTCGATTTCTGGCCGGAAAACAGCTTGGTGAAATCGGAATCCTCGATAGATGCTAAAGAATTCATGTACTGATATGATCAGGTTTGTATGTGATCCTTTTTATTGGAATAAGAAATGCTTTGAGTTCTAATCGAGTTCTTAACCTGAGTTTACATGCTTACTTACAGCCGTCAATTCAGCTTGTAATGTTTCTTTTGTATTTTAGTAAGATGTTAGTAGCTTGAGCTAGTACTGATGTTGCTTTATTATGTGTGTGTAGAAACTACGTTAGTAAGGTGATTGTTGATTTGTTCTTTGGCTGTTCTAGCTTTTTGTTGCAATCCCCAGCAACTCTTTGGCTGGACAAGCGTAGGTTCATAGTTTTCGTTTGGTAGACTTGTTCTACCTGCTATTTATTTTTATTTTTGGAGCAACATGTATGCTGCTGTTGTACTTGTATATATTTTGTGCCACTTGTTAATAAGATGCCAATTTTTTTTTGGCACAAATAATGCTGATGAGATGTGAATTGGTGTAAAATGTGGGAGCATGTTTGTGTCACTTGAATTAAGCCTTAAATGAGCCTGATACTGATACTGATACTGTTTACTGATACTGATATTGTATGCCGTATATGATACTGTTAGTGATATTGTATGCCTTATATGAGCCTTATATGAGCCAGATATGATATTCTATCCCTTGAATTAAGCCTTAAATGAACCTTATATGAGCCAGATATATATGCCTTGAAGTAGTCATTTGAATTAAGCCTTAAATGAGACTGCTATGGGAGAATCAAGAAGGTATTCTGTTTGAAATGAACAGATTATGTCTTCATTTTGTTTGACTCAAATGTGTGTGTAAACTTGGATTTTGATCTGTTTTTTGGTGTGCAACTTTTTCGATTACAGAATACAAGAAAATGGTGATGAAGTTATACAAGCCTTCATAAGCCTACTGCAACTCCTACAAAGAAGAAGAAACAAAAGCGTTTAAATGCAAGATTATGGAATTCAAAGGCGCGGCAAAATTGTCGAGTCTAGATACCTTGTTAAAGAAACCTGAGCCTCACGATGGAGGTAATTCACCGAACAAAAACGGTAATAGACATGCCTCTTCGGTTCGAATGATGAAAGAAACATGGGAACGATTGTTTAAGGCTTATGTCTGCTGCAAGAGAAAGCCGATTGGCATGGTGGCCTAATGTGATTGAACCCAAGAACAAGAAGAGGCCTAAAAGAAATGATCCTAAAGAAAAAGTAGTATCGAAACATGCTCCGAAAAGAAGTAAATATGAGTGCTTGAACTATAAGAAGACATTCAGTTCATATCAAGGACTTGGAGGACATAGACCTTGGAACAAAAAATCGAAAGGGGAGTCATTTTGAGCCTGATTTTGAGCCTGATCATCGATCATCGATACTACATTCGGTCATTTTGAGCCTGATCGCGATACTTCTACCGATCGATACTTCCGATCGATATCACTGCCGATCATCGATATCGCGATCACGATACTACTGATACTGTGTGCCTTAATGCAATAGATAGGCCTAGTTCATAGGCTTACTATGTGCCTTGGTGTGCTGAGGTTTTTGATCTACATTGTATCATCATGTAATAAATAGGCCTAGTTCATTGGCTTACTGAACTTGTAATTCATCACCTTGTGAATTCCGGGAATGATAATTTAGTTCTTTGAACTTGAATATCCTTCTTATAATTTGGCTGATAGTTCGATTTCGTTTGAGACTTGTATTGTTCTTCATGTATTACCTTTTAGTCCGATGTACCTATTGTACTAAATCTATAGCCTGTTGTATTGATCTTCTATGTATTACCTTTTAGTCTGATGTACTTTTTAGGCTTAATTCAAGTGATTAACTCATCGAACTCGCATGTTATAAACACCACACCTTAATTAAGTTAATCTATGCTATTCCTTTTATCAATCAAAACCACATAAACTTGACATAGGCTTAATAGTTAATCACTTGAATTAAGCCTTAAATGAGCCTTATATGAGCGCAACTATGTGCTGCCTTGAAGTAGTCACTTGAATTAAGCTTTAAATGAGCCTCGATCATCATTCGCGATATCGATATCGATCATCGTGTTTGTGTAAATCTTTGCGATTAAATTCGGCTTTCGAATACTACGTCGAAAATGTATCAAACGCGGTCTCAAAATGAAGATAAAAAAAATATGAACTTTGGTGAAACAATTTTGATGATCGGTGTTCTAAATTAAAAGTTACGGTTGTTTATAAGAAAAAACGCTCTGGTTAATACAAATATTTTTTCGTCTGGGTATCGTATTTGGGCTCAAATTGAAGAGCAAAAAAAAACATGAATTTTGGTGAAAAAATTTCGATGATCGGAGTTGTAAATCAAAAGTTACGAGTGTTTGAAAAAAGAAAAGAAAAAAGCAATATAAGCAATTTCTGATAAAATATCATATATGCAAACAATACCACTGAAGCTACGCGCGCGTCTCATAAAGGGTAATTTTATCCGTCTGAAATTGTTTGTTCTTTTTGCAACTAAAAAAACATGTATGTCCTATTTATTCATTTTGTGCCAAAAAATGACATTTGCCTCTTTATCTCTTAAAAAAACAAACTTACAAACATTTTATCTAAAAAAAAATTGTGAACCCATTTTTAAAAAAAGTTACTTAGACAAAAAAATTTATAGATACCCAAAAAAATTATAGATCTGCCAAAAAAAATTATAGATACCCAAAAAAATTATAGATCTGTGCCCGACGGTGCAAGAAACTAAATATTCTGCGCGTGGAGTCGCCTTGTTATAGTTTGTAAACAAATGAATTTTTTCCTTCAAATATGAAATTACAAAATCACCACTTAAACCCTCCGTTGAATCATAGATTTTATGGTTGTCCACAATAACGACCAAAAAAAAACAAACAAACAAACAAACAAACCCACAACTATCATGCATAATTACCCACTTGAGGCCGAAGCTATTCTCAGCATTCCTTTGCCGTCCGGATCCCATAGTGACAACTTAATTTGGCACTACGACAGACGAGGCAACTACACGGTGAAATCCGGGTATAAGCTTGCGGCTACACTCTACCACCCCGAGCTAGCCAACGGCAGAGCCACCTCTTCTGGCAACACTAATCAGGTTTGGCGTCGTTGCTGGACCCTAAATGTTCGACCCCGCGTCCGTCACTTTATTTGGCGTTGCCTCAATGACAATCTTTCTGTTGGTTCCTCTTTGCAACGGAGGGGAATTGGCAACGGATCATGCTCTATTTGCGGTTTTCACCTTGAAAACGTTTATCACGCTCTTTTCGAATGCATGTTGCCCAAGGAAGCTTGGAGGATCTTGAACTGCACCTCGGTTATTTCTGCACTTCGGCTATCAACTGACTTTGCTAGCTTTCTGGATGCTCTTCTCGACAACGGAGACACGACCGAAATCGCTACCATTATTACCACCATATGGTATATCTGGAAGTCTCGATGCAAAAAAATCTTCGATAATAATGAGCAAAACATTGGTAGCCTCCTGATCTCAGCAGAGAAAGAAGCCTTGGAATTTATCGAAGCCGCAAAAGCTCCTCTCTCGCATAACCCCTCCCCTCCATCTCAGGAAGCGCAAGCTCTATTGGAATCATCGTACGTGACTGCAACGGTACAATTCTCCAATCTTTATCTCAACGGTCCCAGGGCAACCTTGATGCCGAGTCCCTTGAGCTCTCTGCCATTCTCCAAGCGCTCTACACAGCAGCTTCCATGGTACTCCCTGATATAATCATTGAATCGGACTCCTTACTTTGCATACAGCGTCTACGATCACCGACAAATGATTTGTCTTCGCTGGGTTGCCTAGTCTCTGATTGTTTGAGCATGGCGAAAGCCTTTACTTCTTGTTCCTTTTCCTTTGTTAAACGTCTTGGCATAGCCGCTGCCATTTTCTAGCCAAAGCAGCTTATCTCGCTCACGGCCTTATTACTTGGGGCTCTTCCCCTCCATCGGATGTAATTGATTCTTGCTTGGCCGATTTGGCGTAATAAAATTTCCGTCACCTCTCAAAAAACTATCATGCATAATTGTCATTATTATCTACTCAATCAAATTGTGGTTGTGGTTTATTTTCCAACAAGTAAAGGACCGATCCACCGTACATTCTCAAATGAGCATATATGACATGCATATTATAAAGAATAATGAATAATAGTAGGGCCGGCCCGGAAAATTTTAGACCTTCGACTATTTCGTCGAATTAGACCTCTTAGTTCGAAGTAGTTTTTTTTTTCTTACAAAAACATAATTATAAAATATAACTTCAATATCGTGCTTTTACCATTGTAATTTTTTTGAGAATTTATCAACTAAAGTAAAAAAAAACTGGGCATTTATTAACACATTCTATTATGTTAGATTAGATTGGATCAATACGATTTTTTTTAATTGCGGAACATGTAAATTCGGACCCCCGAAATTATTAGGCCTTCAGCCGCCGCTTCCTTTGCTTACAGCATGGACCGGCCTGAATAGTAGTGATAATACCATAACAAAATATGCATAACACGTTATTGAATCATCGATGTTGATATGAGACCTATTAAGTTATTTGGGTTCCATCAATAATTTAAAAGTGTGTATGATATTTTGTTGTGCCACAATTTAAAAGACTTGTATAAACTTCCTCCGTGTTTGAGTAGGTATCTAGAGTTTGCACAATAAACGTGGGCTCGGAACCGCAACGAGTCGAGTCGCTCTTGGAGTTGCGAGTCCAAACACATCAGTCATATCCAGTTCACTTGGCTTCATCCCGTTAGCCAATACCCACGTGAAACAATGAAGAAGATTAACCACAGTCATTTCCAAAGCATAACACCCCAGTTGCATCCCGGGGCAGGACCTCCGACCCGACCCGAATGGTAAAAATTCAAAGTTGCTCCCCCTATAATCAGGAACACCTTGCTCAAGGAACCTAGATGGTCGAAACGTCTCAGGGTCCTTCCATGAATCATTGTCACGTCCGATAGCCCAAACATTGATTATCACGCGTGACTTTGCCGGTATCCAGTATCCGGAAACCTCAGTGGGTTTGGCAGTTTCATGGAGGAGGAGAGGGATAGGAGGGTGGAGCCTGAGTGTTTCTTTTAGACAACATTGGAAGTAGGTTAGGTTTTTGAGGTCGGTTTCTTGGACTTTCCGGGCAATGCCGACAACGTCGTTAAGCTCCTCGTGGACACGGTTGAGATCCTCCGGATTCCTCATTAGCTCAGACATTAACCATTCTATCACCAATGCCACTGTCTCTGTACCACCAAACATTACATCCTGGAAAACGAACAATTAATGAAGTGATTGTATTTCTGAAAAAGAGACGTAATTGTAACTAATTGTATCGTCCCACTCGCTTATGTTGGATTTGTAATGTTTACAATATTTAACAATATATTGTGGTCTCATGTACACATGCATTAAAAAAATATATTAAAAAAAATTAGTAAATTGTGGTCATAAATGTTATAAGTACTGGTTTTTTTTTTTAAATAGATAATTACGAAATATGATATTTTTTATAATTAATATTTTTAAGTAACATGACATCGAAATAATTTTTAGTGAGGAATGACAACTATTGAAATATTCCTAGTTTAAAAGTTTCCTTAAAAAAATGATAAAAAAAAATAAAATTAAACATAAACCTGTTGTTGTTTATTTTTTTCTTTTTCTTTTCTCGTTTATTTTCAAATAATCATATATTTTGAACTAATTTTTTTTTCTTCTCGTCTCATTTTTATGTGCATAAAACACTTGTCTTGTTTATATGTTAATAATAACGGTAGTATCTTAATATAATGATAATAAATACAAAACCATGGATTAAAGAAACACTATCTGAATCGGAAATTTTATTATACTACGTTGCACACGTGTTTCACGATTTCAGCGATTCGGGATCAATAGGAAAGAATAAAACACACAATAAAAAAATACTCCCAGTAAAATTGGTTTTTAAATATAAACGCATATTAATTTATATTTTTACCTTCCTTATATTGTTATTTTAAATTTTTTTAAATCACTGACAAGTATTACGTATAATCCCTTACAAAAGCAAAGCAGAAAAGTAGTTATCTTAATCCAAGGGCGCTGCCCTACTACTACGTTGCACACGTGTTTCACGTGTCCTCGTTTTTTCCGTCTAATAATACTCCCTCTTTTCCTCTCAAAATAAAATTTAATACTCCATCCTTTCTATTTAACTGTCATGTTTATCAAAAATAAAATTGGTTGTTTATTTGTCGTAGTTATATTTTTAAAAAATTATTTATTGTATCTTTGTAAGGGGTAAAAAATTAAAAACAATATTGTTATTGTTATTTTGATATTAAATCAAAGTATTAATACTCTATTTAATATGTGTGTTGTTGGCAACTAAAACAGTTAAATAGAAATATAGAAAGTATAAGGTCATCTACCTATTTACTATTTTACCTTTTCCCGGGTGTGATGCATTCACCGATATACATATACAGAACACAAATTTTACCGAATACTTTTGAACTCACATAGTTACAGTTAAAAATGAAAGTCAATAAAAGACAAAAAAAACTACCCACCATATACTTCTCATTTCGGTAAGAAAGTTGTAGAAAATAATCGGTGATTCTAGTTTTTTACACCTTTAGGTGTTTATTTAACGTGTTGTCTTATATAATAAGATTTTATAGAATATCAATTGAATATTTATTATATTTTCTCTCTTACTTTAATTTATATTACCAATTAAATAACTTTTCGTTATGTCAAAACTATATATAACATTAAAATTATTTAAAAGTGTACTTGGATACATATTTTAGTGGTAATCCATTAGGGTCTAACATGGCTCCAGTGAGGAGTCCACCCGCTTGTGTGTTGTGTTATCCTTTCGTTTTCGATATTAAAAAAAAATTTATTCAAAAGTTATTTTAGATATTTGTTATCAAAATTTGCGAAATTCTATTATTTTTTTAGACCCCGTGAAAAACTCTAAAAGGAAAAAAATAAAATTATAGTTTTGGTCAGACTCTTTTCCTTTCCTTATTATTTACTGAACAAGTAATATATTTTTAAAGCAGTTTTTTTTTTTTTTTTTTTTTTTTGGGGAGAATAAAGCAGTATTTATAAACGTGTATAAAAGTAAAAATTCGAACTTACCATGATGATGGCTTTGATGTTATCCCTAGTAAGCTTAATCGAGTTGTGCAAACCATCCGACTCAGAAACAATATTTTCCATGTCGTGACCGTAAAACGCAAGCAACTCATCCACCATATCCGTATCATTTGAAGCATTTTCAATAATCTTGAATTTGTTGATATGATCATCAATGACTGCATCGATGAATCTATCGAGCGAAGCACGAGCATTTTGCAATCTTTTGTTTAGCCCTTGTGGATCAACCCCAACCCAACTAAGAAAAGGTATATAATCCACGATATTAAAAGCACCAAACAGCTTCGAGAACTCGCGCATTATCTTTATAAATTCATCTTTTCCTTCATCGGAGCACGTTCCAAAAGCAGCTCGATATATAATATCGCGATTGAGCCTAAACGCCAGCTCTCCAATGTTCACTGGCGAGCCGGTGTTTGTGCCCACTATACGGATCATCCGTTCGACCTCATCTCGAACGGAATCCCATGAATCGGCCCTTTACGACTAAAAAGCTTTGTAACAAAAAGCTTTCGCATCTTCCTCCAGAAAGGGCCGTAATTAGCAAACACCAAGTCATGCCTATCATACGTTAGGTAGGCGATGGCAATGGTGGCAGGGCGGTTGGAGAAAATGTTGTCTTGAACCTGTAACACTTGGCGGGCTATGTCCGGGCTCGAAACCACGACGGTGTGAACGAAACCCATACGGAGATGGAGGATTCCGCCGTACTTTTGAGCCAGTTTTGCAAGTCCGCGATGGGTAAGGTTATCCATCATCATCATGTTGCCGATCAAAGGCCATCCCGTAGGCCCCGGCGGATAGGGTTTCATCATCAGGCGAAACCTCGAAAAGAGAAACAAGAAAATCAAAGGAATGGTAAAGAAGAGGATGATCATCATGGGTTCTGCAGCTAGAGCTTGAAGAAGAAACGGAAGCATGAGTGCAAAGTAAAAGAACTGTGGGTGTTCTAAATTATTGTTTTCTTTTTCCTAATTAAGAGCAAATGAGCAACTATAGTCTATATATATATATATATCAAACCGAAAGAGAAAGCTGCCGGAAACGTACAAAGAGAAACAATGAGGGAGCCAGATCATGAAATTTGTCTTTGAATGGACTCGATCGGGGACTATCTGTGTATGGTCCGGTGAGCTTTATTAACACAACCGACTATAGTAGACTAAATTTTTGGGTATAAAAAATGACAAGTGGGTGGGTAATTAAGCCCTCCATGTGGAGAAAGGTCCAGAGGCAACGCATAAACAACCTAATAATGGCTGGTTGATTGATGCTGGCATGGATAATATGCATGGGCCCTTATATAATTCATTTTGGTAGGTCTACATGCAGACGATATTCTAATTAGGATATTTGTTTCTTTAATTTAGGCAATCCTTTTAGTTCGATTGGTATCATCTGCATTCAGGAGCATCTTTGTGCTTTTTTATGGAACAAAAATTCATTTTTAAATGTAGCTATTTTCTTAAATTAATGTAACGTGACTAAAAGTTCTGCCAATTAAATGATGAACCAATGTTCTTTTCCAAAGTTTCCAAGCCTCGTAGAAAAGTAAAGTTCAAAAGAAGAACGTTGTCTTCTTATTATTATTCTGATACATTATTACAGTCCATTTATACTACTGATTAGTCGGCTGAGTATATGTTTATGCATAGAGAATATTTCCAAAATATTCCGGTCAATAAAAGAATATTCCAAGAATATTCTAGTCAACAGGGAAATATTCCTCGAATATTCATGAGCTCCGACTTGTTCCCCAAGAGTCCCTTCTTCCTTGTGATGCTGAGAAGTTGCTGCATGCTGCTGATCTTTTGTGTTGTAATTGTGGGCCATTGTATGTAAAAAGATCATGGACTAGAACGCCCGCCCCCTGGCCGAATTTATCCTGGAAGCGAACGCTTCTTCGCACATATGATATCAAATAAATTCAATATTATATGTAAGCCTATACTACGTCGTATCGAGTTAGGCAAACAGAAGTTAAAAAGACTCGGCAAAACCATCATAATTGCAACTAAGAATAGAAACTCGACTAAGATAGAAATGTAACATCTATTACATCGGAAGAAACCAAACAACGTACGAAATCCTCTAAAGAAATTACAAGAAATTTCCCAAAGACAACAAGTCTAAAGTTTAATAGAAAAAAAAAACAGAAAATAAGTGCTTCAACGTCGGCGTCCTCAAACGTCGTCATCAAAGTCCTCCTCGTACTCCGGATCTACCTGTTCATCTTCTCTCCCCCAAACACATTGAAAAACAATGCACTTGAGGTAAGTACAAAGTACTCAATAAGAGATAGAAACTACAAATTAACTAAGGTTTATAAACAAGTTTTATGATTAAATGAATTATCTTTTTGAGACCGACTCAATCTAGGGTTCACTTCATGTCCATCAACATGTTGTGACTATTGGTTTCTAACTTAACTTATCCGTGTTACATCAGCATTCAAGGGCACTATGCATGGTGCTACTCACCACAAAGTAACTGGGTGCAACATATTGGTGGATCACACCAATAACCACGGAAGTCTAGTCTGGTAGACTCCGATAGTACACACGTTCGGTGAAATCCTTCCATACGTAGGGTCTCGGACTTACGGGGTGGTGTTCCTCCGACGTAGGGTCCAAATACTTACAGAGTTATTCACTTTCAGAATACACACACATCGCGATATAGACTTGTTCCTTACCGAGAATGGATTGATGTTTAATCTTTTTACTACACAAGTATGTTTGTTATTATGTTGTTAACTAACCACCTAAGTGTTTTCAAGTAAACTCCCTCACATAAACTACTCTCTTACCTAGACCGCTAGACACAGACAAGCCCTAGCACATACACAGACATTGATGAATTTTAATTCATCAAAGCACAAGCCCTTTCATGCACTTCCAACGGATCCAAACTTCAACTCCCTTTAAGAGTATATCTGGTGCCGAAACTAAACGAATCGGAAGCTCAATCGAGACTTGTTCATGTTTAATTAATGTTATATGATCAAAGAACAACATTTAAAACTCATATCATAGCTAAAAATCATCTTATTCATCAAAAAGGAGGTCCAGTGTGCCCACACTATGTTCAGTGCGCACGCACTAAGCCTCTGTACGTAAAAACTCCAATTATGTTCGTCGAGTGCGCCAGCACTGGGTTTGGTGAGCTAGCACTGGCTCCAGTCTGCTTGCACTGTGTCTCAGTGCGCCAAAGACCAAAGACTCAATGTAAAATTCACCTTCTGGTTCTCCAAAGGCATCCGCACTGCAATGCGCAACTTCCAAAACTCGCTTTTGACCCCTAATCGTTCACAAACTTGTCCAACATCATAATACTCAAAAAAGGCATAAAAACACAGCTTTTATCTATCATAACAACTATGGATCCTTAGGCAACACGATGGTAACAGTTTTAGCATAATAATCATCTCAATCCTAACATAAACCCTACGGAACCGTAATTAATTTGTAGGAAGATCCTCTTACTTTTTATCAACCTAATCCAATTCCAAATCCTCAAAAAATCTACAGAAACTTACACCTTTGCAGAGGAACCCATATGATCAAATCCAAATTTGCATTAGAATCGATCACAAGCTTCTAACACATCAAGACTACGAGAGACATGAGTTTTAATCCTTCAAACTCATCCAAAACATCATCTAGGTCGAAAATCATACATTGAGAAAAGCTCCAACTTCTTGTGTTAAAACGACGCCCTCTTCACGATGATTCCAACGCTCTACTCGAATCTGAAAATAGTTGAGATTCGACTTAGAAAACGGAAGAAATCTCTCAGCCTTTTTTCCAAACTCTCACACGCAGGAAGAGGGATATTGGAAGAAGGAAATTCTGATTCAAAAGGTTAGGGAAACTAATGGGGTTTATTTTTCCTTAAATAGGAAAATTCCCAATAATTAACCTAATACCTTAATTTCCTTAATTATCCTTAAAAATCAGATTTTTCCCTTAAATTATACACATATAATTCGACTATATATATATATATATATATATCCACAAAAACTTAACTCTCCAATAAAAGAATTAAGAATAATAATATTTCGTTTTCGCAAAATGACACGTCTGCTCTTTCCCAAAAATCGGAATACTACAGGACTGGACCGGGCTTATTTGTAAATGTGACTAGGCTTGTTGTTTATGCTTTATCACCCCCCTGCAAGCTGGGATTCGGGAAAATCGAATAAGTACCAAGTTGGGCAGATAATTAATTGAATCGTGGGCCATCAAGAGGTTTCGTGAAAATATCGGCCAACTGATGATCGGTGGATATGGATGTGGTAACTAGAAAGCCAGCTTGAAACTTCTCACGGATAAGATGACAGTCCAATTCGATGTGCTTGGTTCATTCGTGAAACACTGGGTTTTCGACAATGTAACAGGCACTTTGGTTATCATAATGTAATGGGATAGGCAAAGTGGGCTGAAAGCCCAAGTAGGTACACGGTCCATTGAAGTTCACACGATGTCAAAGCTAGTGCCCGGTACTCTGCTTCCGCTGAGCTCCAGGAAATCATGGATTGCTTCTTCGCCTTCCATGAGATCAACGATTTACCCAAAAAATGCACCATCCGTGGTAGATCGACGGGTATCGGGGCAACCGGTCCAGTCGGAGTCGGAGTATGCGGTGATGGAAACTAGAGATGAATCTGCAGCGGTCGGATAGATCAAGCCTTGACCAGGGGAACCCTTGAGGAATCGGAGAAGATGAAGCGCAGTCTACTGATGATTCACGGTGGGGCAATCGAGAAATTGCAACAATTGTTGCACGGCGTAGCTGATGTCCGGTCGTGTAAAGGTCAAATAGATTAATTTTCCGACCAGGCTGCGATATCCGAAGTTATCTGATAGACGAGGGGAGTCATCCTTAGCAAGTTTGCAGCTTGTAGCCATGGGAGTAGAAGATGGTTTGTAGGCCAAAAGACCATATGCAGACAGCAGATCGAGCGTGTACTTTCGCTGGGATAGGGTAATACCCTTTGGTCCTCTTGCGATTTCAACCCCTAGGAAGTAATGAACCTTTCCCAGATCTTTGATTTTGAATGTGGAATCCAATTGTGACTTGATTTCGGCAATCAATTTAAGGGTAGGACTAGCCATCGTGATATAATCGACAGAGATCAGTAGGGCAATAAAAGTGTGATTCTGACCTCGAGTGAATAAGCTGTAGTCACTTCTTGACTGCCGGAAACCTAGGTCCAAGAGATAAGATGTGAGCTTCACATTCCACTGTCGACCTGCCTGTTTAAGTCCATAAAGTGACTTTTTTTAACTTGCATACGGGATGAGGGAGTGACGTGTGAAACCCAGGAGGGATTTGCATAAACACCTTTTCAGATAGTTCACCATGCAAATATGCATTGTTAATGTCAAGTTGTTCCAGATGCCAACCTGCTGCAGCTGCAACAACCATGAGAATTCTGACTGTTGTGAGCTTTGCCACTGGTGCATATGTATCAGTATAATCCACCCCCAGTTGTTGTGTATAACCCCTTGCTACCAAACGAGCATTGTACCGTTCAATAGTACCATCAGGCAAATATTTAATCCGGTATACCCATCTGCATCCTATGGCCTTTTTACCTGGAGGCAAAGAGACCACATCCCGGGTATTATTGCTTTGTAAAGTTGTGAATTCAGCATCCATGGCTTGTCTCCACCTTTCATCCTTGACAGCCTGTTGGTAGGTTGTTGGTTCATCTGAAACATTTACACTCAACACAAGTTTTTTATAGTTAGATACCAGCAAATCATAAGACATGTAATCCTGGATAAAGTATTTGGCAGTGGTAGTGGTGGTAGTATTACAAACATAATCTTGAAGGTATGTGGGTGTCTTTGAGGTTCTAGAGGAGTGTCTAATAGGCTGTGGTGGAGGTGATGGGGATGATTGTGTGAATGATGGTGGAGTATTAGGATGATCAGGGTATGTGTGTGTGGAATCATGATTGGAGGCTGAAGACTGTGTGGATGCTTGGTTGGGTGAGGATGCAGGACTGAGATGGTTGGAGGGTGGAGTGGATGGACATGCTGATTGTGTCTTATCTAGGCATATAGATGGTGTGGTAAGATCAAAGGACAGGTGAGAATTACAGGCTGGTAAGGGATAGGAGTATGATAGAGGATGATGATTGTGTGCTGCTTTAAGTTTGAAAGGAATAATGTGTTCATGGAATAACACATTCCTAGAGATGAGAATGTTTTTAGTTTGAAGGTTCATCAATCTGTATCCTTTGACATTTGGGGGGTATCCTAGGAAGGCACAAGGTACCCTTCTGTCATCAAATTTAGTTCTGGATTGAGTGGGAGTGCTGGCAAACGCTAGACATCCAAAAACTTTAAGGTTGGAGTATGAAGAAGTAATGTGGAAGAGTCTTTGGTAAGAAGTCTAATGTTGTGTTTTAGGAGATGGGGTGAGGTTGATGAGATTAACTGCATGCTGAATGCAGAATCCCCAGTATGATACAGATTGAGATGAGGGATTGGATATTTAAGGCTCTGGCCATATTGAGGATGTGTTGATGTTTTCGTTCAACAATCCCATTCTGTTCCGGAGTATAAACACATGTAGTTTGATGCATTAAACCATTAGTTGCATAAAATTCTTTAAGAGAGAACTCTTGGCCATTGTCAGATCTTAGTATTTTAATTTGTTTATTAAACTGAGTCTGATAGTTGTACTAGCTTGAGATTTGTTTTTGAGAAGGAAAACCTAGGTGTACCTGGTGAAATCATCAAGAATAGTTAAGAAATAGTGCTCATTATAGATGGTTGCCTTCTTATATGGTCCCCAAATATCCACATGGATGAGATCAAAGGTTGTTTTTGCCACTGAGTCACTTAAGGGAAAAGATAATTTCTTTTGTTTGGAAAGGTGACAGATAGTAAAATCATTTATTTCATAAGAACTGACTGTTGGCTCTATGAGCTTTACATCATTAACAACCTTATTGGACATGTGCCCTAACCTAAGATACCATATGTAAGCATCATGCTTACTACAAAGCATAGAAACACTAGATTTATTGGTAAGCTGAAAAAAGGTGTTAGAGCTGGATGTGTGGTGGTGATGACCAGGAAGAAGATAGTAAAGACCATGGACTTGTTTAGCTAATCCAATCTGCATCTTGGTCATATGTTCCTGGATGAGACAAAGATTAATAGTGAAAATAACACACAAAGTTTTGTCATACAGCAATTTACTAAGAGATAATAGGTCGTGTTTGAAATTAGGTATGTACAGGACATTATATATGATCAATTTGTTGTTTAATTCAACTGTGCCTCTGTGAGTAGCTGTGGTAGTACTTCCATCAGGTAATGTCACATAGGTAGCATGAATAGGGTAATAGGATTGGAGGACATTTAGATCACAGGTTATATGATCTGAGACACCAGAATCCATAATCCACTATTTTGAGATAAAACTTTCAGACTTACCACCATACTTACTAAATAAGTCAGTCTGTCAATTTGCATCCGTGATGCTGAAATTAATTGACCATGTGCTCTGTTTCATCATTGGCTCTAGCAGCAGGTACAATATTCAACAGGTTTCTAAGCTCATCCAACTGTTCCTGAGTGAAATTGAAGGTGTTTGTTTGATTTGATGGTTCTGACCGGGAGTCTGTTATGAAATCACTAGTTTAACGCAGCGGAAATTAAAATTTGATTTTCTTTTCTAGATCGTTCTTCGTTTAATGCAATAAACACGTTAAGTAGTTTGACTGTTATACTTTGATGATCTATAAGATCGTCGTTTTGACCGTCGACGGAGAGTAGTTCAGTGCGCAAGCCGTCCACGCGTCCGGCCTCTATCGCTAATCCACACGAACTTCTTGCCGGAATCCTCCTTGGATTGCTATTGGAAAACTCCAGTTGCTAGACCGGCATTTTTCCTTCCTCACAAACTCACTATAGGTTGCTCTCTATTTTACACACGAACTATGAGCTCTTGCAATTGTGATGTACAAAAAAACTTGACACCCACCTCTTATTTATAGTGATAAGTGGCGCCCCCTATGGTGTGGAAGAGAAGAAAACATTTTCCCAATAAAATAAGGAAAATCTTCTAGATTGATTTATCTCTTTAATGATAATTAATTTTTGCCAATATCTTATATTGAATATAATTATCTTATTACCATAAATCTATTTTTCTAAAATCAATTAATATCTTATATTAATATTATGGTAATCTTATTCATTAAAGTGCACAATCCAAATGTATCTCATACACTTAAAAATGGCGCCCCATTAGTCAATTAATTGACTTCCGGGATATTATTTAATTAATATAATTTGTATATAATTAATATCTTGTATTTTATTTATTCATAATAAATAAATACCACCATATTAATTTACCACTATAACCTTTATAGTCTAGAGATAAACTTTCCTTATTTGGTTATCAACTATAACCGCATTTTAATCCGACTCGATGTTCATATGTGTGTGACCCGATAGGCTTCCGAATATGTTGGCCGTAGACATAAAGTGCAATTTACTAAAATGCCCTTCATGCCTAACGATCACGGGATAGCTTCTAGTAACACACCGTGACCCCCAATCATCGGAAGAGTCAAAAGCAATGACTACTACCTTTCATGTGAAGCAGTTACCGTGTAACTTACAATCCTACCGCTGTAATAATATCCGTACGATCGTATCTCGAGTGTCAATACATTAACGATCATATCTTATAATCTGGATATCATGCTCTCTCGGAATAACATATTTACTCCCACTTTGCAAAGATTCTCGAGAGCTAGACATTCCTTATAAGAAGGCCATTTCGGATATTCGATCACAATCATAGGATACGCGATTCCCGGACGACCAATCACGTATATTCCGCATGCTTCAATATCACACCCAATCACTACCGCATGATCTCCCCGTGGTTAGGAGAAATCTCAATAGTGTCAAAGCATGACAATCCACACCGTGATGCCATGAAGACTCCGGTCAAAAGGATAATTACATAACCGCCACATAGTGTGACACTTAATGTAAGTGGGGTCGGGCCTAACGTATGCATTCTCTAATACACGCCCACGCATACCCAAGTGTCCTTACACTTCGATAGACGAGATCTATCCCTATCTTCTAAAAGACAGAAGACATCCAATACGTGCTAGTCTGATTATACTATCAATGTCCCATTTGATAATATGTAAGACTAGAGACATTTAAGTACCAATCTTGTCATAGTGATTAGAGAGCTCATCAGCCATAATCACTATCATGGTTTCTCTATCACAGATTGATACTAGGGACGTTACTATATATATACAACAAATAACATGAAGATAAACAATATATAATAACATAAGTGCTTTTATTAATCATAATAAAGTTATTACATGAACTAAATAGACTGTAAATGACCCGACCCGGTCGGATCCGGTCCAACCCGATTGGGTTTAGGACACCTTTCAAACATAGTCCTCACCAGTATCAACATTGTTGGCAGTAATCCTGCCTCCCCTGTCTGTATTTGAGCTACTTCTACCCCTTTCCCTGCCACCAGAAGGGAAACCATGCTTTCTATAGCATTTATCTTATGTATGCCCTCGCAATCCACAGTAGGTGCACTGGAAATTTCTACTTCCAGATAGAGGTCTTTTTGGAAATTGAGTACTGCCACTAGGTACACTGTTTTGACCAGAATTAGATCTCTGGGCAACCATGATTGGATTATCTAGCCTGTCAGGATGTCTTATGCAGTAGTTGAGCCGTCTCTCATGCTTGATGGCCATGCCAAAAAATTGGTTAATTGGTGGCAATGGATTCATAAGCATTACGTGTGCCTTAACAGGTGCAAAGCTTTCATTGTGTACTTTCATGAATCTAATGACACATTCAGACTCAAAGTAGTATATGTAAACTCTGATTGCTCCACAATTACATATAGGATTGCAAGTGCAGTTAGGAAAAGGCCTCAGAATCAGTAATTCCTCCTATAGAATCTTGAGTTTTGTATAATAATCTATGACACATAAATCATTTTGCCTAACATAATTAACTTCTTCCAACAGGTCTGACAGTCTGAAGTAATCACCACGGGAAAATATCTCCTGGATATCAGGCCACACTTCTCTTGCTCAATTTAACCACATCACACCGTGTGCTATGGAACTTGAAACTGAGTTGAGCAGCCATGATAGCACCATGCTGTCGCATTGTTCCCATGCATGGTGATCCGGATCATTGATAGGAGGTGCTGGTAGATTGCCATTGATGAATCCCAGCTTATTTTTGGACATGAGAGCCATTCTCATAGAACGAGACCAGGCATGATAGTTGTTTCCTGCAAGCGGTGGTTAAACGAGCACTAATGAAGGATTTTCATTAGGATGAAGGTAATAGGGGCTAATAGGTGCAATTTGCTGCTGATTAGCCATGAGAACAGAAACAGAAAGCCAGAAAAGGAAAACAGGTCTTTAGAGTAGCTCCGATACCATGTAGAAAAGTTAAGTTCAAAGGAAGAACATTGTGTTCTTATTATTATTCTGATACACGATTACAATCTATTTATACTACTGATTAGTCGGCTGAGTACATGTTTATGCATAGGGAATATTCCGGTCAATAAAAGAATATTCTAGTCAACAGGGGAATATTCCTCGAATATTCATGAGCTCCGACTTGTTCCCCAAGAGTCGCTTCTTCCTTGTGATGCTGAGAAGTTGCTGCATGCTGCTGATCTTTTGTGTTGTAATTGTGGGCCATTGTATGTAAAAAGATCATGGACTGTACCGGGCTTATTTGTAAATGTGACTGGGCTTGTTGTTTATGCTCTAACAAGCCTCCCTATAAGCCAAAAATGGCAAATTGACCCGGAGAACCGTATTAAAGGTCATAAACATACTGTCCTCACCTCGGCCTCTTCTCTTCGCTCGGAAACGGCAGTCATCGGTGGTGGATTTCCGGTTGCGTCCACCAACTGTCATGGTTTTTTCTGGGTCTCTGCTTGTTGCTAGTCTTGTTTTTTCTGTTTCTTGTTTGTTCAGTTCTGTTTCGTGTGAATGGATACGGTCCATGGGCTTCTTCACCTTAGTTATGTCAAGGCTTTCCCTTTGTGATCTTGCCCTTGACATGTCAGTTGCATAGTTTGTTGTTCTCCTTTTCTGTGTTTTAGTTCTATTTTGTTTCGTCCGAGCAGTGCTTCGGAATTGACTGGCATTTTGTCCAGCATGATTTGTAGCTTCCGGCATTATTCTATATTAATAAAATCTTTCGTCATTCCGAGGGAAAAAGAAAAACAGATTGTATTCAATCCGATTGGTGTATATGGGCCAACAGTAGTTTTATGGTGGTTCTGGACCAAATAATTGGATCAACATGTCATCAATTTGAAAAAACATGATTGGTTGTTGATTTTTGAACATTGAGGATCACCACAAAACATTAAAATTCTATTGACTTGGCACACCAAGTAGGATTTGGTCCAAGACCATTGTAAAATTTGTGTTGGGCCAAAGAAGTTTCATGGGCCGTGTAATGCAGAAGTAGGGAACAGAGATTGTATTGAGTTTGTGAAAGTCTGCGTATGGCCCGTAATTCTGTAGCGTTACGTTGAAAGAAGCGCATAGATCTATCTTCCTGCGATTTCTGTTGTTTAGTTTTTGCGTTTGCCCCAATTTGCAGAAGAAGAAGACGACGATGACGACGTTGAAATCAATTTCGACAAAGCTCGATCTCATCGATGGTAAGAAATCTAAGCTCAAAAAGGCATTTGAAGAGCTGAAACTCCATGCCGACTCCCACCCTACCTTCTCCAGTCTCGAATGGGAGGAAATTGATTCTTACTTCATCTCCCTTCAATCCAATCTATACCACAAATTCTCCCTCCTCAAGGACCAACAACCCAAACCCGATTCACAGAGGAATGCCTCGGCCGAACCAGGATTGCCACCGCTTGACCCGATCCCCTCTCGTTCAGAATTGAAGTCCTTCTGCGAGAAGATGGACGGGATTGGTCTTAGGAATTACATTATCCACAACCCCAAAGAGCGAGCTACGATTAGGCGTGAATTGGCTGACGCGTATAAGTACGCTCCTGACCCTGCAATCTTGGTTCTTGACGCTATGCAGGGGTTTTGGCCTGATGGGTCGGGTTTCGGGGAGTTGGGTGGTGTGAGGAGGGCCTGTGTGGTTTTGTTGGAACAGTTTGGTAGACTTGGTCTGGACATTCCCGAGGCGATCAAGGAGAGGGCTGAACGGTTGGCTGTTGAGTGGAAGGGCAAAATAGGTACTGAATTAAGCATTGCTGGCCGTGACAGTGCTGCTGCTGGTGGTGGTCGCCGTCGTCGTGGACCTTCTGCTGTTTCTCGAGAAAGATTGGAAGAGGGATTGGAAAAAAAGGGTCTTTTGTATCTGTTAGCGGCATTCAGGTTGGAGACCGGTATAGTGTTGGATAAAAATGAGTTGGTTGAATATGCTGTTGCAATTTCTACTTGTCGTGAAGCTCCAGAGTTGTGTCATTCTCTAGATTTCGGGGATGAAATTTGCGGTAAGTTCTCGATTCCTAGTGTTTGCTTCCTTTTATGTAGTATTTGTGATGCTAGCTTGTCCATTTATTCTGTGTGCTTTATCAATGGCATTACTGTTGAAGAAGAAGTTCATTTGCTCTTCTCTGAATAGATTTACATTGTAAGCAGCTTTGTTGTTTTAATTCTTTGGTTTGTGGAATCTGCACTTGTACTTTTTAAATTCAAGAACAAATTTTGTATTATATTCAGACTGACCGTGTGGGGAATTCGCCATCTGTTATGAACTACGACAAAGTTTGTTATTTTTTCTTTTTTTCTTTTTAAAGTGCATGTTGACTGACCCCTTCTGATTTAAGTTCTGAGATGTACTTGTTTGTCTTACTTCAGATGTTGTTCAGAAACTGATTGATTCGGGCAAACAGCTTGTTGCTGTAAAGTTCATACTTCAGTTCGAGCTAACAAATAAGTTCCCGCCAGTGCCGCTACTGAAAAGTTACATATCGGATTCCAGGAAAATTGCCCATAAAATTCGCAGTAATGGGAAGGGCTCTCGTCAATCTGTGGTAACATTTTCTTTCTTAATCAATTGTCTTTGATAAACATTTTCAAATTGACCATCCAAAAGTTGCTGAAATATTTCCAACTTTCCCATCCAGAATGAGGCAGCAGCGAAGGAAATCAGTTCCGTGAAGTCGGTCCTCAAAATTATTGAGGATCACAATCTTGAGGGTGAATACCCGAAAGATGGTCTTTTAAAGATCATTGAAAAACTAGAAAAGGGGAAGCTTAGTAGTAACAAACGAGGTGCACCAAATGCACCCAAGTCTGAGCGTCCACCAAAACAACAAGAGAGAGAGGGAAGAAGTAGAACTACTACTCGGAGGAATGGTCCTTCAGGTGCATCTGGTGGCCGTAGAAACGTACCCCCAATGCAACGCTCGTATGTCCAGAATGCAGGTTTGTCTGCAGATCCATACTTAAATACATCTGCTGTAGCCTACGGCTTAGCAGGCTCTTCTGCTGCACCCTATGGTGGTGCATCTGTTGCCATGTATGTGTCAGGCCCTCCTGCAGGTTATTCGGCTAATCTGGACCCATCACTGGCCAGTGCATACCCTCCAGAGTCACAAACTCAACAGACTTATTATGATAGGCCTCCTGCATATGGTGCATATGGTGCGCCAGCTGAATACCATTTAGCCTACTATCCTCAGTAGAATATTACTATGGTTGCAATGCTGCAACTCTTATGTAGTAATCATAGAGCAATGCTTGCTTTATGACTACAACAATTTCCGTCAGAAACAATGTTTGTTTTTCAGTACTTGGTTGCTGATTAGATGGTGATGGCCATTAGAGCCCAATTCCATTTTCAGACTCAAATCAGTTTGTTTTAGCTAAATTGGATATGCTAATTGACTTCCGCAAAAATAAAAAAAACAAAAACAAAAAAAAAAACAGCTCAATGGGAGCTTTTCCATTTATTCTCTTTGAGAAGTCTGACTTGCTGAGAAGGCTATAGCCTGTTTATGCATCTCAGAAGATTTTTCAATTTAGTGTCTTTTACCCCTTGCACCTTTTTCTGTTGATCTTTACTTCTCCGAAGTTGAGGTACTTTCGGATTGCAATAATTCAGGGAATTGACAGGAAAAACTTGTCTCCCTATAGCCAAACAAAGTGCTTAATATGTTTTTGGGCATTGGGCATTCTTTTTTTAGGACCATTTTTTTAATGTTTAACGTGCTTTTGATGCATTGTATTTTGCATTCATCTGCTGGTGTTGGAACCTAGTTGAATGTGAAACAGGTGTGAATTACATCATTTGCCTGTTATATAGTGGTGCTCATAGTAGATGAGGATGCTATATTATTTGACTGGTTACTCCATGATCAAGTGTCTTTTTGAAGGTTCACCTCTTTCCCTTTATGTGCCTAAGTTGGAAGTTTTCCCAACCATCCTCAGTTTACTTGGCTACCTTTAGATAAGTAGACTGATAGATTGAAATTTAGGTAACATAGTTATGCTTGCTATAATTTTATGGTACACTCATTGTAGGAAGACAATACCAAATGACTGTGTTGTTGGTGAATACTAGGTTAGGCAGTTTGAAGCAAACGAGAGCAATAGGAGGCGTCTCTTGCTTATTTAGGTTCAAGAATTTGTCTCTTGCTGAGTGCAAAAACAGTCTAGTTTAGAGATGGCATAGATTGTATGTTAGGACTTGAACATAGTTAATCAGGTATTGGTTGGTAAAGTCAGATTAGGTTCAGCCCTTTTTTTTCTTATACCGAAACGCTATTACCACATATAGTGGACACTTATAACGCACACATGTAGCTGGCATGACTTGAACCCAAAACCCCGGTAGGGCATATGCCTTATTGGCAGATTAGGTTCAGACTTAAATCTGGTTATTACTGTGCTCCCAGAATTTGTAACACGAAAAAAGAAGTTTGTTCATGTGCTGAAAATGGTTTAACCGTTGCTTCTTGCTGGTTCAGCCACCAAGTAAATGTTGCTAAATGGTTGAACCGTAGAGAGATATGAAGAAGGTTTTTATCATTCAATGGATGTATATGGCTTTCGTTGAATGTGCCTCTTCAACCACTAGGAACGTAGGAATGTAGGTTGATTATCATATTCTTTGACCATATGTTTGTCTCAAAATGTTGCGTTGACACTTGACACTATGAAAGGGGGGAGGGGGGAGGGGGAGGGGAGGGGACAAAAGAACACAATTTCACATTCTTTTAAGGTATTGAGCTTGAATTCAATCTGACTTTCAAGTTTGAACAGAATAAAAGCATTCTATTACTCCGTTTAGTGCACGTAATAGGATATACCTCATCCCATTTAGATGCAATGACTCATTATCACTTTATGTTACCATGTAGACATGTCTTTTTTTATGTGTGTGTGTGTGTGTGTTTGTGTGTGTGTGTGTTTGGTGGGTTTGGTTGGCTTCACAAAGTTGCTAATGACACCATATTTGCTGGAAAATAATTACGTACGTAATCGTGGTGTGACGATACGGGATTTCACCCCTCCACGTGGAATTATCTGATCGGTCTAGCTGGCATTTTAAAGAGCCCAAGCCTATCATAATCACCTCGGGTCGAATAAGACAGGTCTCAATGAAGACCACAATAGCCAGCGGGTTGTACAAGTGTCTCGTCTCAGACGTCCATGTCGGAGGTACTCGAGTCGAGACCAGAAGTCCGGCCCAGCTTCACAAGCCCAATATCCATGGGATTACTTGGGAAAGGGGTTAGGCCCAATAAGGTTTATTAACGTCAATAGACACCACCGCCATATGATTCAGGGTTTATCATGGATTTATGGCTATATATACACAACTCAGTGAATCTACGTATGGGCGATTCCGACAATACACAGATACGTAAGCGGCGCGAGATACATTCTTGGGCTCAGCCGCAAAACCTAAAAGAACCTTATCTCCATTGTTAGTTTAGCCGTCCTTATTCTTCTTAGTTCATCCTTAGATTATATTTAGCCATGTTAAATCGGTGGTGCTTAATTTAGCATCATCATGGTGCTCGAAGTAACACCCATCAATTTTAGTTAGTTAGTTAACCTTATCTCCATTGTTAGTTTAGCCGTCCTTATTCTTCTTAGTTCATCCTTAGATTATATTTAGCCATGTTAAATCGGTGGTGCTTAATTTAGCATCATCATGGTGCTCGAAGTAACACCCATCAATTTTAGTTAGTTAGTTAACCTTATCTCCATTGTTAGTTTAGCCGCCCTTATTCTTCTTAGTTCATCCTTAGATTATATTTAGCCATGTTAAATCGGTGGTGCTTAATTTAGCATCATCATGGTGCTCGAAGTAACACCCATCAATTTTAGTTAGTTAGTTAGTTAGTTTGTTTGTTATTTTTAATTGTAAATAAACCAGCCTCAAAGTCTGTACATACGTATCCTTCTTGTAATACGATATTTATTATTTTATTTCGTAATCTGTGTTCCTTTTTTTATTCATAATTGCTTATTTATTGAACATGTGTCTTCACTACCACATCCAACTAGCATTATTTTTACCATATACAAGTCCAATTCAGTAAATTTTCCAATCAATTCAACTTTAGCAACAACCGAAAAAAAAGATGACCGAAAAATGAAAGCTTTAATATAAACGAACGCCGGAAAAACAAGCCGCAAAACCACCGGGCATTTTTGTTTGAAAATTAGCACGAGATGAATCCCAAGCCACTTTGATATCGTTGTCATGGTTTGTCCTTCATAAATGTCAAGATGGAATCAAACGAAAATTTCTTTCAAGATACGACAATGGAAGTGTTTGATTTATATGGGTGATTCGTTTGATCAAATAAGAGAACATACGGATTGATCCGAAGATGCATTTCAAAAAAAAGTGAAGTCTGATGTTTGCATTATATATTATATATATATGATGTCTTTTATAGGAGGATAAAGGCACATCATCTGAAAATGATACCATTCATCTCACTCGGCTTAAGAGCCTTGCTTTGTTTGTTACGGGAAATATTTTTCTATACGACAATTCCGAATGCAAACAATTCCTAATTAAACATGTAATTTATGAAATAATATTCTGACATTTGCCAGACCAAGCTGGACAAAAACTGCAACCTAAAAATTAACAAAGAAACAGGAAAGGCTACAAATTAAATATCAAAATAGACAACCAACGTTAGCTGAGACAAAGGAGATTGAGAGAGCATTGAGGCTAGATCGTCGAACCCACCACCCAAAAGAAAATGAAAAGCCAATAAAACAAAATAAACAAAGCCGAAACAATTAAAGAAACCCGAAAGAAATGACTCTCTTTAAGGCTAGAGTTCGAGAATCTCATGCTCAATCATCCGATATATATGCTGGATCATTATTCATTAATGGAGACCTCCACTGACGAGCTAGGTCTCTCTTTGAGGGGGCCGGGTATCTGTGGGGGAGAGGATTCCGGCCAGTTAAAAGAGCCTGTAATTAAGGAGAAAAGAAAAACATGCATGCCGGATCCTTCGGTCGGTCTGAATGTGGAGACAACTAGCTAGGGTGGAGGACACATGCAGTCCATTCTCTCACCGGATATTGTACTATGAGTTACATTAATATCTCCATATATATCCTCCCCCACAAACAACAAACGATCATCAAGGGTGGGACCAAACTTAACCTCGATCTGCCATGCATGCACTCATAGCACTTTCATATATATGGCATGCTTCATAGTTCTTTCCATTTCCAACTGAAAGAATATTTAAGAGATCGAGAATGACAAAAGGCATCAGCAATAGCAGTACTTGAAAGTGCTTTTGCCCCTTGGGCAACATCGATCTAGTACTCGATCTCAACTTGCATCTTTTATATATATATATATATATATTTTTTTTTTAGGGCAGCATCGATCTTATATATATGTCGAACTAATAATTAAGGAACTTCAATTGAGCAATGTATGAGAAGGGAGTTAGGTCCATGCACCCTTCAACTCTTCTTCCACGTACATTTTGCATCCACTTTATGCATTGATTTATCATTCATCCGATATCCGAGTCGAGTAATTAAAAAACTTGTCTCCATCTTCTCTATACGTACGTATTATTTAGTGATATCGATCATAAGCTCGCTCTTTGACCTTACACATCGTAGCCTATCTGAAATTAGTACTAAAGTTGAATATTTATCACTTAATCAAAACCCATGTACGTAATAAGCTTTTCTCTAACACATATACGAAGCAAGACAACTTTTTCAAGGCGCTCGACTATGAACTATTGGTTGCCACAACTTCAAATCATGCCAAAACTAAAGTTATTCATCAAGAGCAAGCCGAGAATGTGTTAGGTTAAGATCATTGACACATTATATCCAAAAAACTTGTGGTTATTCGTTGTAGAAAGAGAAGCCAACCACATTATATGAAACAATGCAACATGTACAGCTCATTTAAAATATGGCTAAATAAAAGGCAACCGGACAAAGCATATTTAGTCAAAATTCTATTAACGATCAGGGAGTGTAATAAATACACAATATATGTAGATGTGTATCGCTCTTTTGATGATAAAGTAAAATTATTGCTCGTGATCAAAACGAGGCGCTTAAGGAAAATGTACTTGATGCCAAAAAGGCAAATGTATTGCCGGCAAACGCAATGTAGAAGCTTATGAAATCTCTTGCTTTCCACTCGTAATTTCTTAGATAACGATGTTGTTGTTTTTTTTTTCCTTTCAAAATGATGCTTTTAGTACTATATAGAAATATGTTTTTTTTACTGAAGTTTTAATTACCAACGACGAAATCAGAATGGCTTAAAGTATCATCTTATATAAGATAACGAATCACCAAAGGGTTTGCGAGAAAGGCAGAGGTAAAAATCTATTCCGTTTTGCTGGAATCAAAGACTCGTTGGAAGATTTTTTTTTTTTTTTTTGTAAAGCTCTTTTACTAAAGCTCTTTTACTAAGGCTGAGTCATCAAAGCTGTATGTGAAAAGCATTGTGCAGACCAACCGGTCGAAAGCCTGACACGATGGATTTTTTCCAGGCGTCGGAAACAACAACAAAAATCAAATCATGTATACTTGTATATATTGGTTATGATAAATTTATGTTATGAAACAATGGAAACATATATGTAGTGGGTCCATATTATAAAAGACGTAAA
This sequence comes from Gentiana macrophylla, assembly GCA_026214975.1. NCBI lineage: Eukaryota > Viridiplantae > Streptophyta > Magnoliopsida > Gentianales > Gentianaceae > Gentiana > Gentiana macrophylla. The sequence continues at coordinate 112,387,545 of CM047808.1, forward strand.
AGATTTATGTAAATTTGTATAAGACTGCGTAATGGTTTATAAACTGATTATATGACGGTGTGAAAAGCTTTATGATAATGGAAAAAAGAGAAAATGTTTATAAGATGAATGACGTGGCATAATCATAAACATGTACAAGCATTCCTATCCTCGAGTCTACATGCAGGGCAAGTAAGTATGAACAGACTCATTTCACTCAGACCATTTGAGTACTTTCTGTGAAAGAGAGAGAGAGAGAGACAGACAGACAGAGAGAACATCCTGATTGTGTTGGTTTACCACTGTGAATATATATGCCTATCTTGGCCTTATGCTTACAACTTCTTAAAGTTACTCCACAAATAAAAAAGCCATCAACTTTGAACTACAAGGCCACATTGAAATAAGTCATAGATGTCCATATCATCAAGGATTTGCAATTTGCATGCATACCCACATCACAACATTCCACACAAGGCAAGGCAAGGCAGGTTTTCTACTCCTATACATGTATGTATGGATATATATATATATGTTTGTACAATTAACACACTACTGTCATCATTATTTTATCATCAATGCATATCTATTGGATGTAACATATTACAGAGGAGACACTATGGTGCCGTTGCTTCGATTTCCATAGCAGCTGGCTGCCCCCCAACAGTTCCAAGTCCTGCTAATTTGCCAACGTCTTCATTGATCCCTTCGTCTACTTCAGCAGAGGGGCCGCCTTCTTCTGCATCATCAAGTTTTCTTCTACTTTCTGCTTCTCTGTCTTCAAGCACTACTTGCTGCTGCTCATCACCACAAACCCAGTCTTTTCTTTCAGTCTTGGCCTCTTTTGTAATAACTGAAGAACCGGAGGGCTTACTATCTGTTATACTCCCGGCTGCTGATAATACTGAGAGAATATCGGGATTTCCTTCAACATCTTCCCACCTCCCACCTACCCATTCTCTTGAAATTCTCACCTTCTTTTTCTCAACTGTCATGAATATGTTTTCACCTGATATAATACATCACCAAAGTATCAAAACAATATTAACACGGAACCAATAGCAAAAGAGCAAGGTCGCTTGTAGTATTCCACATCGGAAAGGTAAGAGAAAAAGTACCTAGATATAAGATTGAGGAATAATATAGCCATTTTTTCCACACAATGACAGGAAATTCTATGGAAGACACTCCCTACTGGGGAGTTATCGCTTGCTCCTATCACATTACGACATGTGTCCCCTCTTTTTAAGCCAAAACCCATCCTATGTTCTTTTTTAATAGAAGATGAGATACATGTGGCAATATAAGTGGAGCAGTTGATAACTCCTGAACAGTGAGTCTCTAGAATAGAATTTCTCAACGAGGACGATATGCCTAAGTAGTTGCTAAATCCATACGACTCAAATAGCGTAACTAAACCCAGTTTGTGGGGCATTACATTGGTAAAGTAAATTTCAAAAAAGAAAGCAAAAGAAGCAAGGTGATTCAAGAACTTACCAGGAAAATGAACTTGAAAGCTTTCATTCACTGAGTTGTCAACCCCAGTCACTACACCCTCCCACCAGCCATCGCACCACCACGTGTCTACGGGATCTCCAACCTTGAAAACAGCATCCTCTTGATCCATGGTGACAGCAGGCCTTATAGTTGGACGGCCCGTATACCTCATTCCCAATTTGTCAGGTTTTGCCAGTCTAAAGCCAGGAATCCATTCCTACAAAGAACAATAACGTTTCAAACAGAATTCTTCGCTTACTGTAAAGTACGAATCAAACAACTCGAGCATTCATCGTGCGAAGTAATGATATGCATAGACATATTTTGAGGTTAAGCAATTCTAATTGCGAAAAGACAAAAGCAAAGGAAGAGAGAAACAGTAACAGGCAATTTATGAGCTTGAGATCTTTAAAGAGAAAGAGAGAGAGAGAGAGAGAGCATACCTCGAGATTATCACCACTTTCTACATCCATCACATCATCATACTGAACTTTAATCTGTCTCTGAGAGACCTCTAATATCGTACACCTGAACCAGCATCCCCGGATACCACTGTCTTGGCACAGAAACTCTATCTTTTGATTGACACTATACGTAGGAGTCTGACTACTATTACTATCACTATGCTTATGGAAGTTGAGTCCCATACTCCGCAAGCCATTTCTCAAGTTATCAATCGACACTTTATTTGTCGACACAGAGCGATCTTTACTACTTCGAGTTTTCTTATTCTTTACCTCGTCTCCTGAGCTAGACTCCTCATCATCAAAAAAATCAGGGCTAAAGCACGAGAAAATAGATTGGTCAAAATAGCCTCGTAACTTGCTGAGCTTGAAAGGCTTTACGCGACTGCTCTTGAATTGCCTGATGCAAAAAAATGCTCTAGCTAATAAATCTTTTGGCAGTATTACAGCACACTTCTCATAATGATCAAGGGTTAAGATTATGGCAGGACCATCAACACATTCTGCACTAATAACTTGTGCATACGGAGTGATAAATACTTCTTTAGGATGTGGATCACTCAAAGAAACAACCCCTGAAACTTCTCGAGCATGATGAAACCATCTCACTTTAACTTTCCTTTGGCCCTTTCTGTCTTCGTACATGTCTTCGATATAAGCAAGGTACTGGTTCTCCTTTTCAGCCATGACATAGACAAATGAATGTATCTGATACCAAACGGCAAAGCATTAAAGTAAATGGTCACACACCAAAAAAAAACACAAGTCATGAGTTAGAAACACTGGAAAAAGGAATCTACATATAACAGTCCAGCTGACCAAACATGTACATGACCAAAGCTAGCAACTCAATTAACAACTGTTAATATTCGATAAAAATCTTGATCCTGCAACTATGAACTGTAGTAATCAAATTCATATAACAAATCGAACATGCATCTTCAGTTGTAACTTTATAAATTATCTTTTGTGTAATTTGTAATGTTTTGCTGCAGAATAGACTTAAAGCTTCAGATCTAGTAAATGTGTGCAAAAGAAAGAAACAAACAAAGAAATAAATAAATCATTTCCTTTTAAGCACCAAGGAGGAGTCAATAAAAAGCTCACCGCTATCGTAATCCCATTCCTGCAGAATGCAGGGAAATGCTTGAGCTGTTTACCACAGGACCACGGAACACCTGACCATACTATGTTTGATGAAATTCCTCTCGAATTCATTGCGATACGATCCTGTAAATAATGTGTCAAACAAAGCCACAAAGGAATATAGGTGGTTGAAATCAGAATAGGGAAACAAGCACCTTAGATTCTCTCAGTTGATTTTGTTGAAAATCAGATCCGAAACTAGGGTCATCTTTAGGCGAACCTACAATAAAATCACCGCAATACATTAATTTCAAGACCAAAAATAGTTCACCGGAATCACCGCTATTATTATCAAGCTTTACCATTCATTACTTCCCCTTCAGAGTCATTAACTAAGAAACTCATTAAAATTGCAAAGTATCTCTGGTGACAGAAAGGGAAAGAGAAGAATAAAGATATGCGGTAGTTGGCAGCAGCAATTGACGGAGGGATATTAGGCTCTCTGTTTTGTTCTTATATTTATCATAAAGGACCTCTATTTCTACTACATTGTTCATATACCTTGCTACAATAAATATTTGTTTCCATATTTGTATACGTTCCGCGTAATCAAACTAATGTCTGTAAGCACAGCTTAAGTTCTTCCTTTAATATCAGATCTTAATCAAGTTTACAAGTTAGGCAAGTTACACAAACAAACAAATATAAAATACAAACTGAGACCGGGCTTGTTTGTGAACGCTTGTGTTTGTGTGACAGCTCAATACATGACCACATCCGTTACAAATAGTAGATACCAAAGCCAATTTTGCTTACTTGTTTGGTATGAGACACAAGATTACTTAAAGCAAATTTGGTACAGATTTTTTAAAAAGGGTAGTATCTATTTTGCTTGGTAAGATGTCTTTTATACAAAAATAAGGATTCATGAGTGGCTTTAAATCGTGACTCCGATTAATTCATTTACACATCAAACCATGATAAAACCCAAAATGAACATATTGAGATTTTACTTCACTAAAACGACAAATTGATCCCTTTTTTTTCTTGACGAGAATTACATCTTTCCTTTCAACATCACGTGCAAGAAGACAACAAATTGGTGCACTATTTTCTACCATGCCACGCCTTAAGCCACAACAATTATAAATCTGACTACATATATGAGCAGTTTCGCCATTCATCTTACTCAGCAAATTTCCATCTTCACCATAACTTGCACAATGATAATAAATCAAATAAAAATAAAAACACTTAAGAAGTCAATTTCCTTTATATCCTAAGAAGTCATTTTACCAAGGCGGCTAGTTAAGGATACACAATACCCGGAAGATGCGACAATAAGTTACTGAAAAGAAAGGGAAGGCCCAATCTTATTTTGTGAATTCACACAACCGTAGGTGTAGACCCAAAGGATTAAATAAGAAGAAAAGAATCTAAAGATATGAAACAACATAATTTCCTGAAAGCTGTGAACCATCCCTTTCAAATATTAAAGTATAATTCAGTAATGCGCGTATGATGAAAAGCCGAGTATTTTCTCTAGGTCTTGAAGGAAGTTTGTACTCATTACGAGCTTATGTATGATTGTATTGATACATTATCTTCAATTAAAATCTTCTGACTAACCCAAAAAAAATGAATACTTCACTTATTGTCACAAGCAGCTAGCAAAAGAACCAAAGATTGCTAAACAAAATTATTGTTTCACCGCAATAATCGAAATAAAATGGATTCTGAAACACTAAACTAGTGTATGTACCATATTCAAAATGAAAAATCTTAGCAAGAGGTCTTCAGTTGGCAACCTAGTAATCAAATAGTATGTAACATCTTTGGCAGCTAATATATGTTTAAGAAGCTCCAAAATGAAAAGAACATAAAGGATAAAAATAGTTAAATAAAACAAGGAGAAAAATTAAAACAACATGAAGAAAGCAGAGTGAAACATACTCGAATAGTCACTGTGTCTATGCTGCTTTGATAGCATAGAAGTAAGCCAATTGACAACCTCCCTCCTTGATCTCCACCGAAAGCCAGCATGAACGAAGTTCTCTGATCCGTAAGCGTTCAAAAACTCCTCAGCCACAACGTAAAACATGTGCCTAACACTTCTCTCCGTACCCACAACAGCAAGAACCGATTCTCCTGATGAATCCTTCAGGAAATAGTGAACTACACGGTTTCCCTTCTCTTTGGAAACATATTGCTCTTTCCATTCTATGAAACAGAGATCACTTGCTGACATTTGGATACAAATGCCTACGGAAATTAACCAAATGTTAAAGCCATAAGAAACCTGATTCGCAAAGCTATCAGATGCACTTCTAATCGAAGGTATAAGGTGTTGACAAGCATACACAGAATGAAAGCTTGGAAAACATATTCAAAATTAAATTCCAATCCACATGGCAGAATTTGTATGTAAAAGCCGATAAGCTGCCGCTGAGAAAAAGATGTGGGCTTTTGACAAAACTAAGGAAAACACGATAAAACCCACATCTTTGCGGATCCGTAAAAGTATGGGATGACGATATAAACCCAAAAAAATCCCAAAAACCCCACGCCTAAATCTCTACTGTTCTCAACTTGGGCATCGGGAAAAAACAGAAGAAACTTAAACGGGCACCTGAATTAAAGACTTACAGCAAGAAACGAAATTGTAGTGGTACGACACAGATTCTGCTTCCACGGCAATCAGCAGCAATACCAATCTGTCGTAAGACAAATGGAAACACTTGAATATGCCCCAAAACGCTGAAACTAGGAATTAGTCAGTGGTGGAAGTGTGGTTGGGATGATGAGATACAGCAAGGGCCGATGAAAGGTAGGAAGTAGACATGGAAGATATCGGATAATTTGAGAAAAGGGCAGCTTTAGCTTTTTTTCTCTTTTTCCCCCTCGTTTTTTACTCCTGGATGAAGCTAAGGAAAGGATGAAAACAGTGAAAGCCGGCGGTAAACGGCGGCGACCAGTGAGTATATTGTGAAAAATCTCCAAGGATAAAATCGTCTTTTGAAAAATAAAAAATTTCACCAAAAAAAACTTTTTCCTAAAGTTTCTCTCTCATGTAGAGAAAGTCGGCTTAATCATCGTTTGCTTTTTATGTAGGAAGAGGCTGTTAATCTCGAGTTGCCGGTTCAAATCATGTCTCTCTCAAATGGGGTTTTAGATCGCATGTATAATACCCCGAATCTAATTTGAAGTTTGCGTCATTTTTGGATGTTCGTGACATCTTAAATTATCGAATCTCACTAAACATATTTGTTCTTAAATTAAGAATATCATAAAAACTCTTGAAATACACCAAGTGAGTCTTAGAAGAAAGTTGGCTATCGGCATAGCGGAAGGATTCTGTACCAGCGAAAAGTAGCTCTGAAATAAATTTCTGCAACTCTTCAAGTTATGTAAACTCGTTAGTGTTAATGGTAATTGGTAACATAATGACAAACCTTTGGCCTTTCGGCCGTCCCAAAACAGATGCATCATTTATGTTCTTCTTTAAGTTTAGTTCTATAAATACCCTTTCATTCTACTTTTCTCCTAATTTCTTGAGGAGACTCTGTTGTGTTTCAGGCTCATATCATCTGAGTTATCATCCCTTCAAGTACTTGTAAGTTTGGTCAAGTGTTCTGTAAGCTTTGAGCATACTTTCCATATGTTTAAGTTATTGTTTTCAATATGCTCTAAGCAGTTGTGTTGATCCATATAGGAGGTGAGTACTACCTTGTGGAAGAGAATAATCTTGGTTGTGATCTCTCCTAAAGTATCAAGGTAATGACTCAAACATCAAAGTTTTCCATCACTTTATGCAATTATGTGAATTTGGTGATATTCTTATTATGTTATAATGTTTCCTGCATTTCAAGGATTTATATATTGGGTGTGTGCCTTAATTAAACACGAGGATATTATTTTCTGAACCAAAATGTTTATGGTCACCGGCTCAGCGGCAGTCTGAGTACCGGCTATCCAGAAGCTTTTCTTTGTTTTTTGAATCTGCAAGAAGTTTTAAATGTTTTGGAAGTGAAATATTGTGTTTTTCAATTTGTATGGATATTATGTGCAAAATTATGGTTGTGTTGATGTTAGAAATCATGTTTTAAGTTTTATAATGAAAGATGGCCATGTTCATGTTCTTGTTTGATAACTTAGTAATCTAAGTATGTTATGTGGTCTAGATATCATGCATGTTAGTCCCAAAGTAAAGGCTTGGACAGGTTCACTATACAAAGAATCCTTATTGTTGAAAGTTTACATCATCGAATTTTCTCATTTTTTCCACTACAAATATTCTGCATAAGTCGTTCTTGAGTCGTGTCGATGAAAAGTCGGAGCATCTAGTAGTTCGCCGAGCTCGAGTTTTTGAAGTGCTGCTAAACTGGAGACGTGAAGCCGTTGTATCTTGAGGGACAATTGCTGCAATCGTGGACACATGATTTGAGCAATATTGTCGTAAGGAAAAAATGATTACACTCGCCCCCAATTTGATTTTTTCCCATTATTGTATGCATCTACTTTATTTTTTGGATTTGTTTTGATTCAGATATGTAACGTAACAACTATTTTTCATAGTTGTGTTTTATAGTTACTAAAACATTGTCAACATAGTGAAAATCGGGCTTGTGTTTTGCCGAACATAAAATTTGGAATCAATTATTACTAGTGCAATACAAAAAGCATGCCTTCCACCTCTCATACCTGCTGATGAAAAAAGCGCGTATATGTTTTTTCCTCCATTTTCACTCTCAAATACAATTCCGTCTTAAGACTTCTTTGGTTTATATATTTTATTCAATATTGTCGGTGTTCAGTTGAATACTAGTATATTGTAGTGGAATGAATTAAAAATAAGTAAGAAAATTCTCTTAATAGTTGAGGAATTGTCGGTTTATAGATCTTAGTTTGGTATGAGAAGGTATTAGAGCACTCGTATTAGATACTTTTAACGAATACTTTATTTTACAGTTTAAAACACGTTTTTCAATTTTACAGAATCTCAATCGAAGTTGAAATGCATCAGGTTCCCTAATTTACCCTAATCCAGTTGATATAAACTAAAATTTTGTGTTGATGTTAGAAAAATCATGTTTTAAGTTTTATAATGAAAGATGGCAATGTTCATGTTCTTGTTTGATAACTTAGTAATCTAAGTATGTTATGCGGTCTAGATATCATGCATGTTAGTCCCATAATCATAAAATTTGCCATATCTTCTAAAAAAAAAAAAAAAAAATTGCCATATGATATGTTGTACCTAAACTCATTGTGATATACAATAAATAAATATTTACATTTGTTCATGATACCGTAAAATCTCCCTAGCCAATCGTGACCGTCCGTAAGCATAAATCTCAAGACCATCGTACGGATAAGTTTTGATCAGTCTCCTTTATGTGATCCGTCTTTAAAGCCAGCAGCCGAAGAGATTTCTTGGGGACAACTCTCTCACCCTTTGTCTGCTGCCCACACAAAAGAAGCTAAACAGTGTAAACCTCTTGCCGAGTCTGATCGTATATAGATAGTGGGATTGCAATCAGGCATCGCCTACAGGTTTCTTGTGTATAGTATTGACCTTCTTCATTCAATCTTCAGGAATTTGTTTATCAATCGAATACTGGTTAAGTTTACCGAGAATCAATGGCGGGCATAGCTATACTATTAGATCTATTAAGGAGAAAAAATACATGTGTTGGTAGCCATTGTGTTCGTTCCTATGATTTATTCTCAGCTACGGCTGCTGCTTCCGCTGCCGCCAGTTCCATTGTAGTCACTGCTCCTTTTGCCACTCGGGCTTTCTTCGGGTAAGACTTTTACTTCTTCTTTTGGATCTGGGTGAACTTGAGGCCTGTGTTAATTTAATTTTTTTTCTCGAAAGATGGCAACCTTTGTTTGTCGGGATCGTTGAACGAAAGAACAATGCGCCCAAATTGGCAAATACTTCAAAGTTGATTCTTTTTAATCTTACTGTCAATCTCAAAGATGAATTGTGTAGCAGAGACCACCAGTTTGATTTTATGTAGAGAGATTTTAGTCTTTTGACGGGTGTCTGAAATTGTAATGAATGTTGAATTTCATGTATTGGAAATTTAGCAAGCAGTTGTTCTAGAAAGTTGGCCCTGTACATCACTTTGATTTTTAATCTGTGTTCTTCAATCTTCAGTATATTATATGCCATTGGTTATGTTAGAATGCCCTTAGCTACATTACAAATTTACAAGTAATGGACTTGTTGCAGAAAATCTGTTGCAAGAAGTGGTTTTGAGTGTCCGACTGATTCAATCTTGTATGATTTATTCATCATATCAAACATAATTGGATTAAAGATAATACTTTGATTCAGTATTTCCCCATCACTACTGGCTCCAGCTATTTCTTTCCTGTAATCTCCTAACTTGTTGGTAAATAAGTTTGTTTCAATGACAACATAAACGTGCTTAAGGAGCGAGGATGGGTTTTGATTTTTTCGTTTTTGTTTCTTATAAGTTGGAATTTCCTAGTCACATAGTCGATACTTAGAAATATTGGTGTAATTCTTGTCTTGTATTGCAGCAGGGGCTTGATACCAGTTGCTTATTGTGATGCTGGTGCTGCCTTGCCTGAAGATGACGTGTCTAGTATAGTAGAGCCGCCAGGAAGTATCTTTGAACAGGAGCCTGTGTATTACAGCCTCAAGACGTACAATATCGAGCTAAAGCCTTTACTTTCAGCATTTCAGTGGAAAAATCTTGCCCTCACATCTTTGAGGTCTTTTCTCTTGTTTTATCTGCCCTTGTTGGAGCCAAATGCGAACTTGGATGAGGATGATGATGACTTCCTGCAGGACATTGATGAAGAACAACGACCGGATTTGATCGTCCCTTTGAAGAAGTCTCTCAAGCAAATTGTTCGTGATGTGAGTTCAACTGAAGTTCCTTTATTTATCTGTAATGCATTTGTTTCAAATCTAAATGTGAAACCTATTTGAGTTATGCTTAAAGAATTAGCTCTAAGAGTTTAAGTCAATCAGTGATAATTGATGCTGAGTCTATTGTGTGACATATTCGTCCACTCGAACTGATAATTAGCATCATGTTTCAGACCGTTGTTGTAACTACACGACGTATTCTGGAACGACTTGCTGTCCACTATGTTTCACAACGCTTGGCATGGAAACTATTGAAAGGTACGTGTGAAATATTGAATAGTCTAAACTCGGATTGCCCTTCAAAGTTGTTTTCATAAGTCTGCTACTTTAGATGCTCCAACATCAGCTACACGGAAGGCAGGACGGAGGATGCCAACTTTGACATATATTCATTGTGTTAGCAGAACAACATTCAGAGGTCAAACATTTATCCTGTTTTTGCTTCTTCTGTTCTTGCATTTTTAACCTTAAACTAAAAATCCTTGTCTGCATATTTTCAGCTCAGTTTCTTGGAATTCTAGCATCATGGCTTGTCCAAGTCGGCATAGATGTTTATCGATTCTTTTCACGGATGTTTATTGATTCTGATGAAGAAGTTGATGAATTTGTCAGAGTACAACAGATTCAACAACTTGGAGGGAAGATTTACATAACTACCCTCAGGTGTGGTGCGTCACTTGTTTTTGCATCCATAGGGGCGGGTATAGGAGCTGTACTCTTTAAGCCTTCCACTGGTCAATGGATAGGTAAGCACTTTCACATGCTTTGTACCTAAAAAATAAGTTTACTTTGTATGTATTCTGTGCATTTTTTCTTTTGTGCTCTGTATGGTGTAATTATTGTGAGTGTTTGCATTTTCTAACATTTCTGCAACTTTTTCAGGCAGTGCAATTGGGGATCTGACAGGTCCTGTGATTGTATCCTATTGTTTACGCAACATACTTAACTTGGACCTATGACAACTCAGCTCTTCAAAACAAAGATGATTTTTTTTCCAGAATATTTCTCAAAGATAACATCATGGTCGAACATACTCCATAGGTCTCCTCTCAGCATACGAGGAATCTGCCATTATCGAGATTAATGCTGTTGTGTTATATTTAAAAAGTCTGAATGTGCCATATGTCCTCATAAAAGCATGCAGAAGCTTCGCCAATAAGCTGCATTTCCAGCACTGTATCTTCACAAACTGTGACCATCCATTGTAGCTTCCTTAACAAGTTTTGCATTTTTTTCCCTTACATTTTACAATATGCAGATCTAATCTCGTCTGCCTTTAAACTCACATTAGTCGGTTGTCTGTAATTCGTTGACATGTACTTCTACCTTATGGTTTCATCAAGTTTTCAACAAAAAAAAAAAAGTAGTTTGTGAAGACTAATTACTGTTCTTTTACATAATTAAAGCTTCTTTTACATACAGTAGTTTGTGAAAATTGTTGAATTATAAAACCAAATAAACTTTATGCTCAGGTATCCCAAATCATGACTACAGCAATGACAGCAACACCTAAAAGTACAGACAAAAACTTATAATGAGGGGCGTCAACCGATACCCTCTTGGAAGGATGATAGCCCTTTGAGAGTAAATGATTAATGGAAACATAAATGAACACCCCACAAGCTAACCCCATGGATATTGCATATATCCAATCAGCAACAACACCTTGTGTAGTAGCATCTATTATGATACCAATGGCTACACCAACAGGGCTTGAAATAGCAAATGCAAAAGCATAGGCAGCACAAGATAAAAGCGGGCGGTTTGGAATCATTCTGAGAAGAGCTATTCCCATTGCGATTGCAGCAAAGATCTTGTGCAGACAGACTGTCCATAAGGCTTTCCAAGCATTAGATTCTGTCTCCGCGACTCCGATGGCTATGCCCTCAAAGACAGAGTGGAAACACAATGCTACAATTAGTAAGATGCTGTCTCCTAAAGAGGTAACTGTAGCTAGTGGAGCCTTTGAATGTGATTCTGAAGATATTTCATCTTTGTTGGATCTTCCATTTTCAATAGATACTGCGATAAATTCTGATTATGAATTAGTATGATGATTTCAAGGGTATTTAGATAAAAACAAAGAGAAGACGAACCTGGAAGTTGAGCATCTGTGTCACTGGAATGCTCTGTTTTCTGCTGCTTCCCGTAAATGAAAACAATAACACAATCAGCAAACATGGTAAGCAAATACCCAGAACAAGCAAGCATGAAAGCAAAAGGGTAAGCTTTATCAGTCAAATCCTCAAACGTCTCGTTGGAATCGCTCAAGAAATGCATCAAAGCAGTCCCAAGAAAAACCCCACCAGCAAACTGTGTCCCAATCACCAAGAACCCTTCTTTCCACTTGAGGAAATACGGAGATATCCCCCCAGCAAAAGTGCCTAAGAACACTAGGATTAAGCACCATATCTTGACAAGAATCAGCGAACGTGATCTAAGATTGGGTTTCTGGGCAGCAGGGGAATTGGAGGAGTCATTGTCGTCATCTCCATAGGCAGAGGTGAAGAGGATGATGAGGAGGAGGAAAAGGATGGAAAGAAATAGTGGAAAACTAGACATATTTGGAAGGATATGCTATAGGCATTATTATTATGAAGATTTAAAAATGTTGTTTTGGGGGGGGTTTTTTATAAGTGAAAATAGGGAGGTGGAAGAATCGTCAAGATTTCGCAGTGCAAAGCAGGACATAGGACAATATTAACTTCAGTTTTGCATGGGAATGAGCCAAGTGATGTTATAAGTCAAAGTACAAACTATCTTTCTTTCACACACACACACACAGAGTAGTTATTGTATCACGTCAACATATTATATTATATATTTAGTTTTTTTTTTTATTCAATTAATCAAGTTATTCAATTAATGGAATCGAAAATCAAAACCGATAATTATTTTAATTGAATAAAAGACTAGATTGAAAAATCAACACTTTAAGAGAATTTCAACTCGATCTCGATTTTAAAAACTCAACTTGAAATAGAACAAGGAATTGAATAAAAGACAAGATTGAAAGTCTATTTATTAATTATTAGGAGTCGAAATAATTGGCATTGGAACTATTGTAAATGCGAAAAAGGCTTAAAGGCTTGCGTACGATAAAGAAACAATTAATAATAATAATAATAATAATAATAATAATAATAATAATAATAATAGCTGCTGGAGGAAACTAAATGTTGTTGTAACGCAAAAGGATGAACTTATTAATAATAATAATAATAATAATAATAAAAACAGTTAAAGCCATTAATTAAAAACATATTAGTTAAATGGCTCCACCATAGTATTATATTAGGATAGATAGATAATTCATTACGTTACTAACACTGTAAAACTACTACTGTACGTCCCTTTATTATAAAAAAAAATGCATCGAATATTACGTCAAAACGATGTTACAGCTGGATAATTATCACATGCTCTTGTAATGTTTCCATGTGGTTAACAAAAAACACATCCAATGACTGTTTCTACTCCTTTTATAAAAAAAATATATATATGTTTTTTTTAATAATTTATTATTATTATGGAAAGCGGAATGAACACCCAATGTCACAACCTGTGGAACTAAACATCCCATGATATCGAAATTATGACATGTTACATAAAAATGTTATATATATATGTGACATGGTACATATGTCTTACGTTTAAATTCTTTTTTTATTTTATTTTATTTACTTCCTATACAAAATATTAAGAGATGATATAAACAACAATTAATTCATAAAAAAGTCCTCAAAGAAAATTTAGAGATTCGATTGATTTATAATCAACGACTATGTAGAGATTAAAATTATGCAGTAAAAGGAAGTATTATAGTGGCCCTGAATGATCTAGTTCAATATCAACGACTATGTAGGATTCAAGAATCCAGATTCAAGCCAAAAAGTTTTCCAGATAGTGGCCCTGAATGATCCAAGGACCATTTCCCAAATCGAACCACATAGAAGCTCGGTCTAGTTCAGTCGCTTCGATTCTGGTTTCTACGACCAGGTTTCCAGAGATCATCAGAAAGTTGTTGCATTAACATTCGGTATGAAATCGTTTTTTTTTCCAATCAAAGCCCTTTTCCATAGCCTCCACAGATCAAGGTAAGGCATTCATCTAAAGGGACATCCGCCTTGGCGGTTTTAGTTTTGTTATATTACTTGGCAAGCATCAAAGAACATAACCATCAAATTACAGTGCTTCGCGAAGAATCATATTTTTTTTAAATTAATAATGTAGTCATCAATGATTGCATATGCTTTCAGGAAATACAAATTCATTATAGTCAAGTATTTTTCACATTTCCTAGACAAGAGACAGAATCATGTAACAGCCCAAAACTAACATTTTTTTTTTTAAAATCAAGTCCAAGATATCATGATGAGCCTAAAGATATTATAGCAGCTGCTGTCAAACTTCAAACATCTACTCTCATAGCCCAAACCACAAAAATGCAAACTCCCCAAAAGTATCAATCACTTCCCATCACTTGAAAAGAGCGAGTGAGCGAGAGACTCCTCCCCGTTTTTCTTACTTGTACTCAGCGCCTCCAAATACGTCCATGTTGTTTCTGCTCTTGCGCTCGTCTTGCCAATCATAAAATTTGTAATAAATAAATAGCCAAGAAAAGGATAAACAAACTGCAGTATTCTTCAGAGATATTATTATGAAAAAGGTGAGATAGCAAGGTCTCCTCAAACATCAACAAGAATTTAAATGCATAGTAGAACCCCGGGATCCTATGCTGCCGTATGTGTTGCCCCCCCAAAGATGCTACAAATACTGATACATAACCACAATATACTCTACATAGTTGGAGATGCTAGGATAAACCAATATTTTGAACTTCTTATTAAATATACATACACTATAATTGTTCCTTCTGCCCCAAACACTATAGTTGTGACTCGATTTAAATGCTTGCTCATTACGACCACAAACAGGAAATTACTACAAACAAGGGAGTGAGATAATAATGACAGCTTTACCTCAACTGTTCTTTAGAGCGTTCAATGAACTCTTTGGCAATATCACGACCCTGAAATGAAGCTATCACAGGCCTTATATCAGCTGGTCCAGCTTTGGCAACATCTGAGATCAGAAAAGAAATAACAGTTGGGCATCATTCAACTTCAAAACAGAATAAAGCAAAGTTAGCAAGAATCCATTTCTACACATGATCCCTCATGACACGATACATACATTCAAGAAAGGGAATCAGATCCACAAGAGCTGTATCTTCTGCTTCACCCGTCCATGGTTTTATTGGCACCGAATTTTCAGGCTGAAGGCTACTATCTAGCGCATGGCCACTCACGTAGATAATCTTCGCAGGATCTCTGTTTAGTTTGGAGAAATCCTGCCACAAAGAAATCATATATCTAATGAAATGAGTTCATTAATTTAAGAATTCAAGCACTTAGACTTGCAACACCTAACAAGCCCGGCAAGCTTCTATCCTATTGAATAATGAACCAAAAACATTTTCAATAAATATAAAACAAAATAGTCTAAACACTCTACAGAAAAAACATATCATGAACCAACAATGATGATAAAATATATCGCACACAATATTGCGTCAACCACTTGTTATACTCTTCAATATCAATCAAATGTCTACTACAAATACAGATGTACAGCCACATCATCATTTTATATCGTCCAAAAGAATCCAATTGCTTTTCTTTCAGCTAAAACGACGAAGACAGTTTAGGAAATACATAAACAAGTCATATAATTTAATATCATAAGTGGACACATTTGGGACTCTGTAAAGCGAATACAAAGGCTACCAAGTTGGGAGAGACGGAAGACGCGCAAAACCCCCGTGTGTGTGTGTGTGTGTGTTACATTCTGCATAAAACTGAAACTGACTGCCAGTGCTAGTCTATGTGTGCACATGACAAGGAAAAAGATAGCGAGGAATATTCACATACTCTATAATGCTTTCCATTTTCATATCTTGTGTCGACTTTCGATAGTCTGTATCTGATACAGTGCTTCGGGTCCAGTCTCTCAACAATAGGATCAACAGACTACAAGGGACAGGAATAAATATTACGAAACTGAATTCACAACACTAAAAAAAAATATTGAAAAGAGGAGCAGACTTACAAAGTTCGGTAGGTCAGAGAATACAACAATTTCATAGTATCGAGCTAGTTGTTCCAGGAAGGCTTCAACACCAGGCCTCTTCATTGTTCTCCACCCTCTATCGCGCTGTGACCAGGAAAAACTTAAGTCACAGGTGAACCATTCAAGGCAAGAAATATTGTAGTGTTCAAGACAATTAACAACTCCTACCCCTCCCCAATGGAAAGAAAAAGTCACACAACCAGGAAATAAAAACAGCAGCCTGAGTCCCTCAACAATGATAACCTACACTGATTATTAATGACAATTTTAACATGAAAATGCTGCGGCAATAAGATATAAAGGAAAATCCTGTAGCCAATACAAAATGTGACAAAACTAATAGCATGTCAAGGACAAAACCTAGTTTGTTATCATGATTTGCCTCAAGATACTGATCACAAGTTTGATGTCACAGTTAAAATTAATCCACCACTTCAAACAGATCATGTGGACAAAAGAAAAGGAACAAGAAAAATCATTTAAAGCCAGGAGCATTACATTCCAGTCAGTACAGATTAGCGTCTCGTTCAAATCCAGTACAAGAGTGAACACATGCTGCTCCAAGGGGTGCAAATCAGGAAGGAGCTTGTCTGATGATGGTTCAACAAAGCCCTAAACAAATAAGGAATATAGTAAATAAATAGACAAATGTATTAATTTTTCTTATACATAATTTGACGATTGTGAGAAGTTCAAAAACACTCAACTCGAATTTGATCTTCCGCCAACCTCCTCATATCCAAATAAAATTCAACTAGTGTAGCGGGCACTGCAATATCAAGAAGAACCAAATAGATCAACATCATAAAGAGAATATAACGAAGTAACACGAGCACTTCCAACAGGACTGATGTAACAAAAATTTGCTTATTCTTTTGGATAAAAGGGGTATTATACATATATAACTTGATGGTAGCCATCATGACTATATCTTTTCTATTGCCACAATGTGACAAATTTGCAGAATGCAAATTCTTGACTGTGTTCTGGATTCATCTGTTGAGATTGCTACGATCTCTAGGAGCTTATCATGTTTGTCACTATAGCATAATTAGCATTCTACCGAAATGAAAACCATCACTATACTTTTTAAGTACAATGCCATCTAAGAAGACTTAATTGTGAAGGAGGAAATTGATAGGTTAAAAGAACAAGCAAATATGGCAGAAGTTAGCATCTTATCTAAATCTTTTTCGTGTCACTTTGTCATTTCTTTAGAGGCCTGCCTATGAGAAGCTAGGTTTATTCCGACCCTAATTATTTAAAGTGTCAGTAAATAACATTCAGGATCTATCAGACTATGATGGAAGAATAGGACTTCTGATCAACTGAAGTTTGAACTTGGGAGCACCTAGTAGTATGAGAAGTATTGTGGGAACCAAGACAAAGATAAGAAGAAGGAGAATTGTCTGGTTACTTTGAAAAATATGGCTAATGCGCTTGTTAGAAAAATATGCAGTCTCTGCAATTTCCTGTATGTGAGATATGTGTTATGTCCTTAACTCCTTATTGACTGTGCTTTCTTTGATAATTTTAACTAAAACATTTTAACTCATTCCTAAAAGAATCCGCAATTGAAAAAACACAAGTGGTTCGGATAAATTTTTAAAAGACCAACCTTTTATTGCAGAAGAATATAGCAACCCTTGAAATTTCTGCATAATTATAAGAAAGAGAAAATGAGCAACAACAAAAACAAATTGCTGGGCTTGCTCCAAGATTCTATGCAAAGCATTTCCCAACAAACAACATATTGTGCTTGCAAAAAGACAGCAGAAGATGATTGAGAAACTTTGCTAAAAAAATATCTCCTGTTTTGGTGGGCTATTGAAGTAACATCAAGCTTCAAGAAATCATGTTTGATGGCATATTGACTTGAACTAAGAACGTTATTTTTTAAATCAATATGCCAGCTTCAGAAAAGTAAAAAATGTTGAAGCAGCATGTAAACTGGTGAAATCTATGGAACGTATCTAAATAGCAATTTCTTTCCAAAAAGGTAACAAGCATTAACATAAAGTTAAAAAGCAGCAGACTCATGTTAAGTCTAGATTTAAGAAATAACAAACCAACGAGAATAGGGATTTAAACCTAACAAAGTCCTTAGATTATACAGAACTCACATCAAAACTGGATGCATCTTTATTGACCGTGTGATTTGCCCAAGCTCGCAGAGTCTTTGTCTTCTCGTCAACTTCGTCTACAGTGTATGCTGCAAATGTGAATAGATTGATTGAAAACCCTCAGATAACTTCACCATTTATGAACAATACCTTGGCCAAAAACCATGCACGAAAAAAAAAAAAAAAAAAAACTTAAAATTCTTTTTGGAGCACATAACACAATTAAACAAGAAAAACATTCTAGCCTGACTAAATTGTTGGAAGCAAATAATGATGTACTAATAATTCACGTACTAAAGGCCAAAGCAGTAAATTAATAAGCTCAATAAAAATTGCAGATAATGTCAACTTCCCAGCTGTCTTTCACCTACAGCGCATTTGCATGACAATCTCCCGTTCTCACCAGAATTACAGTAGAATGTTATATGGACCTAACGCCTATTCTGCCAAACCTTTAGATATTGGCATAGACATTGTGGCATTGTTAGAGAAATAAACTTAATCTTTGTTCATTTTTCAAAGTTAAAAATAAAGAAATCAGCAAGTTCTTGGATCTTTTCAATTCCTACCACCACATCCGTGCAATATGATCAACGACAAATATAACAACAACATCTTTAACCCAAATAAAATTAGAGCCACCGGAGATAAACAGGCTACAGATAATTTGAAGTAGACATCATACAAAAATTAACTCAAAAAGAAACGAACCATAAGTTGCATAGCCAGCAGTTGCAACACCGCCTGTGACAGCGGCAATGAGACCAGACATCAAAAAATTCCATGACTTTTTCTCTACTCCTGGTGCTGGGGAAGGAGGAGGAGGATCAACAATCGGAGGCTGATTGTTGAGGACGGTGGAGGCAGAGACAATTGGCTCCGTAGACGGCTCGGTGGCTACACGGGAAGAAGAAAATCGACGATTGCATCTTCTTGAAATTATGTCGCAAATTCGCGATCTAGAACGAATTAGTACAGACATTCTTCAAATTTCTTCAAGATTCACGAAGAGGTTTAAGAATCGGAAAAGAGAAGGATGGAGTAGAGCAGAAGCTTTAAAATAGGGTTTTACAAGGGGTTATTAACAGAAAGGGGAAACAATGCTGCGTATGAAAATGTAAAGAGATATGTGATCACAATACATTGTTTTTGTAAAAAACGTTTTAACATAGTAATGCTTTATTCGTCATTCGTAAAACTCTATATTGTTTTAAGTCTTTTTTCTTTTAGGAAATTTTTTAAGTCGTCAAACTCTTTTTTTTAATGTCTTTTCACACTATAAATAAAAAATAAGTAGCACACATCTTTTTTTTTTTCTTTTCAATTTTATCTTTTAAATTTATCATTTTTATGCGCTCGTTAATTTTGACTGAATTTTGAGCAATATATTAAAAGTTGTCCCGGCTAAATTTGAGTCACAAAGTCTCTTTGACAACGATATATATATATATTGGAACATATATGTTTTTTCAATTGTTTCTTCTTACTTCTTATTGTGTTTAAATACATGAGCTCACTCCTTTATTTGGATTAAGGAGATTTACTTGTGAATGATAGGTATGAAGGCGATGATGCCATTGGGTACTTTGAGGAGCAGGAATAAGATTGGAGGAACAATCATGATATTTTAGTTATTTTCTTTTGTGCAATGAATAAGTGGTGTGTGCGCGATGGCACTCTTAGTTTATTCTGGACGTTTATTATGTATTACCTTTGATTTAGTATATTCTTATGATGTAGTTATGAAACAATGTTTGGTGTAATGTTATCACGATTTCTGAGTGTTTCTTGTACCAAACTTGCGGCATCTCCACCGAAGTTGCGGTAAGGGAAGTGCTATGAACTTCTGTTCGAGATCAAGATCAAACTAGCTCGAGTGAAGTCACTGAAACTGACAAACCTACAGAATCCAGCTATGACCATTATATCCATGAACAAGACCCCTGCTCAACTTGTGGGACCCAAGAGATCTTTTGATAGTGGTCAAAGAGATCTTTTGATTGAACCCTTGTGTTCTGCTAATCTTTGTTCCACCATTCGGCTTAAATTGGGATTTGATTACTCTCAATCTCTGTTGCGAGGTAAAATCTGGTTTCTCTGGACTGGGGTTACTTGCTCGTTGTCCACGGACTGTGATCAAATGTGTACGGCTGAGGTCACGGATCAGAATGGCGACATGTTTTTGGTGTCTGGCATTTATGCGAAGCACTCTCGCTGTCGTGGTACTACTCTCTTTGGCTCGCGGTTAAAGCTCGGGCGAGGTTAATACACGCCCATGGCTCTGAGGAGATTTTAATATTGTTCGGATGCTTTGGAGGAAAGGAAGGGTGGAGCTTCCCAGGGCTAATGACATGTTGGACTTTAATGAGTGCGTTCAAGTGGCTAATCTTACCGAGGCGTGCTTTGAAGGATCGCAATTTACATGGCACAATCGGAATATGTGGCAACGTCTTGACAGGGTGTTCTTTAATGAGGTTTGGTTGGACCATTTTAATATGACAAAGGTTTTACACTTACCAAGGGTCCACTCGGATCACTGCCCTTTGCTCGCTACTTGTGGCTCTATCACCGCTCGTAAGTCTTCCTTTCGGTTTCTTAATGTGTGGACGGATGATGGATCTTTTTATGATGTGGTTAAATCTGTGTGGGCTGAACCGGAAGTGGGTCAAGGAATGGGGCTCCTGGCAACTAAATTGAAGAAGCTTGGATATAAGCTTACCGAGTGGAATCGTACTGTTTTTGGGAATATTTTTGATAACACACAGAAAGCGCTGGCGGAGGTCAATGTTAAAACGTTGAGGCATGATCAAGTCGGGTCTTGATACCCATGCGGATCTCGATAGGGCTATTATGGATTATGAGAGATGCAACAATATTGAGACTCGATTTCTTAGGGCCCGTAAGGCGCAAGCTTAAGTGGATTGAGGCGGGGGACGCCAATAGTAAGTACTTCCATGCTATTTGCAAGCAAAGGCGGAACCATAACTTTATCCATCGTATTAAGGCAGAGGCTGGTAATTGGATTGACAATCAAGACGAGATACGGATTTCTTCGAAGACCTTCTTTGAGAACCTTTTCACGGCTAGTCGGACGGGGATTGGTGCTCCTTTGAAGTCGTTTATCCTCCCTCAAATCTCTGAGGATCAGAATGCGAGCCTTATTGCGACCCCTACGAGTGAGGAAATTCACAATATTATTCTTTCCATTGATCCGGATAGTCTTTGCGGGTCCTGATGGCTTTACCTCTCACTTTTTCCGATCGTGTTGGGACATCATTAAGCATGACATGACTAATGCGGTTTCTGACTTTTTCCTCGGTGGCCACCTTCCACGATATTTTTCCACGTCCTCGATTATTCTTCTTCCAAAGAAGGTGGGGGCTGATTGTTGGAAAGATTTCCGTCCTATTAGCTTATGCATTGTCTTCTCCAAGATCATAACTAAGATAATCACTCAACGGTTGAATGCGTATCTCCCTATGCTGGTGGCGGACCACCAGTCGGGCTTTGTGCCAGGTCGTTCCATTACGGATAATATTCTTTTAGCTCAAGAACTGTGTAAGGATGTGAATAAGAAGATCCGCAGACCACTAACATTTTGCTTAAGCTTGACATGGAGAAAGCTTATGATCGAATGGAATGGGGTTTCATTATGCAGATTTTGAGGATGTTTGGCTTTCAAGAGCTCTGTGTGGATCTCATCTTCCGGACTTTGGCGGATAATTGGTTCTATGTCCTTCTGAATGGCATTCCGTCACCCTCATTTCATGCGACTCGTGGTGTCAAACAAGGTGACCCTCTTTCGCCCGCTCTTTTTGTTCTTGCAGCAGAGTATTTTGGGAGGCTTATTAATGATTTCATGAACGACAACCCGGGTATGCATTATCATTCGAAAGTACGGGGGATACATTACTTGGCTTTTGCGGATGATACGATTCTTTTTACTCGATGCAATAAGAAAGGTCTTAAGCGTCTTAAGGAGGTTTTTCAGCATTATGAAATTGTTTCGGGACAACGAATTAATGCGAGTAAGAGCACGTTCATTGGTCATAAATTGCATGCCACTCAACTTCGTTGGATCCAGGATGCTTTGGGTTTTATGAGGGAGAATATGCCTTTTCGCTATCTTGGTGCTCCTCTTTTTCGAGGACGGAATAGAATCAGCTACTATCAAGACATTATTGACAAGGTTCATCATCGGCTTTTTCATTGGGGAAGTCGGCTGCTGTCGTTTGGAGGTAAACTTATATTGCTGAGGCATGTGTTAACTTCTATTCCGATTTTTATCCTTCAAGTTTTGGTCCCTCCTAAAGAGGTTATTCATCAGTTACATCGTCTTTTTAATAAGTTTCTTTGGGATGGCGGACCCAACGGGAGCCATATTCATTGGACGTCGTGGGAAAGTGTCTGTAAGCTTACGGAGGAAGGGGGTTTAAGGGTGCGAAATCTTTTCGAAGTTATGGATTCCTTTGCGGTTAAGTTGTGGGTTCATCTTCGGATGAGACAGGGGATTTGGGCCCGGACTATCTATAATACCTATATTGCGGGTCACGCCGCCTCGCAAGCTTCCTTCCCGTAAAATCCGGCGACGCAGATGGTTAAGAAAGTTTGGCAATTGCGTGATATTGCTGAATATGCTATCACGTGGAAGGTCAATGCCGGTAATATAGATTTCTGGAGAGATAAATGGGTGAACATTGATTTGGGCGATCCCCCGGACAACGAATTTAGGAAGGTGAAAGATTTCATTGTGAATGGGGGGTGGAATGTTCCTCTTTTACAAGAGCATCTTCCTCTACATATTGTGGATGAGATTTTATGCATACCATTTCGACCTGACCAGGACGACGAATTGATTTGGATTTTAAATTCGGATGGGCATTTCAAGACTAAGTCGGCGTGGAATATGCTACGGGGCTCAAAAACGCTCGCCCTCTCTTCAAGTTAATTTGGAACAATATGTTACCTCTAAAGATTTCTTTCTTCTGTGAGAGACTAGTCAATAATGTTCTTCCTACTGATTCGAACATTCAAAGGCATGGTATTACTTTGGTTTCTAAGTGTTTTGCGTGCAAAGAAGGGAAGATCTTCGTCATATTTTCATTGAGTGTCCTTTTGCCCAATCTATCTGGATCCACTTTATGAGTCACTTTGGCCTTCGTTTCACTCCTACTGCTTTGGGATTGTTCCTATGTTTAATTTTGGATCAACTCTTCGCCCACATATATAATATGCGCTTTCTTGTACCAAGAATTGTGTGTTGGGGCATCCGGACGGAGAGGAATAAGTGTAGACATGAAGATTTTTGTCCGTCTGCTCATTGCACCAACATTCTCATTGAGAGAATGATTAGACAGGTAGCTTTCCGAAAGGCTATTGACCGCAAACATATTGGGATTGATTGGGATGTTCCTTTTTTCAAGCCTTTCAAGGTGAAAACTCGCCCCAAGCGTCGCATGATACAATTACGGTGGATTCCTCCCCATGTCCGTCGGTTGAAGCTCAATGTAGACGGTAGTGTCGTAAATGGAGTTGCTTATGGGGGTGGAATTATTCGGGATTCGCATGGAAACTTTGTCGCTATGCGCGTCATGCTTGCTTCGCCATGGGAATGTTCTTGATGCGAAGTGAAGGCGCTGCTTTTTGGTATTCGGTTGCGTCCACATGTTTTGCCTCTTGATATTGAGACTGATTCCACATTTGTTTCTCGTGTGATATCCGGAAATCATAGTGGAGGTTGGCCCTTCTGCATCTCGATTGGTCAGATTTCGGCATGTCTTCGGGAAATACCACACAATATCTCTCATGTGTTTCGGGAATGTAATAGAGTGGCGGACAGCTTCGCGGCTATGGAAGGAGATGATATGACGTTTAATCATCTTAACGACGTGCCTGATCACATTCAACAGATTATTAGTGATGATTTACATGGCCCTCCTCTTATTCGACATGTTTCAGACAACTAGGGAAGCACTCTTCACTTGTGAAAGAGGGGAGACGACTTTTCCACATCGACGTTGTCAAGTTTGGATGCGAATGGCTCCTCCAGCCTGGAAGCACCCCTTCTATTCTAGTTGGGGTGCAAATCAGGTGTTTTCTATCCATCGTCTATTCACTACTTGGCACGTAGTACACTATTTCACTGATTGTTATGCTTTTATGCTGCGGGCAGATTCGGGCACCTCTTCCGGGGACATGGCCGGCGTGGATTTCTGGAAGCACCCCTATCATGATGTTAGGAGTGCAATTCAGGTGTACATGTTCCTTTATTGGATTCTTTGCATAATGATTTATTTTTTATGGCTCTCTGACTTCTATGCTTTATCCGGCGTTTGCATTTTGAGGATTCATGTACGGCTAGCTTGGACCGGGCATTTTTATTTGAAGGGGACGCATATAAGCAGAATGTTGGAGGTCGACAGTGTAACCATGCGTTGGGTGAGTAGTACCAAGGACAAGGTGGAGAAGGAGTGGTACCGTTTTCATGCTTCAGGCGCGTGTTCGGAGGCTTTGGCTCATACCTTGGTCGGATACACGGGCTATTTTTTTCCTTGGAATTGCTATGCGGATTCAACTGTGTTATCTCTTGTGCTTAAGCATGGACAAGTATCAAGTGGAGGATAATTTTGATGTGATTGACTGTAATATTTATAGTGCCGGGATTTTGGGGGTGCATAGAGCGAGTACTCTTCCCTATGTGCTGGATTTTCCTACACTGGGTTTGCCACGCATAGGGTTTAAGGAGGCCATGATATGCACTCTATCACGTACTTGGGGCGGGCCGGGATGTGGTATTGACTTTGTAACACTTTATTTTTTTCCATTTTAATAAAATAAAGTTGTTTAAAAAAAAAAGGGTATGTAAGTCGTTTGATATAGCACCCAGACCATCAAGACCAATATGCCCTAAGTTTGGCAAGATGCACTCAAGAGAATGTCACACGGGCACCAATGGATGCTTCAATTGCGGGAAGACATGTCATATCCAAGGTGTGTCCAACCTGTGTACCGTAGACCGCAGCTCTTACCCATACTCGGGCCGCACCTAGTCAGGGCTAAACCGAAGGCACCACTCGTGTCTTTGCCTTGGATGTTGTGTAAATTGAGGCTGCTGATTCAGTTATTACATGCCTTATCTGATTCATGTTAATTGATTTTTTTTTTTTTTTGTTATGTACTATTCTTATTGAATCCATACATGTTCTAGCTCTAATTGACACTATAGCAACACACACTTTCATATCTACTAAAAAGGCTAGGAAGTTGGGTTGCAAACGTTATCCCATGGTGACACCACTAAATATCACTACATCAAGTTATTATCGGCGGTTTGTGAAGGACTTCTCAACAATATCATCACCCCTTAAATGCCTCACTCAGGAGGGTGTTCAATTTCATTGGCCAGACAAATGCAAAGAGGCCTTCTAAGTGTCGAAAGAAAAGTTAATTACCGACCCATTCTTAGTATTACTTGATCAGTCAGAAGATTATGGTGTATACACGGATGCCTCTGGACAAAGACTAAGTTGTGTTCTTATGCAAAAAGAGATAGTGGTTGCTTATGCATTGAGACAGCTAAAGATGCATGAGAAAAACTATCCTACACATGACTTGAAACTCGTTATTGCATTATATGCACTTAAGATATGAAGGCACTATCTGTATAGAGTAGAGACCTGAATCCACGCCGCCCATATGAGCTTAAAGTACATTTTCACTCGGGAAGATCTTAATATGAGTCGGATATCTGGTACCACCTCTCTATAAAAAATAAAAAATAAAAAATAAAAAATAAAAAATACAAGATTTTCAGTACCACCCAGGTAAAGCTAATACAATGGCCGACGCCATAAGTCGTGTAGACCGGTTCATGCATTGAGCAGTGAACGAAAGTTGATAGAGTAGTTTGACCGGCTATAGCTTGAGGTTTATGATAAGATTCCTGGGGGAGAACTATGGTTAGTGCTGTGAAAGCCCAACCGGCTTTTTGCAATTTAGTTGAGGAAAAAATTGATACGGGGAGTTGTTAATGACACCACAACGAATCTACTTTCGGGACATCACATTAGCATTCGATTCTTGAAAAGACGAATGTTATCTCAACATTCGACTTTTTAGAGGTCGAACGTCAGAAGTCGAACCTGGCCCCAAATATGATGTCACGATAGATTCATTATGATGCCGTTATTCTCAGCTATAAAATCGATTTTTCTACGGTCAATTATCACAATCGATCATCAAAAAGTCGATTTTAAATGCTGTCAACAGTCACAAATCGTTTCTCAAGAAGTCAACCTTAACACTGACAAGACTGTAAAAAAAAAAAGTAAAAAGATCGTCACTATAACGCCACAACAGTAGATTTGATGTACCAGTATCTCACTTATAACATGTCCATATAAGAATCTCTGATTCTCCCCTTGTTCATTTCTCATAAACCAGATATCATTCCCCCTACATGTCTTTCTATAAGATACAACAAACTTAACAGCCATTGAAGAACAGCTTGATTCCACAAATGGACTACTAAAGTAAAGAGAGAACGCCATAATAAGATATAAATACGAAACAATAACATCATTGTACACTACAGGCTCACACATTTCTTTCAAGAGATATCGTTGCCCCTTCATTCACCATACAAAGTTAGGCAAAAAGATACCAGGCGAAGGACTGCATCTGCACCCCGCCTTCCCGTCCCCCACTTACCGCACGCCAATGCCATGCCAACGGGTCATCACACTAAAGCAGGGCTCTTAACAGAAGTGGGTTGCAAACTGGCTGCATAGTCTCTTGCCCACAAATCATAATGTATTATTTCCTCGAGGGACGGTGATGACACGAGCTCTGCTTGATGTTTTTCACACGTTCGTTCCACCACACTGAAGATGTCCAGATAGCTGATTCTGAAACAAAAAAAAGAGTTGGAATTTGTGAGGGGATAGTAATCGCAAAAAGGCGGATACGAAAGGTGACAAATAACATACTTCTCGTCAATGAATAATTCCACAGCCTTCTCATTTGCTGCACTAAGAACCCCAGTCATGGTCCCGCCAGCTCTCCCAGCAGCATATGCCAACTCCATCGATGGGTACTTCACATTATCCGGAGCTTTGAATGTTAACGACCCAAGCCTGAATCGTAGCGTTTGAGGTTAAACAGTCGGTCAGTAACTTCACCAAACAAGTGGAAGAACATGTACACACAATGGATCTTTTTACAGAATAACAGAAAAAAACTTACTTGCAAAGATCGAGGCGGGGCCAAGTTATTTCTGAACAGTAAATTCTATCTGGCCAAGAAAGAGTATAGAGGATAGGCAGACGCATATCAGGCCACCCCAACTGTGCCAATACTGAAGAATCCTGGAAAGGATAAAAGATGCGATGTTATGACTGTGTTTTCTTTTATGAACACGTTGCATTAAGGGGGGGAAAGAGTCAAAGGCACATTTCATCTAGTAAATAGGGACAGAAGAATACGACAAAGATAATTGTTATACCTGTGTTTCAATCATTGAGTGTATGATAGACTGGGGATGGATAACGATATCAATGTTGTCATAATCAGCGCCGAAAAGATAGTGAGCTTCAATAACTTCTAGACCCTTCAAGAACAAAAACAAATGGAAATTGTAAGACCTTTCACTAGAAAATCAAATATATTAGTACATTGGTTCTTGAGAAATTCATCCCCAAAGCTATCTTTCCTAGACATCACCTCCCGAACTAAACCCCAAAGCGGAGAACAATTTGCTACGGCATTGAAAAGAGTACCTTGTTGAAAAGGGTAGCAGAATCCACTGTAATCTTCTTCCCCATGTTCCAATTGGGATGCTTCAAGGCATCTGCTACCTTAACTTCTTTCAATCTCTCAACAGGCCAATCCCTGTAATTCAAAGAACAACATTTGCACAATGACTGCCGAGAATAAGAAAGTCAATCAAGTTTAGAGATGCCGAATACCAACAAGAACAAGCTAGGAATAATAAGCAAAGTATATTATGAAAACAGGAAATCATTAGCACCGCTTAGTGTAGCATATATTTTGCGACGGAGAAAAGTAAAGAAACCGAAAGGACAAGAAGGCAGAAAACTAACAAGCCGGAAGGATAATTAGCAACAAGTATCTAGATGACGTAACATGGCCACCCATAAGAGTTGTTTATAATTTACTCATGACATGAAGCACAAACAAAGTTTTATGACCTTGTAGATAAGCTTCTAAGCAAATCATGGATCTCATACCTGAAAGAACCGCCAGATGCAGTTAAAATAACACGCCTTAGAGCACCCTCAGGCAAACCTTGTATACACTGAAGTGCAAAGACATCTGTCAGGCCTTTAGGAGCATAGGGGTATGTATACATGGAAATAAGGATACCATGTAAAATTTCAAAATCAATTCCATAACTCAAAAAAGACTTACCTGAAATATAGCAGAATGTTCTGAATCAGCAGGCAAAATCTTAACTTTATGCTTTTGTGCCAAAGGAAGAACAAAAGGACCACCAGCAATTAGTGTCTCCTTGTTAGCCAGGGCAATGTCTTTTCCTGCTTCTATAGCAGCCACTGTAGGCTGAGATTAAAAGGATGAAGAAATTAACAACTTCCTGTGAAAAATGATGGAACATCCAAATAAAATCCCATGTCACTCGATAAGTCAAGCACAGTGATAAAGATTCAGTAACATATCGGGACAATTTTGTTCACCTACATTTTCTCCTTTTATTTTATTTCTTTTATTCTGTGAAATACATTCTCTCATTGTCAAAGTAAAGAGGAATAAAATAGTCCAAAGCGAAGGTGATGAATGCAGGATCGCTGATCTACTTGTATGCACGCATCGTTTCTCCATTCACTTCCACACACAACAACATAGACAACCTGTAACTATTCTTAGTGCAAGCAAGTAGTTAAACATACATGGCATTGGCAATAAATTATACCCATCAAATTCATTTATCAAAATGTACATGAATAATCAGCGAGATTGTATTCAAAAGAACAACTAAAAGCTTTTCCTTCAGAAAATTCGAATGAGTTTACCTTCAAACCAGCACAACCAACTATCCCTGTAACAACAGTGGCAGCATCAGGGTGACGTGCAACCTGTGGTTTAAAAAGAAGACATAAATCAGTAAATTGGCATCCATTATGTAAATAAATTCTATAGTCCCGTGCATAACGAACCTCAATAACACCTTGTTCTCCTGGTATAATCTCAAGTTTGTAATCAACATCAGATAGAGCCTCCTTGAGTTCTTCAACCAATGCCTCATTTCTGACAGCAACTAACTGAGGTCTGAATGCCTTCACCTGCAAAATGCATAACCAAATGATTATATGCTTAAACATGCTAAAATTCATTACAATCTAAGCCTCAGGTGACAGCAATAACTACCTGAATTTTGTTTACATAAATATTCGAGGAATCAAGGGGAAAGCATAACTGCCTACCCACTGTAATTAGTTTGCACACAATATATCACTAGAGTACTAATATGCAAATTCAGCTGAATTTATACTCAAGGGGTAGGAGCAAAACTGGATAGAAGAATCTTCATTCAACAGTTAAACCTTTCTTATTAGCAAAGCCAGGGCAAGGAATAGGACAAATGATTTCAATGTGTTTCTCGCAAGGGAACATCATGACAAGTACACCGCTTCATTATTAAATGCAAGGAGAGCTTGCTCGATCAAAAAATTGGTTCAATTTACGATTCATGTCTGGATATGTCTTACTTCTGCATCCCAGGGAGAGGCTTAAACAACTATGGCAACCTACACTACTGGCTATGCTGTTGAAGCTATCAGAAAATTCAATGCCTAAGCTTATTGTTCATCGAAGGCGGAAGGCAGTAACAATCAGCAGAAGGGTTCGGGGACTGAATTGGTCTGCAGTTTGCCATTAAAATTTTTAAAACAAGATGTAAGTTTATGTGGTAGAGATTAAGGTGAGGTAACCAGGTCGGAATGGAACATGACACGACCGAAAAGACCATACTAACAACCAAACAGCAGGACCATAAAAGCCCAAATAAGTGCTGATAATTCCAACTCAGAATTCCGCACATGCACCTCTTGTCAAATCAACACATTTTCTTGGCACACAAACTTGTTTCCTCAACTTTTTGAACTTATGGATTATTTCAAAACTTGGCACAAATTGCGAAGTACAGGGTACTTGGGATCAATCTGGGAGGGGGAAAGGGGAAATGAATGAGCCACAGAGCATTACTTAAAAGAAGTTCAATACTCGGATGACAAAATTAGTTCAAAGAATGTTCAAGGTGGAAATAAGAGTACATATGAATATTATTCCTGAATGCAATAACACCATATGTTTGGATTCAAGCCGCATTTAATAGTAATTGTTTTATATACGATTACTCGGTAATTCACCTGATCAGCAAGAAGCGTCACATTTGAACCAGCTGCAAGTGCAACAACCCTAAACTTGTCCGGGTTCTCTGCAACGATGTCCAACGTCTGCAAAGCAAAATCTTGACAGTTAACACATGCTACCTTGCCAGAAAATGATACTTTACTACTGTAATACAGCAACAACTGAGACCAATCCCAATTAAAATTCATAATAGAGGATTCCACAGGTTCACCTGTGTACCGATAGAACCTGTTGATCCAACTATTGAGATCGGCTTTGGACCATCCCAACTCTTATGACCAGGCTCTACAACCGCCCTTCCAGGCCATGCTGGTGGCGGCTGCTGTACTGAACACTGAATTTTCTTTGAAAATTTTGCTCCACCATCCTTCTGGAAAGTCAAACTACCTGAAATTTCTCAACATATTACACCTATCCCAACCCCAAAACAGTACTACGTTGAAAGCCAGAAACTGCTCACACATATTTCTGGACACACACACACACACACACACACACAAGTAATGTTCAAAATTATACACACGAAAGCAAATCAATCGACTTCCCAATTGGTAAACTAGAGTATTCCAACAAGCTTACAATCAATAGAGTATAATCCACAAAAATGCTGAACCTTCAACACGCACAATGACAGCTTTAAACTATAAAGAAAATCCACATAAACTCAACCAACCAATTCTTAATGGTTTGAAAACAAGAATCGACGAATTATACAAGTTCCGTTGAAGCATGCCAAAACAACAAAAACCCAGAACACCAAATAGTGAAACAACAGCTACATATGGAGAATCCCGTTTGAATCATGAAAAGCCCAGAACACCAAATTATGAAATAACTAGTTTCTTCAACTTTAATTCCACAAAATCAAAAAAGAAGAGAAATTACCTTGGGTCTTGAGAAGATTAAGGTTGTAACTTGAGTTGGAGGAATCCAGAAAGGAGATAGACTTAACTTCAGTTGGGGATAGCAAATTCATAGCCATGATCATATCACTCTCACTGAAAAATGGCAAAGACAGCCAGAATTATGAGCAAGTTTTTTAATTTAAATGAAAATCAGAATAATAAGTGGGAGTTCTACGAAGATTCCAATAGTAATCCGTCCAACAGATGATTGGAAAAATGCCGAACTTGAAGATTAGTTGACAAAGAAACAAATAAAAGAAATGCTAAAAATTTAGCCTGCAGATTGCAGAAGATTTTTCTATCTAAATTACCTTTTATATTCTATTAAGAAAGAAATAGAATGTATGGAAAAATCTGCACATGGTCTTTGACATGATTTGGCGGAGGAAATAGTAGTACGTGACAAGGTAGGTAGTCAAATGAAAGTTCTTCCTCGTGCCTCATGAGGGGAGACGAAGCTTTATAATAGTATTTTTTTTTTTTTTTGAGGGTAATAGTATTATTTTACTTTGTCTATTTTAATATTTTTATTATTTGTGCTAATTTCAAAAAAAATAGCTATAAAAAATTTTGCGAAGGAAGACAACACAAAAGTATAGAACCTGATTAATATTATTATAGCCTCCGATATCAAAATATGGTAACTCCACTTATAAATTTGTGATATCATATGCAAGTAATTGGATAAATAGATTAATAAAATATCAAAAACAATTAATTTTATGGGGCATTTGGATAAATAGATTAATAAAATATCAAATACAAATTAAATTTATGGGGCATGCTAGAGTTAAAATACACATGTAGATTATTTAGAGAATAAGATTATTGTTAGTCTTGGAGAAGGTAAAAATTGATTGAGTTCCTCAACAAAAAATTCAATGGAGATATATTACTCACTCCGTCCCGTATTATGTAGGACATGTGTTTTGTTTTCCGGATAAAACACGTGGTAATTATTTTTTGGAGGGATGAGATCACCTGTTTAATTTGTGTTATGTCAATTTCGATTATTAAAGTAAAAGCGACGTCGTTTAAGTGTGTGTTTTTATTTTGAATAAAATAAAATAAAAATAAAAAACCAAAACCAAAAAATAAAACACACATGAAACGACGTCGTTTTTACTTAATAATACGGGACGGAGTGAGTAATATATCTCCATTGAGTTCTTTGTTGAGGAACTCAATCAATTTTTACCTTCTCCGAGGTAATTCTTTGGTTTTTTATTTTTATTTTATTTTATTCAAGAAATAAAACACACACGTAAACGACGCTGTCGTTTTTGATAATCAAAATTGTACACACAAATTGGGCGCGATCTCATCCCTTCTTGGGACATGTAACAATATAATATTTGATACTATTACATGTAAATATATGATAGAGGTAATAATACAGTATCTATTAAGACCAATGAATGCTTTTACAACAAAGTGCGAAAACATTTATAATCTATACGAAAACATCTAAAACGACATATAACTTAAGCCGACTCTTATGGATGTAGGTCGTCAACTTATCGAAATGAAACGGCTCCCAACTTCTTGTAGCATCACACGGTTATAACATTATCGATGTCATATTGTGACGCAAAAACATGCTACTATTTTAACATATCTTTGAAGTAAATATACAGACATATAGGATACAATATTGGTTGTAGATGCACAACACCAAACATACTGAGACACAAAAACATTTTTAAGTCGATTATTAACTATATATCAATATCTGAAAAACAAAAAACGGTCCAAGGAATGTAGTTTTAACTTTCATAAATAAAAGCTGCAATATTCAAAATAATTATATTTTTGCTGCCTGCAAAATCTCAAGATTTCTTTTAAAAAATAAAAATAAAAAATAAATGTTTTGCAATCTATCAATTGTCAAAGTCCTATGGGGAGGAGCTGTTGCCAAAATTGATATAAAAAAAACTTAACACTAAAACAAATCATCCACACTAATCTTTTTTGGAAAAATAAATAAAACAAATAAAAAAAATATATAAAAGTGAATTCTAACGGAAAACAAAAACGCCCTTCTCCGATGAAACCATCCTTTTTCCATGCGAGGAACCAACAATTCTCTCAAGCTGCAAAAAAAAAAAAAAAAAAAAAAAAAAAAAAAAAAAAATACCACACCAGGTTACCACATTATTTTTGGTAATTATGAAATAAATAAACAAATACCGCGAAATTTCATCATGAATATTGCAGACCAATAAGAGGATATTTCATGCTATTTTGTATAGTCACGTAAAGTTTCATTTTACTCATTTAATCAGAAAACTAATGCATGTTTCTCTCTCTTTGGAAAAAAAAAAAAAAAGAAAAAAGGATAATGGGTTATAAATTCCATCTTTGGCAACTTACAGAATAGAAAGAAAAAAAAAAAAAAAAGAAGGTAGCCATGATGTGTGATAGAGAAAGTTTTACCCTGAATTTGTCAAAGGGAGAAAACAGCACTGTGCAAGTCATATCTTGTGATCCTTCCACCATATTCACAATCTGAACAAATACAATAATACCATTTATTTTCACACACACACACACACACACACACAAAAAAAAAAAAAAAAAAAAAAAGATTTTGCATTTAAGTTTGTTCCAGTATAAGTGCATGAATATGAAGCATACCTCAGGGTAAAATTCTTTCCTCTCAGGGAGAGAGTAAATTATCAAATTCTGAACAGCCCGAATCTATTTGTATATTATTATGCATGAAACAAAAAAATATATAATATAATAATAATAAACATCAAAATATGAAAGCAACTGTTTCATTATAAATAATAATAATAATAATTGGATAAATGCAATAAAAATAAAAGAGAATTTCTAAGAGAAGAATGATTTGATTATAAGAACCTTGTATCGGTGGTAGAAGTGAGCTCTCTCTGTGTACAAGAGGATTTTCCGCGTCCCATTAAAAAACCAAACTCGTGCACGAGATATGTCACTCTGCTTTGTGTAACTATTCATAGAGGGTAATTAATAAATCCAGCTTCAATAAAGAGCAACATTAAAAATAAATGCTCATACATACACGAGGTAAAATGAATCCCCAAAAAAAAAAAAAAATTAATTGCTTACTCTCCAATGAGACAAAAAGATGCTTCCTGCTTCCAAAGCCACAC
Source organism: Gentiana macrophylla (assembly GCA_026214975.1). Taxonomy (NCBI): domain Eukaryota; kingdom Viridiplantae; phylum Streptophyta; class Magnoliopsida; order Gentianales; family Gentianaceae; genus Gentiana; species Gentiana macrophylla. The sequence continues at coordinate 112,422,183 of CM047808.1, forward strand.
CACTTTGAGTGAAAAACTCGAAACGAGCATCATCCACATCTGATATTGATTCTGCACTGAAACGTTGATATGTCTGCAACATCATTGAGCAAATGAATACAAAAGAATAACAACTCAATTAAGAATAATAAGTGTACTGAAACTCTGAAAAGACTCTGAAATACCAATGTCATTGATGTGCCCAAAGTGGATTATGATTATCTTTTGTTGGAAAAGGTAAAGAGAACAAATTGTTCTTCCTATTTTATTCATGACTCCACGGTCTTATTTATACAAGCTGTGGAAGTCCCTAATCTTCCCGAATTTTAGGAACTTACTAAAACAGATTCTTTGACCAAATTCCGCCACCTTTAAACTAAGGAAAATATTAGCCTTATATCATGGCTAATATAAATAAACAAAAACATAACTTATAAAATACTCCTCAAATTCTAACTCTTTCAACACTCCCCTCAAGTTGGAGCGAAGATCAAGAAATTCCTAAGCCGAACAAATTCAAAATAGGAACTAGCAAATAACATGATTCCACCCTGAAGGAAACACAACATATTTTAGCCAAATGTTCAAATTAATTAGCCAGCTTTAGTAAATATGTACACACCTGTAAAGAGTCCTTAATCTTAGGGAACACCTGCAATTAATATACATCATTTTTTTTTTATTAATTTCCAAAGAAAAATGCTGAAAAACTGTGATTGTGTGAGCTGCAACAAGACAAGCAAAAAGTATTTCTCATATTGAGTCAAAGCCACACCTTTTGAGTGAAAAACTCGAAACGAGCATCATCCACATCTGATATTGATTCTGCACTGAAACGTTGATATGTCTGCAACATCATTGTTAGCAAATGAATACAAAAGAATAACAACTCAATTAAGAATAATAAGTGTACTGAAACTCAAATTTCCCTCAAATTTACTGACCCAAAAGTAAACAAAACATACAATAACATACCTGCCGTACTGGCAGAATAATCTTTTGGAGGACACCTCTAAATTCACAAGCCAACATTATCTGCACAAACATCTATCGTTCTCAAAAAAAAAAAAAAAAAAAAAAAAAGAGCTGTACATTGTCTCCAGCTCTCATACATCACAGCAAGAAATTTACATGGATAAACATTAATATTTTCCTCTTTCGTTTATGTGGCAAACAGAAACAAATAAACCAACTAGGCTACAATTTTTCCGTAGTACCACAATACAGAGGAAATGTATAACTAAATCAGCATAAGTTCAACAAGAGGAAGACGTTATCTATTGTTCCTAATACCGTACGGCCACCTAAACCTTTCTTATAGTTTAAGACAAATCCGAGGAGGAAAAAATGAAGAGCCTGTTGAGAATAATGGTATTCAGTAGCATATGGATATTGTCTCCGTGTTTTAAGTATCTAGCCCTATCATTTGTAACCTCTTTTATCAAGAAGTGTTTGGGTTCATGAAATATACTTAACATTTACACAACAAAAGAAATTCGTGAGCTCCTACTTGTTATGATAGTCAATTATCCAAGTAAAATGTAATCGGCTACGCATTACAATTCAGGAATATAGAGTAAACACGAAGGAATTAAGTAAACTAAGGACAGACCTTTCCACGATAGTTAAGGCACTGATGATTGAACAACCCAATGATATCTGAAAAAGAAAAAACCAGAGATAAACATGAAAGTAAGCACTGATTGGTTGTGAAATCTTTTGAAAGGTATTTTAGGTTATCTAGCACGTAAAAGATCCGGTCATAACCACAAGTGAAAGCATATCAAAATGACGAAGTTCCATTCATCTAGCCTAAAAAAAATTAAAAAAAATCAACATGCTATTAGCTAAGATGGTTGCTATTGCAGTCTACATGACAGATGACCCTTGACCCTTGACCAATAGCTAAGTACTATTGTCAAGATGCTAAGATCCGAGATTTGAAAAACTGGGTATGACATGGTCGTATGCTTTTTTTATTGTATGCAAACTGATATTCTTCCTTAGATAGCTAAAGATTATGCCAATGAACAGTCTCTGGATGTTATTTTGCACTAGTCAAAGTCATTATGTCATAAGTTTTTATGGAAATTAGCTGCATGCCAATACTTATTTGTCATTGTATTAGTCTACTTCAGGATCAAATATGACTAAGCAAATGCCCCCCAGATTTTGAGAAGGCTTCAAATTATACACCCTTAATTCACAAACAGAAAAGTTCATTATCATCTATCTTCACTGTACTGGAGCATATTTAATTTTTTTTAAAAGCTCAAACTCCTCCCATAGACAGGAGATAATACCTGGATTCAGATGAGAACCTAAAATTATTGTTTGCCTGTAGAATTGTGCTTGTCCATCTAGATACCTAAGAAAAAAATGGCAGAAATCAGTAACTACGAGGTGTGGATGGGGGGATTGGGGAATTGGGGGGTGTGTGTGTGTGTGTGTGTGTGTGTTAGATCTCACAGTCAGTAGTAGGAAATAACCAGGCAACCGAGAAAAAACAGCCTTACCATTGCCTTAATCGCATTATATCTGCTGTATTCTTTGTTGGTATCTGATTTAAGTGCATCACAACTGTATTGACATGGGACCAATTCTGTCCAAATCAAACATAGCACAAAACATTATTGAAATCAGGATATAACACAAATTAATTTTTTTCCGGATCACATGTCAACAAAATTAAGGGCTATATCTCCATTCATATATCTACCCAGACACAAGCTAAGGGTAGCACAGGCCAATCAAAGGTGACTAGGTTGACCTAACATATAAATGTATGGTAAATAACAGTGAAGATATGTACTCGTATATATGGTTAAAGGCATAACAGTAAGGACACATGACTTGGAAGTTTGGAACAAATAACGAACATTATGAAGCCAAAGTATAAAAACATCACCAAGATTAAAATTTCAGCAAGAAAAACCAATACATCATCAATTTAAATTAAATTGTTGAAGTCTGATGTGTTTAATAAGTTAATTAAGCACCTACCTAACAAGTAACAACTTATCCTCTTAAGGAGATATCAATTTAACATGGTATTAGAATAGGAGATTATGGGATCAAATCTCCATCTCCACTTCCACCCATGGTGGGCCTCCTCCTTATTGGCCTTTGTATGGCCCTTATTTGCCTTTGTTTATCATGTAAACTCAAGACTCTTTGTATTAGACCAACACTTGAAGGACGTGTTGAAATGAATTATGTACAATATTTTACTCATCCCCCACCCCCAAAGCTTTAGCTTTTAGAATGGTGGGTAACTCAACAAAATTTACCTCTAAAAGTTTTCATTTCATTTTTGCTTCATCTTTGCAAGTGATACATGTTTTTGTCTAACTCTAACCTTAAAGTCACAAATCTATCAAGTCTTCACATGAAAAAACTTGTAAATCAGGTGTCCTACTGTTCGTAGTACCATGTGAAAAATCCCACATTGAATTATTTCATAGAAATCAAATCGTTTTCAATTGGTAGGTCCCAGAATGGAAAAAGGGCCGAATCTTCTCTGAGAATATTGCAATTTCCACCATCCACATACCACTATCCTAAATTGTTTGTATATGTTGAAATAGCACACACGATGGAATATTGAAAAGAACACAAATCAATTCTATATTTCATCCAGCTTAAAAAGTACACATTGAGAGGAGGCTAAAATCTAAAATGTAATCAATCAGCATACTAAGCACCAGAGAGTACCAACAATCACCTGCATTAGTATGACATCTGCATGATCAACAATCAAAACCTGTAAAGAGAGCAAATTTCCTCCTTTAGTGACAAGAAGATGGACAAAGCTCGCCAAGATCTTAAGACACTCATAAATAAAAATTTCCTATCAGCAAGACAGTACCTCTATCGAGGAAAGATAATTTACATCTTTTCCTTTTCCAAGTTCCATCTCTCCAATTTTCTGAGTAAACAACAAACAAAAAGCTAAAATGAATCATTCAGCAAAAAATAAACTGAAGGAGCATAAAACACTTCCAACTCCACATGAGAAAAGGATGGTAACAAACTTAAATATCACTTAACCAACAAACAACACAAAAATCTGTGTTGGAAGTGTTTAATATGTTAATTATCCCCATCACTTTGAGCTATTGAGAGAGATGGCAATTCAATAATCTGACATGTAACTGTAAACAAAAAACAATACCCCCCTCCCCCCCCCCCCCCCCAATATAAATGAAAAATGCCCTCCCCCTTAGAATTAATATAAAAAGTAAGCCAGTTAAGCCCGAGCAGCATCACAAACATGATGGGAGCTAAAATACACAAACCGGAATGCTCTCATGATGGCATATCTGGATGCGTCATCAAAAAGTGTGATAATCTGATGTCCACATAATATATGCAAAAATATATAAATCGAAAGCTTACCGTAATCAAACCAAGAGGAGAAGCAACAATCATATCAGACGAATAGAAATCACCGTACAGCTTTACCTTCTTTCTGCAACGGATAGGACGACTACATTAGTATATTCGGGTCTATTACCAAAGTTACCAGAGGTGAAATAAGGCAACGGAAGGAGGGGGATGAGGAAGAAACTACAAAACTACATCAAATAGCATATTTTTTTCCTGCTCTAACGATTACTAACAAGAAGCTCACACTTCACAGAGCTACTCTGATGCATGATTCAAGAGTTGAAAGCAGAAACTATCAAGCATACAATACAACGTACAGACCAGCCATCCACGAAAAAAAAATCATTTCTAGTTTTTTATCAGTTACTTTTTTTCTCATAAAAATCAGATAACTTCATTGATTTAGCAAAAAAAAAAAAAAAAAACTGTATGGTATGGGTCTACATTTATCGCTCCGACACGTGGACTTTTGGCCCGGATGTCTATAAGCTTAATGGCTCATTCTGAAAACGGAAGCCCCTGAAGGGCTCACGGCTTGAGGTCTCAAAGAGCATGGAGAGCCTACTACAATTGAGGATCCCATGCCTAAAACACGCTAACCACTGAAAGGCTCAAGGCTCAAAATGCGTCCGGGGCTTAAGGCTGAGACACCCTCAACATAAAGTGATAGGCTTAAACCTCCCAGGTCTTCTGCAGGGCTGCAGGGCTCGCCTATGTCTTTATTGAAACCTCTAATGGGGCTCTAACCCAAGAAGATCATGTGGAACAAGTTGGTTACGTCTTTGCTTCTAACAGGCATCTAACAGGTGGAACCCATATCCCGGCACCGGGATATGCGTATCATGGTTATTCTCTCTCTACAATCACATTGATGCAGCGTCTGACATGGCAACATTCTGATATTCATTTGTGTCATGCTCACAATCTCCTCTACTATATAAACCTCCATTTCAACAATGGCAAAGGTACACTCACTTAACCTATGAACTACAGCAACTTGATCCCACTAAAGGTACATGTGCAGTCACAAGGGGGTGCAACTGTTTCCTTTACTTCTCTCTTTCCCGTTTTACTAACTTGCATGTGGGTTGAGGGCTCAAGCTTCATAATTGACATTTCAGATAGGATCAAATCTCTGTGAAGATTTCTAAACATCATCATTGTACAACATAGTCGACCAATCATCTGTGAAAAATAACAAAAACTACACAAAGTTGAAGGGCTATTTACCGACTGGAACCATTGAGAGTAATTTTGTCCATTAGATCTGTGGTGGTGACAAGGAGTGGGGTATTCTCAGTCCCTCCAGGACTGGAAATGACTTTTGATGTAACTTCGGAGGTTGGACTATCCACGTCGTATTTCTGGTCATGGGACGCTTGTGGAGGATGGTTTTGAGGTTTGGCTATGATTCCATGAAGTTACATTTTTTTTTATATCATTCTGAACTTGTCATTCATGTACATCAAGGTTACAAATTACAATAAATAGTGAGTGACTGTAACAACCTAAAAGATTCTTCTTGACAAAATAATGACACTTTGCATTCTAAATATTACTTATCTACAACTAACCAAAAAAAAAAAACTTGTAGTACTTATCAGAAAGCTTGCAACTAGTCCTCTAGCAAACTTTTGACTCGGATTTCAACATAAATGCATTACCCCATGTACTTGATGCCTATCATGAAGTGATCATCATTATTCCCACCAAAAAGAGCTCGAAAATCAACAGGTTTTGATGACTTCTTCGGTTCTGAACTGTCAATGTCATCCTTATCATTATCTTCAACAATTCCACGTCCAAACTCCTTATTGAAGCGATCAAGGTGTTCTATAACAACCTGAAGATATCAACATCACAAGAGCTAAAATATGGAAAACAGAGTAGTGAACGTCTTATTAATGATCACAATTTATATCACATGTAAACAAGAGCTCGTAACTCAAGTATCCAAAAAACACTTGTTTCTGAATTCAACAGATATCAGAATTTCTTTCACCCATTCATCGCTAATCTTTAGTCAAGCACACTTTTCCATACCCATTCGAACTTTTATGACCCTAGAAGCAATCCTCCCAAATAACCATTTACCTATATCTTTTCATGAAACATGAATTCAAGCAAAAGACATATTCCTGTGAAACGATATATCATTGTTTTTCTAGCATGAAGAAATTTCTTCTGTTGTAACAGTTTCTCTTGATGAAATGTACCATGAATCCAAAAAACTGATGTTAAACATGGATGTCAAGATTATAAATGGAGTAACAAAAAGAATTCCAAATTGCACCAAAAAAGAGACCACTCCCACCCCCACCCTCAACCCCCAAAATCGCAAATAAACCTATCCCTAAACTACATTGTTCTTGTTAATGGAACACCACATGACTGATCCTCCCGTTTAAGAACCAGAACATCAGTTGCAATACCAAGTTTAATCTGTGCTCATTACTCTCTTCTTAACCAATGATATAAAGTACCTTGTGCTTTGCTGGGGTCAATTGAATCAATCTCTTGACAACTCGATATGCAATGCTTGCAAGAGGCAAAAGAATCAAGATCTGACAGAAAGCACAAAATTAATGCTCGATACTGGCATAAGCTAAAATGAAATGACATATGCGCTCAGGGAAATAACAAAGAGAACAGTATGACCTGGCCCTTTACATCATTCTTCACAAGCAGGATATACAACGCCCTAATAATAGTGCATAAATCCACAATATATCTGATTTCATTCCTTTTTTTTATTTTCCCTAACATGTTCACAACTTTCTAGGAATTATATTTGAAATATGTGAAATACAAACAAAATGACAGAAAAAACTCCACTCCCTTAATCATGAGCTAATACAAACAAGAATTTTGAAGCATAATCTTGGTAACATTGTCCATGTTTGATCAAGACGAAACACAGAGATACCTTAGGAAGAGTAAATCCTAAGGACGAAACACAGAGATACCTTAGGACGAGTAAATCCTTGGTCACGAAAGTTGTCACTGTCAAGTATGTCACCCTTTGAACTTTCTTGAAGACTAGCCCATTTTGTGTCATTTTTTGCCACAAGATCTCTACTTGTCAGAATATGGTTTAACTGGATAACATCTTTAGTCAGTAAAAGATAACATGCAATAGCAAGTAAAGTCTACTTATAAGTGGAATTGCTTTTTCCTTACTAAGCTTTTTTAATATTAGGGGGCCTATAATCCAACTTCAATGTGAAAGAATTTAACAGCTGACTGTAAATTGAATAACAAGAGTTCAACTGCAACAGCATACCGAATGCATAAGATAAGCATCCATGATCTTTGAGTCTTCTTCTTGACCTCTGAGATAAAATGGCTTCTTATTATGATGTAATATATCACGATAGCTGCAGCCTAGAAACACACAACATTGACGTATTAGTTGTAAAACACAGAAGGCATGGCTTATAATGAGTGTTAACAATCTAAGAACAAAACTTTAGATATTAAAAAGAAATGAAAATATAAATTACCAACTCAACTAGAAGCTTAAGCTATTTAAAAATAAGTATAACTGATATTTCTCTATATATGCACAATAATAACAAGCCCCTGTAAATGTAGGCTTACACACACGAACAAGAAGCAATAGCGTAGAGTAGACAACAACAAATAAGTATGACATTGATCTTAAGATAATTCCAGAAACATAATAAATTATATTAAACTTTTGGATGAGATGATAATTTGGCATGATGCAACATCAAGAAATCAAGAATCAAATCTTGATGTCCCGTTTTCTGAAAAACGGTGCCTATTGCCTGTTGCTCTTGTGGTAAACCCACAAGTGAGGGGCATGTTAAAGTGTACAAATGAATGACACTTCTCCCTAACACCTTAAGCTTTTAAACGAGATGGTAATTTATCAAAAAGAAATGTGTGCATTAACAAACAAGCGCGAAGCTAAAAAAACAGTAGCCATACACATGGCTATAAGTAAGAGACACATTTTTCGATTGATCCATTGAACTTAACATAATTTCAAAATGTCCCTACAGAAGGAAAACAAAAACAAGGACCGCATATGGGGATTTCCATATACAAGGCAAAACATCCCTGTTAACAACTTTCTCACTTTAAAAAAAGTGTGTTTTCCAAAAACTGTTCGCCAGTCTCATTTCCATTAAAAAAAAACTCTCAAATAGTTCCAAGTGCAGAGAATGACTGGATGTGCTAGTGAAAGGACGGCCTATACAACTAAAAATATCAAAGTGAAAGAAATAGGGAGAATCCACTTTCTAAATAAATTTTATCAGAGTATATCATGTCAAAAAAACAAACTAAAAAAAGTTGGGTTTTCTTATCATCGTTTAGGTCATCAATCTTCCTTAGACACGCTTTTTTCTTTGATAATGAAAGAGTCTTCTCCTGAGACTTTTTATTCTAATGATCGTGAACTTGTCAAACACAAGCGCGCTTCTTTTACAGAATAAAAGGACCAGTAGTCCTTTTTCTATCATTTATATTTGCATTTCAGGACAGCATTTCAAATATTTCTAGTACTAAGGGGTTTGTTTCATTTATTGATGATTGTACAAAGATTAATGGATTTATTGCATGAAAAATAAATCTGATGTCAACGCTATTTTTTCCTAATTTTTAAACCTGATTAGAGCAAAATTTGACACAAAAACTCGGTAGTTCTTTCAAATAACGCCAAGGATTTCAATCAAGTTCTGTCTATGTTTCTGAAAAAAAATAAAGGATAATTCCCCAACACTTTACTAGTTTCAATGCTCCCAACAACTGCATTCCCAAAATTTTTGGATCGGTTGCTTTTTTCATGATCATTCTCAAAACAAGGAAAAACTTGTTCACGGGCTCTTGGGAACTCTATCACACAAAAGCGGTAAAGTGTTACCCCGGAGAGAAGAGAGAGATTGTAAGAAGAAGCTTTAATGAGGGAATACAGAAAAAAATAAGGAAAAACTTATTAAAGTAATAGGTAAGAGAAAAGAAGAAACTGGCCAAGAGATGCAGAGAAGTGATGGAAAAAAGTGCTAGGTGGATGAATAAGATTACAGTGAAATTAGTAGTGAATGTGATGAAGGAACTAGTATGAGGAAATTTGCATAATATGGGATTTGCTTATCTTTCCTTTTCGGCAACATCAATCCGAGCTTACCATCTGAAAAACACCGCCTAAGCTGTTGTCACTGATGATTCGTCTTCTTCTACTTAATTTGAAAGTTAAATAAAAAATACTAATGTTGGATTACTATTATCTCCGACCCAAAAAACAAAACCAAAATCCTTAAACCTGCTATCCAAGCATGTCCTGCAGACTTCAATATCTAAGATGGTACCGCTTCTAGGGTACCTGTTACATGGTATACAGAATTCGCCTCCAAAAGAGGAGCTCACAGCCAATCATCATTTTCCAACTAAAGAATTCTGCTAAAAACCAATCTGTAGCATCACACTTCAACGTAGTTATCAACTCTAATCCACTTTCCAAAAGAAAAATAATCTTGCATCATCTAAGCTACAGTTTTTTTGTTCTTACTGAAAAGCACGTAATGCATGGCAAGGTAAACTCCAATTAACAACTCAACTAGCTTTACTTACAAAGAGAGAAAAATGATCTTTGCTTAGAAGAATGGAAATCGGTGCATCCCGAACCGTTGCATATATCCAACCAGTGGTTGTACAGCCTTGGCTTGAGGCCATAGCTTAACTTCACATCAATCTCCTGTATAGAGAGCCAAAACACAATTGAAATCATTAATGCACTTCACAGTTCAAAAGTGGGAAGAACAGTTAATTGTCGGAAAACTATGCAAATCGCCACAAATTCTAACTTTTGTATTATAACATCCCCCAATCAAGAAACAATTGCACTCCTGAACTTTTATCACATAATTATTGAAGGATAAGAAAGAGGCAAATAAAGAAACTGGCGCCATCCTCCAATCTTTCACAGATCAAGAGATATAGTGGGAAAAATATCACCAAAATTCCAAATTCACTCTACAGTATCAGACGACTAATCTTATCTAACTTCCTTCAGAAACTCAATGCGGTCAAAGTTAATCTCAAAATTCGTGTGAAACATATTTTCTTATCGTTTGATGACAATACCAAAACAGTGCTTTAAACAATATATCAAAGATAAATTAATGAAGCTTCAAATAAGAACATTGCCAGAACCATGCAGTTGAAAACTCTTGCACAATAATAATATGAAAGCATACAAGTATTTTATTTGAATGCACCATGAAAAGTTGATGCATTACGGGTAAAATATCATCAAAGGAAAGCCTCCTGATTAATCTACGTAAACTGACATCATGAAATTTGCAAGGACTTGATGTTCAAAGACTACCAACAGATATCTACTAACTGCATCTCCATCATCCACCGCCAAATTTTACTCCAGTTAAGCACCTAATCCAAGAAGAATATTTGTGTCTCGGCTTGTGGATCACAATACGTAACACGCTATACTAAAACCCATTCGCTGACCAGACATATCGTTAACTGAAATAAGAGTATCGTGGTCAATAGTCAATTATTTATGACATATAAACGAGAGAAATTTCTTTTAAGGTAAAAATGTTTATAGTAGACCTAAATGATCATCATTTCAATGGACCATGCATAAATGGGATGTTTCTATGCACTGAATTGCCCTTTGTTTCCCACAAAACCAGACATGTTTAGCATCCTCAATATGCAAAGAGTGTTAACAAAAGTGTTACGCACAATGCAAAAGCTATCACCAAGCTATGTGGTAAAAGTGGGGGTTCAATTTGCACATTCATGCAGGCAAAGGAATAAAAAATGAAAATGTCACCATCAGGAATACAAAAGCAACCTTAAAACACTCTCCAGTTCCCTTCCACCGGCAATGCTGACTGACATGCGCAGGAACCTCCCATTTGTAACTCCACTTCTTCCTCGATAATTCTGCGACCTCTCTTTCTGACACTTTGTGGCCCCATTGACAGCAAAAGATACTACAAGTTTCAAATGACCGAAAAATAATCACATAAATATAAAAGAAGTATGGATTTTGTCAAGCCTCGCAAAGCTTTTAATGCTAAAAACAACAAAAAGATATAAAGTCCAGTGTGGCAGTGTCTACAATTCAAATATAACCAATAAATTACCATTTATTGTACATCTTAGGTGATAAATAGAAGTCATGATTGAAAAAAACATGCACCCGTACAATCTGTTTTCACCCCTAGATTGATCGCTTGATGATATGTCTCCACTTGTTTCAATTTCTTGAAGATCAGTATGTTTCTAAGTTTTATCATGAGATAAGTTACCAAACTAAGCGTTCTCAGATCAGGACACTTGTTTCATACAAACATATACATATATATATACACATCTGAATGCTCGTGAATGACTTGTTTACTAATCATGTGTACACCTTTAGTACCATATCCAAATGATGTGGAGAGAACATAAAAATGAAAAAGATATATAGACATGTATATATATATACACAAACACACATATATAAAATATTTATAAATATATGAATGACGGGTTCACTATTTATGTGCTTATGTGTACATATAAGTACACACATTTATCGCTGTATCCAAATGATGTGGAGAGACCAAGAGAGCGCACAAGATAGCCAAAAAAGTATTCTCAAGGCAGAAACTTCGCCTGAAAAATTGATCGTTTGTTTCCAAATGTTCTTGCCAAATTGCATAGTAGTAAATCAAAAAATAATTAACGTTAAAAAAGGAAGAACTGCAACTAAATTACTACAGTTCTCTTTCTACAGTAAAGGTCTTATACAGGTTCCTGTCATTATCTTCTCTCTTGATTTGCAAATATAGACAGGCTACAGAAATAAAGCAAGACAGCAAAAGCCAAAGGCAATTTTAACTTTCGCCATAAGCTTATCCTAATTTGTATTCTTAAACAGCCTGAGGAAAATACAGTAGGAGCAAAATCCAAATGCAATATTAACTTACAGATTCCTATTCGTTTTAACTTCAATGTTTTTCTTTTCAATCAAATGACAAGAGTGGTCTAGTTCAATATACCATATCATTTATATGCTTAACGATAGAAACAAGAGTTCTTGTCAAGTAAAGAGAATATGGTCAAATCTAGGGAGTGAAAAGTATCCAAAACAATGGACTAGAAGTAGAAGGGTCAGTAGATATGATAAAGACCAAAAAGAAAGAGGCTAAGGGACATCATCTAGGATCATAAGCAGCAGAAGAGTGTGCACGCCAACTCCAGCCCTTTCATGATCATGTAATCATGTAATCATGTCTAATTCAAATATTCAGTGAAATGCAGACTTCACAGGAGTTCACATTTAAGCAAATTAGAAATTAGATGTGAGTGTGAAACAAAGGATGTAAAATGTTCGGGACCTTGAGCTCGAGGAAGCTTCATCGATCGATTCCTCTTTTATAGACAAATCATGTTCCTCATCTGAGTCAGATAATCCAATCTCCTCGTCATCAATACCAGAATCTTCCACATTTTCTGCCAAACGTGGGTTAGCAGTGCCATCCCTATCATCATCATCGCTGCTACTAGGAGACTCTTTCCCATTTCCTGCAGGCAAAAGGCATGTTCAATAAAGTTATTCATTCAATCGGTCATAAAGCAAGGAATAAGAATAAAAATATAAATTTTGAGCAAAGAATTTCATATTTTATAAGTCGCTTTATCATCAGTAAATTACTAGCTTTCTTCTCAAGGGAATCGTCACAGGCAAAAGGACTCTTCTTTTGTCACATAGCACCCATTACCCAACAATTGGTAAAAAAGAAGTCTGACCCAAAACATATATCACCGGCTACTCAGAAGTAGTGCTACTCAATCCATGTACAATTGATATATACACCCATCTCTTGCAAATTTTCCGGACAGAAAAATCATTAGCATATACTCATTCATTCTTCTCCTAGAGCATGATAGCCTCAAGACTCAACAGTCAACACCATTGGGCAGTTTCTCACTCCCGTCGGACGTCCAACAACAATAACTTGCAAATGTCCCTAATCTTTAGTCTTTAATCGGGAAATTTTATCGCACCTGGCGAATCATTTAGGCTTTGGAAACCTAATGTTTTTACCCCTTTTTAATGGTGCAACATGTCTGCTTATACCAAGTTGCATAGAGCTTATGGCAATACTAATACCAAGCATGGTCTTGGTTTTTTTGTGGACACTCATAAGTTAACTGCAAAGCTTATACGAAAAAACCCCTTAACAGTCAACACAAAAAGCAACAAATAGAGTTTTACTATCTACCCTTTCATCAATCATTTAAACCCCTTACCTATCAAGTACATAAGAACCTTCCCTACAGTCAAAGCAAAGTCTAAGGCACATAAAGACTCAATCTCTTACTAGAACACTGTAACGAAATGAAAACTAGACAGGAACATACCTTCATCATCATGTTCAGATGATCCTGAACTATCATTTTCTGATTCACTATGACCTTCTTCCTCCCTTTTTCTGTACTCAGTAGAACAGATGGACAATATTAAGAATGAGAGACACTCATTAGTATAAAATTACTACTTAAAGAGAATCCAAGACAATCAAGCAGCAAAATGTAAACATCTATCAAACATCTTACATTATGACGCAAATAACCTAATATAAAATTCAGAACATGAAGGTGATGTGGTAATATATCCCATAACGATGGAGATCAAGAAAAGGTGGAGTTAACCAACTCGACTGGCTTGAGAGCTCATCCTTCAAGTTATGTTGATTAGTTTGATTATGGGGCTCTTTGTTAGACTCCTTGCCTCAGCCTTAATCTATGGAAAGATAAGCGCTTCAGATTTCTTGTTAATGGTTTTAAATATGAATCTTCAACTATGACGCAGTTTACCGTTCCTGATACAACATTTTAAACCGTACTAACCCAGTCATTCATGTATAAACCAAAGTTCTTATTTACAAATGAACCTCAGCACGCAAAATAAAAAATGCAGCACAATATAACTAGGGAAGCTCTCCAACAAAAGGGAGCAATAATGATGCTGAAAGAAATATTGTTACATAGAACTTATTGTTACATACTGAAAGCTCCAATAGAACTTATTGTTACATAGAAAGATAATACCTAAACTTCATTTTTTATATGAGATGCCAGTCATAATGATACTGAAAGAAATATCTTGAAATAATATCACCAACATTATACTTACTAACATTCATGGAATAGCCAAACCCAAGTTCTATGTTCAGACAAGCAAAACAAATTACATTATACATTGGCGATCAACTAACAATATTTAGAACCTAAAGAACAGACCACAGACACAACAAAGATACCTCTTTTGAAAAGCAGCAGCAACCAAACCTCTTCCCGGTGCTAGCGTCCTCAATAAGTCATCATACATGTTGTTCCCTCCAAAAGCAATGTTCAAATTTCCTGCAAAAAAATATCAATTTTCAGATTAACGAGGAATAAAATTAAAATCACCACATGCTTCTGATTGACTGACCTGAGTCTTCCTCTTTTACAGTTACAGGTTCCTTTTTGCTCCTTACACTTCTTAATCCTCTTGGAGAACTTCGGCATCTCTTTCCGTCTGTAATTTTTATATTTAAAAATAAATAACAATATCCAGTTGGAATTGAACACAACAAATATTAGACCCAAAAGATAAATATTCGAAGGTTAGAGTAAGAAATCCACTAGGAAAGAAAAGAATGTGACCAGACCACCCAATGCTGGAAGAGGGCAAATGTGTAGTATATCCTTCATTCAATAAGCACGTCAAATCAATAATATACCATCCACTTTTCAAAACCCACCTCAAAAACCCTGGAAACTTTCCCAATGTTCCGTTTTAACCTCAAAAAGCCAATGGCATATCCCTTCAAAAAAAAAAATCAATGGCATATCATTTATATTACTACCTCTTTTTTTTTTTGGGGAAAATGCCCAATCGCTGCCGGTCCCGCCACTTTCGCGCCACCGCCATCGGTCTCGCCCACGTCGCCATCGGTCTCGCCCACCGACAAGGGTGAAAATTGGGCGACTTCGCCTAAAAATGAACGAGTTCGTTCACTTAAGACCGGGGATAGAAGGAGATTTTGAATTTCAAGGGGTTAGATTTCGAATAAATTTTCAAAAAAATGAGTATAAATCGAATTTCCCTTTTTTTTTCCTTCCATTTTTTACGGGCTTGTATCAGCACCATACTTTTAGTATTAGTATTGACATTCTTTTTTACTTCAATATCATCACGAAATCATGAATGACACCACATCTATTAAATGATTTTTATAATTACACTTTAGTCTCTCAACTAACACTTAATCACCATTAACTTTTAATAAAATAATAACTAACCTAACCTACTTAAATACTTTCTTCTCTATTTCTTTTTCATTTGAATCAAACCCAAAAAAAACAAGGCATTGAACTTCGTCGGAGAAGAGAAGAAGTTGGCCGGGAAAAGAGCACCGGTGGAGCCAAACTTTCAATCAACACAAGTAAGTCATGATGGTTTATTCTTATTACTTCATTTCGAATGGTATTTGGTAGGAAATGAGTGATTTTTTGTTGTTTCTCGGAAAATTTTCCTGTGTGGGAGTAACAGTTCGTCTTGAGGAAGAAGATGGGTTTCGTGCTTATAACGTCACTTGATCTGACGTTGAAAACTTGATTTTAGCGGCATCTATTCTGACGTTGCAAAGTTTGCGGGAATTCAAAAAACTTGTGTGATATTGTCAGAAATATCACGGGGGTGGTAACGGTGGTGGTATGTGGATACCTGGCTATTAATTGTTGATTTCTCCGGCTTAAGTGGCGGCGTTTATGAGAATATGAAGACTCTGACGACGGGATCACGATGATACGAATGTGGGTACAGAGTCGACAAATTGGCAGAGTTTGGCCTGCTTATATTAATATGCGAATGCCTTATGAATTACACGTTGCTCCTATTTATAGACACCGGACTAATCGCGATTAAGCTTATCTTGACAATACCTAATTAAGTACAATTAAGTATAAATGGCATAATCCCAGCCTCATGTGTGGTAGTTAATCCCGAAGCCGGTTATGTTTGATGCGGGTCTGCAAACGGTCTTAGGTTGTCAAGCGAGTTGATTCCTAGCCGCGTTAGAATCGAGTCCGGTTTATCTTGATCTGTGAGGAGGCTTACACGGATGGCCCCCGGGCTGTCTAGATTCGATCTCGGCCCATGAGGCCTTTGAAAGTATGGATAGGTGTAACAGTTGGTAGCTTATACTTGGCTTGGCGACAAGCGGGTTGAAGGTGTAATCGTTCGAGATGTTGTGATGTGACCTCTCCGCAAGCGTATCCCAGTCCGAGTCGATGAAGACCGTTCGCGGGTTCGGTATATCATTGTGCAACGTTGACAAAGTAGACGTTGTAAAAGCGTGACAACGTCCACACTAGTGACGTTATAGAGCTTTATTTTAAAATTTTAAACGTCATCCATATCAACGTTTGATGTGATCTACAACGTCAGGTCCGGTGTGAATATACATTCTATCTTCATTTGCTATTAGTTGGAAGTTTGTTAACCATTAAAACGTTACCCATACCGACGTTAGCTTGCGTTTAGAACGTCGGAGCTAACGTCATTAGATTAAGGTACCAATGTGTTTGACGTTATCTTGTCTTTCCAACGCCATATGTATTGATGTTTCAGTCATGCTTTTTTCGTTTTTTGTTCTCTGAGTATTGTGCTTCTTGTTTACTGAATGTATGTATTGATTTTGTTTAGGGAAATATGGTTTGGATGAGATCTAGTGTTGTGAACGAGCAAACAAGTTATGC
The DNA here is from genome assembly GCA_026214975.1 of Gentiana macrophylla. NCBI lineage: Eukaryota > Viridiplantae > Streptophyta > Magnoliopsida > Gentianales > Gentianaceae > Gentiana > Gentiana macrophylla. The sequence goes on from CM047808.1 coordinate 112,439,349, forward strand.
ACCAACTGATATTGAAGTAGATCAAGTGGTAAAGGATCCACCGATTCCGCCAAGTAATGCACATGTTGTTGGGAGTTCGAGAAAAACTGGTTTGGAGTATAAAATGAAGCAGAGAAGTGATACGAATCTTGAAGAAGTAGTAGATGATGTAGTAGGTGAGCAAGTGGAAGGAGCAACTGACATTGGTGCAAGTGCAGTGTCGTTAGAACCAATTCAAGAAGGTGGTCAATAGGGAGTGGCAACGGAGACAGGTGCAAGTGCATAGGTTGAGCAAACAACAATTGTTCCAGAGGTAGTCGAGGGAGCTGAAATAGGAGATGCATATGAGGTTGTGATTGCTGCTTTAAACCCAATTCTAGAGTTATCTGAGGTACCTTATGCCTCAAATGTTGGACAAGATGATGACGTGACAACTCAAGCGTCCCAAACCCCAATTGTTGGACCAGTTCAACAGGTAGTCAATGAGTCACCCCAAGCATCAAATATTGGTCAAGCGACAGGTGGGGAAGCTCAAACTGAGAGTGCAAGGACAGCAGCAAAAGCATCTGGGAGTGGCAGGGCAAGAACAGAGGTAGGTGAGGGCTCACATGATGTTGACGATAGTGATAATGATGTGGAGGTAGACACTATTATACTATTGAGGGATTGGGAGAACCATGTTGGATATGGTTTGTTGAAGATGAATAAGGTATATTAATTTTTAAACTGTTCTATAATTTGAGCTCGGTTTTGTTTTTATATATCCTTTACATTTCATTCGTTTAATTGTACAGGATCGGGGTGTCATATGTTATAAGCAATACACAACTTCAATCAAGCTTTAGAATGTCGAGCAGAAAAAAGCGAGAAATTTCAGACAAGGCTGAAGGCCAATCCGTTGTACAGCTCGATCAATACTTCTTACTTGCAAGCCAATCGAGTTTTCATTTGTGGATTTATTGAGATGTGGCATCCAAAAACAAACAACTTCCACTTACCGTTTGGTGACATGACTATCACACTCGACGATGTACGTTGTATCATGGGGTTACCGGTTAGTGGAAAGGCAGTTAACTACGAGTTTCCGAAAGAGGTCAACCCGATACAATTTGTGCATGAGCTTCTCGGTATTGATTTGGAGTTAATGGGTACTGAGTTTAACCATAGTAGTGGGGCAAAGGTGTCAAAAAGTTGGCTGAAAAACAATCTTGTGGGTAAGAGTGGACATCATGGAATCACAGTTGATCAAGCTGTACGGGGGTATTTGTTGGGGTGTACCATTTTCCAAGACCGGTCTGGAGACAAGATACGTGTAGCGTATCTTCATTTTTTGAAGGATTTGGATGCAATGCATGAGTGGGCTGTTAGGAAATCTACGCGGGAACGCAGCGGAATTCAAAATTTTGATTTCCTTTTTCCCAAGATCGACTTCGTTTAAGCAATAAACGAATAAACTAAAGACGGCGGTTACCTTGGTTGATCTAAAAGATCGACGCTTTGACCGTCTGGGAGAGTAGTTCAAAGATGGAGCCGCCCAAGTGTTCGGCCTCTACCGCTAGTCCACACGAATAGCCGCTGAATCCCACCATGGATTGCTATCGGAAAACCCCGGTTGCTGGGACCGGACTTTTCTCCTCACAAACTCACTATAGGAAGCCCTCTTTCTTACACAAGAACTATGAGTTCTTGCAATTTTTCACAAGAACAATTGCTCTTGGAATTATAATGTACAAAAGAGTTTGGCAAGCCCTCTTATTTATACTAATGAGGGGCGCCCCCTATTCCTTGGAGTGGAGGAGAAGAAAACCTTTAACCAATAAAATAAGGAAAATATAATTGATTGATTTATCTCATTTATTATAATATCTCATATTAAATAAATCTAGGATTTTGTCAATATCTTATATTGAATAATTCCAAGATATTGTCAATATCTAATATTGACTATCTTTATTTTATTACCATAAATCAATTTATACATGTGTATATATCACATATATAAATAACACATATAAATCTATATATTATATACATACACACATGCGCATGCATAGCACCAACTTGCACCATTGCACACACGCACATATGCATAATACATTAATATTATTTTATTTTATTAATATCTAATATTAATAATAGGTAATATCATTAATTAAATTGCACAATCCAAGTGTATCATTTATACACATATGTGGCGCCACTTATCAATATAAGTGTATTTAATTAATCAACTTAATTAATATCTTGTATTTAATTTATTCACAATAAATAAATACCACAATATTAATTTACCACTATAACCTTTATAAGACGAGATAAATTCTTTCCTTATTTGGTTATCGCCTCATAACCACATTTTAATCCGCACGATGTTCATATGTGTGTGACCCGATAGGCTTCCGAATATGTTGGCCGTAGACACAAAGTGCAAATTACTTAAAATGCCCTTCATACCTAACGATCACGGATAGCGTCTAGCAACACACACCGTGACCCCCCCAATCATCGGAAGAGTCAAATGCAATGACTACTACCTTTCATGTGAAACGATTACCGTGTAACTTACAATCCTATCATTGTAATAATATCCATACGGTGCGTTAGTCGAGTGTCAAAACATCAACGATCGTATCTTATAATCTGGATATCAAGCTCTCTCAAGTAACACGTTTACTCCCACTTTGCAAAGATTCGCGAGAACGAGACATTCCTTATAAGAAGGCCCTTTCGGATATTTACCCTCTACCGATAGGTACGCGATTCCCGGACGACCAATCATGTATACTCCGCGTGCTTGATAAGATCACACCCAATCACTACCGCATGATCGCCCCGTGGCTGTGGAAACCTCAATAGTGTCAAAGCATGACAATCCACACCGTGATGCCATGAAGACTCCGGTCCTAAGGATAATTACACAACCGCCACATAGTGTGACACTTATCCGTGTAAGTGGGTCGATCTAACGTCGCATTCTCTAATACACGCCCACGCATACCCAAGTGTCTCTACACTTCGATGACGAGATCTATCCACGCGCTTAAAGACGAAGACATCTAATACGTGCTAGTCTGCTTTATACTATCAATGCCCTGCTTTAATAGTACATCGGCTAGAGACATTTAAGTATCAAACTTATTAAAGTGATTAGAGATCTCATCAACCATAATCGCCTATCATGGTTTCTCTATCACGCTTTTAATACTAAGGGCGTTATCATATAACAATTCATAATCGGTTCTTTAAAAGAACATATATATGACAACGAAAAAAGCCATTTAATATATGTATAAACATAAAGAAATAGTAGAAATGATCCGACCGGTCGGATCCGGTCCAACCCGATTGGGTTTGTGACACTATTTCAACAATCTCCCACTTGGCCTAAAACCAATCACTCGCACACACAAGACCAAGTTGAAACACAAGAATCTTATGCAATACTCAAACCATCCTTAGCCATAAACGGATCGCTATCCGTGGGGACTCGGACTATCTTCATATCACGCTCCAAATGACCAAGTCAAAGGAACCGCCTCAACACACACACGAATCTCTCGACGAGACCCTGGTCCTTGCTTCAAGAAATGAATCCACTTACTATATCAACTATATAGAAAGGTGGAAGAACCATACAAGGTTCGGGAATGAACCTTCTGATCCATGTATCGCTCCCATTTAGCCTCTCTAAGGCACTACTCACTGTTTTGGCCTAGTTGTAGAATTTACTGATGACCCATAGCTAAGAACATTTCCACTCAATTTGTATCACTTAATCAAAGTGATTGCAAACCCAGCATCGTAGCTCCCACTCGACTTCATAAGACTCAGGATATACGTGCTCAGTATATCTACGTTTATTTAATTCCAAGTTTCAATAAACTAGAAACTTTCCTTAACTTGTTTAAGGATATTCTCGACATTTACCGATTTACTTTCATACTTTCTCATGACTATTCATGGACTATGAACATCCGGCATCTCCTATAAGATGGTTCCTATCGCAGTAGCGAAGGAAACCTTCCATAAGTATCATCATCTTTCACCTTATCTTTAGGACCAATGTCCTAACATAGATAGATCTCGCGATCTATGCTAAACTTCTTTTAGCATCACATCTATATAGGTAAACTATAATTTAACAGCAGTTAAATCTATCACTATAGATTCTTATTTCTAAAAATAAGAACTGCCAATCCAAGTGCTTTCGTAAAGACCTTGAACTACCAAACATTAATTGACTGTGACATGGGGTATTAATTCTCGAGAGAGATATCTAATATCTTGCTCAAAAATCACAACACACTCCCACTATCCATCTTGCACATGGGCATATCCTTCTTTTGACTAAATCAAACTCCTTTGATTATCAAACAAAGAAATCGTCTGAGAAACTTGTTTGAGTCCATAAATGGATCTCGTGGGCTCACATATCATGTTATCGCCTCTATGAAAATCGAGCTTTCTACCCAACGTCTTCAACACTATCATATAGCCATGATACGGTTATAACAAGCATCATCCGATTAGAATCGGGCTCACCGGCAAAGATAAAGGTAATTACAAGGTTTACACCCCATACCCTTCAAATTTCCTCACTATAGCCTTATGGTAATCGTATTACTATCCATGTCAGCCTTTCAGGGACACTCCCCTTAGGTAAGACAGACTAGGTTCGCAACCTGGTTGTCACTGATGGAATCTAATTCAGATTTTATGGCTCCTAGCCATATCTCTCAATCCTGCCTTTTAAACATTCTTTCATAAGTCGTGAGATATACATTCATCAAGATGAACATACCAGCAGCCCTTTTGGGCTTGAGGTTATCCACAGACTTACAGAACTTTTGTGTGCACCGAAAGCGTTGATCTACACCTCATCGCTTATGCAAGGCGTCGCTCACGTTCCATTGGTTGAATATATCTTTGTGGTTCTCAAACTCTTTTGAGATCTTATTCACTCCCACTGTTTCTTTTGGAAGAAACACTTCCTCTAGAAGATAGCATGTTTGGAGACAAACATTTTGCTCCACGGACAAGTAAATAATATCTAGCGTGCTAGCTAAGATATTCCACAAAGTTGCATATGTCGTACTAGGCTCCAAGCCTTTCTGACTCTACCTACGACAACTTCAAATCATCGGTTAAGATAGAATCGACATTATCATCTTCCATATCTAATATGGAATTTATTCAACCTTTATTTTGGAACTAGGTTAAGCATAAGGGCACTATCCCGAAACGGGTAAGGGATACTTCGCATGGCTTGTGTCACACTTTTATCATATAAAGTGTTGTTTCCATTTCAGGAGCACAATCTAATTGCGTATCCCAAAGATGGTATCCTTCAAGGGAGAATCTTATTCCTTTCAGACGACTTCTGAAACACCCTTCAGGTATTAATTACTTCAATCCAATTGAAGATTAATTCCTAAGTAGCTCATCAATCTCATATTCGTACTAGATCGAACTTTTCGGGCTTTCCGAATTGTCGTACTTCAATAAATACATTCAACTATTTCTAAAATAGTCATAGAGATTAATAAACAATTATTTGTGGCATTAATTGTCATAAGCCAACAAACATCGGTATGTTTAGGCTTTGGACAACTTTCTAGATTTTATAACCTTTTCATAAAAGGGTATTTCAGTCATCTTTGGATAAGATACGTATTACCCACATAATTCATAATCACATGGTTCAGACATCATCTAAATGACATTTGATTATACGTTTCTCTTCCAGAGAGTCGACATCTAGAACAACTACAAATATCAAAGATAACAGCCATACAAATATTTAGTCGAGATCTCATCACATATATCAACTATACAGTGACATCAATCTAGTATGTTAGATTCAGTGACCTTCCAACTTTATCGGAATAACATTTATTCTTTACAATTGAATATGCCTACTAAATCCTAACAAATAACTGAAAGTATGTTCTTCATAAGAACCGAACATAATAACATTTATTTAGTTCCCGTGATCGCTTTACTAGATCCGAATATGGTAAGTGTGACAACATTTGTTTAACCTTCCATATCTCATATTTAATCTTTCTAATTTAATCACACTCATGAGATATATCATATATCTAAGAGTTGACTTGAACTTAGATTGATTTATCTCAACTTACTTGCCTATAATAGAAACTTCAATAAGTTCTCTATTTAAGCACATGCCCTAATTTCCTTTTTAATCCTTCAAGCACTTGTAAATATTTCTTAGTGTAGTCTTCATAAGACTTAAGAAAGATCACAAGAGCTATGTCTTTGATTTCCTTTCATAAAGAAAATCTAAAGTTTATTAAATAGTTTATTTAACCTTTTAAATCGTATTTAAAACATTAACTATTTAATTAACTTTTAAGCAATGATAGAATTAAGTCGATACTTAAATCTTACAATTTTGAAAACAACATTTCCAAAATTAGAGTGGTCATTCTTATCCAACGCTTGAATTAATTGTCATCATATGACTGAATGATCATATTGGATCGTATCCAATGCCATGAGCTTCCGATTTTCAATAATAATTAAAGTCTTGGAGTACTCCATCAAATATGTAGTCTCATTGTCTCTAACTACTATAACGGGATTGCTCGTGTCATTGCTTATTTTAAAAGGATTAAAATTACTTAACCACACTTGAGAACGTTTCTTAAAAGGTAACAATCATAATTTGGTTTTACTAATCGAGAAAAACATAAATATAAAGTTTGCTAAAACTACAACATAAAATGAAAATAAAAGAGTGTTGTTGTTTATACACGTAAAATCAAAAATGGTCTTTTGGTTTATGATTTTGCTCCCACTAGTCAACTACTTCCAATTGACTTTCAAGAATTTTTCAAAATTCTTTAGTGGTTTGAGATCCCATCTAGTTACCTCGATTCCCGGCGGTGGTCGATCAACCAAGATAATTTCGACGGTAGGTAACTCTTACCATTCACATCTCTATGTGATTCTCGGTGGTTGACTAGTCAACTCTTTGGTGATACACATCACTATGTGTTAGTCAACCCTTTGTCTCTAAAGTCGACGGCCCTCTCGCGGTGGCCAATCACCGAAAGACTCTAGTCAAGTCATAACCCAATATTCACGAGATCTCATACGATCATATCTCAATAACGACGATATACCCGAGGTAGGTCAACTCCCGGCGGTGGTCGATCGCTGGATCCGAACACAGCTCTTCACCGTCGTTATAATATTGGGAGACAATATTTCGACTTGATTTTTGTTGTGGAAGTATTTTCGTAAATTAATTCACTTAATTAATTTTAATCATGGTCTCATCAAATATATCTATCTCTATAGATACAAATCCTACACATTTATCTAGATCGTGCCTAGTCATGCATCTATCGTATCATATAAAATAAATACAAGCACAAAATAAATAAATGCGTAAAGTAACCGGTATGATCATGGACTTTTTCTAGGTGCGGTTTGAATACAAATCGACGAAACCGCTGGTCACACCTAAAGGTAATGCAACCGCCAATAGGATCTTTAATGCTCCATTCTCCAATGGGATCTTTATTTTAAATCTTTCTTTGGTCTCCATCTTCCGCTCCATTCTTGTTACATTCAATTTATCTAATATACCCGCCGCACACGGGGAGCCAACGGAATGGGATAAATGCAGAAAAATAAACTAGGTCACGTTCTTCTTCATAACGGCTGGGACAAATTTTAAACCAACGAGAAAAATTAAATCATTCACATCTATCCTATCGATTTGAGTCCATGATCAATCGAGTCCATATAATCATATTATATCTACTATATCTATTCCATACAATAAAATCTTATGAAAAAGATAAAATTAAAAATTAACTACTTGCGTCTTAATTAATCAATTAACATTTAATCTATTAAATAATTTTATCCAATCAATTAATTAATTAACATTTAATTAATTAAATGATTTTAATCGAAATAAAATTAACGATTAATTTTAAACGATTTAATTTTAATTAATTAGAACTATTCTAAAATTAAATTAAAATTAAATCTCTCTTTTTTTTTTTTCCTTTTGATTCGTAATCAAAAGGGATGTCGATTGGTTTCTAAACCATGACATCGACTAAACAACGAGATATCTATGCACAATAAATATCACGGGACGAAAAAGTCGAGCACATCGAATTAACGAAGAGTGGGTTCACCGAGAATCCATCACTCAACCTCGACTTAACGTATCGTGATTTGAATCTTGCATCTATCGACTAATCACAACTATGAACTACATTGAAACATAAAATACACATAACAAAATAATTTCTTTTAGGTATATCGTTTACTTAATCAAAATATATCATCTTTTAATTACGTGATTTAAACGATAAAATTAACTACGCAAATAAACACGCTTATTGCTTAAGCTCAAGCTCTCTCGATACCATCATTAGAAATCTACGCGGACGCAATGAATTCAAAATTTTGATTTCCTTTTCCCAAGATCGACTTCGTTTAAGCAATAAACGAATAAACTAAAGACGGCGGTTACCTTGGTTGATCTAAAAGATCGACGCTTTGACCGTCTGGGAGAGAGTAGTTCGACGTGGAGCCGCCCAAGTGTTCGGCCTCTACCGCTAGTCCACACGAATAGCCACGGAATCCCACCATGGATTGCTTATCGGAAAACCCGGTTCTTTGGACCGACTTTTCCTCCTCACAAACTCACTATATAGAAGCCCTCTTTTTTACACACAGAACTATGAGTTCTTGCAATTTTTCACAAGAACAATTGCTCTTGGAATTATGTCTGAAAAGAGCTTGGCAAGCCCTCTTATTTATACTAATGAGGCGCCCCTATTCCTTGGAGTGGAGGAGAAGAAAACCTTTAACCAATAAAATAAGGAAAATATAATTGATTGATTTATCTCATTTATTATAATATCTCATATTAAATAAATCTAGTGATTTTGTCAATATCTTATATTGAATAATTCCAAGATATTGTCAATATCTAATATTATTATCTTTATTTTATTACTATAAATCAATTTATACATGTGTATATATCACATATATAAATAACACATATAAATCTATATATTATATACATACACACATGCGCATGCATAGCACCAACTTGCACCATTGCACACACGCACATATGCATAATACATTAATATTATTTTATTTTATTAATATCTAATATTAATAATAGGTAATATCATTAATTAAATTCAGCACAATCCAAGTGTATCATTTATACACATATATGGCGCCACTTATCAATATAAGTGTATTTAATTAATCAACTTAATTAATATCTTGTATTTAATTTATTCACAATAAATAAATACCACCATATTAATTTACCACTATAACCTTTATAAGACGAGATAAATTCTTTCCTTATTTGGTTATCGTCTATAACCACATTTTAATCCGGCACGATGTTCATATGTGTGTGACCCGATAGGCTTCCGAATATGTTGGCCGTAGACACAAAGTGCAAATTACGAAAATGCCCTTCATACCTAACGATCACGGGATAGCGTCAGCAACACACCGCGACTTCCCGAATCATCGGAAGAGTCAAATGCAATGACTACTACCTTTCATGTGAAAGCGATTACCGTGTAACTTACAATCCTATCATTGTAATAATATCCATACGGTCGTTAGTCGAGTGTCAAAACATCAACGACCGTATCTTATAATCTGGATATCAAGCTCTCTCGGCAAACACGCTTACTCCCACTTTGCAAAGATTCACGAGAACGAGACATTCCTTATAAGAAGGCCCTTTCGGATATTTACCCCTTACCGATAGGTGCGCGATTCCCGGACGACCAATCATGTATACTCCGCGATGCTTCAAAGATCACACCCAATCACTACCGCATGATCGCCCCGTGGCTGTGGAAACCTCAATAGTGTCAAAGCATGACAATCCACACCGTGATGCCATGAAGACTCGGTCCTAAGGATAATTACACAACCGCCACATAGTGTGACACTTTATCCGTGTAAGTGGGTCGATCCCTAACGTCACGCGTTCTCTAATACACGCCCACGTCACGGTCCAAGTGTCTCTACACTTCGATGAGCGAGATCTATCCTCGCCTTTAAAGACAGAAGACATCTAATACGTGCTAGTCTCTGCTTATACTATCAATGCCCTGCTTAATAGTACATCGCCTGTGTAGACATTTAAGTATCAAACTTATTAAAGTGATTAGAGATCTCATCAACCATAATCGCCTACATGGTTTCTCTATCACAGTTTAATACTAAGGACGTTATCATATAACAATTCATAATCGGTTCTTTAAAAGAACATATATATGACAACAGAAAAGCCATTTAATATATGTATAAACATAAAGAAATAGTAGAAATGATCCGACCCGGTCGGATCCGGTCCAACCCGATTGGGTTTAGGACACTATTTCAACAATCTCCCACTTGGCCTAAAACCAATCACTCGCACACACAAGACCAAGTTGAAACACAAGAATCTTATGCAATACTCGCAACCAGCCTTAGCCATAAACGGATCGCTATCCGTGGGGACTCGGACTATCTTCATATCACGTTCCAAATGACCAAGTCAAAGGAACTGCCTCAACACACACACGAATCTCTGACGAGACCCTGGTCCTTGCTTCAAGAAATGAATCCACTTACTATATCAACTATATAGAAAAGGTGGAAGAACCATACAAGGTTCGGGAATGAACCTTCAGATCCATATCTTTGCTCCCGCGCCTCTACAAGGCACTCTTGTGTTTTGCCTTAGTTGTAGAATTTACTGATGACCCATAGCTAAGAACATTTCCACTCAATCGTATCACTTAATCAAAGTGATTGCAAACCCAGCATCGTAGCTCCCACTCGACTTCATAGACTCGGGATATACGTGCGTAGATATCTACGTTTATTTAATTCCAAGTTTCAATAAACTAGGAAACTTTCCTTAACTTGTTTAAGGATATTCTCGACATTTACCAGATTTACTTTCATACTTTCTCATGACTATTCATGGACTATGAACATCCGGCATCTCCTATAAGATGGTTCCTATCGCAGTAGCGAAGGAAACCTTCCATAAGTATCATCATCTTTCACCTTATCTTTAGGACCAATGTCCTAACATAGATAGATCTCGCGATCTATGCTAAACTTCTTTTAGCATCACATCTATATAGGTAAACTATAATTTAACAGCAGTTAAATCTATCACTATAGATTCTTATTTCTAAAAATAGAACGCCAATCCAAGTGCTTTCAGTAAGACCTTGAACTACCAAACATTAATTAATCGTGACATGGGGTATTAATTCTCGAGAGATATCTAATATCTTGCTCAAAAATCACAACACACTCCCACTATCCATCTTGCACACGGGCATATCCTTCTTTGACTAAATCAAACTCCTTTGATTATCAAACAAAGAAATCGCTCTAGAGAAACTTGTTTGAGTCCATAAATGGATCTCGTGGGCTCACATATCATGTTATCGTCTATGAAAATCGAGCTTTCTACCCAACGTCTTCAACACTATCATATAGCCATGATACGAAGTTATAACAAGCATCATCTCGATTAGAATGGCTCACCGGCAAAGATAAAGTAATTACAAGGTTTACACCCCATACCCTTCAAATCTCACTATAGCCTTATGGTAATCGTATTACTATCCATGTCGACCTTTCAGGGGACACTCCCGCTTGTAAAGGCATGACTAGGTTCGCAACCTGGTTGTCACCGATGGAATCTAATTCGATTTTATGGCTCCTAGCCATATCTCTCAATCCTGCGCTTTTAAACATTCTTTCATAAGTCGTGAGATATACATTCATCAAGATGAACATACCAGCAAACCACTTTTGGGCTTGAGGTTATCCACGAGACTTACAGAACTTTTGTGTGCACCGGCGTTGATCTACACCTCATCGCTATATCGCGCGTGCGCTCACGTTCCATTGGTTGAATATATCTTTGTGGTTCTCAAACTCTTTTGAGATCTTATTCACTCCCAATTGCTTCTTTTGGAAGAAACACTTCTCTCTAAGATGCAGACATGTTTGGAGACAAACATTTTGCTCCACGGACAAGTAAATAATATCCAAATGCTAGCTAAGATATTCCACAAAGTTGCATATGTCGTACTAGGCTCCAAGCCTTTCGACTCGCCTACGACAACTTCAAATCATCGGTTAAGATAGAATCGACATTATCATCTTCCATATCTAATATGGAATTTATTCAACCTTTATTTTGGAACTAGGTTAAGCATAAGGGCACTATCCCGAAACGGGTAAGGGATACTTCGCACTATCCGTGCTTTCATTTAAAACCACAATTTCCATCCGCACTATCATTATTAAGCGTAGAAACATGGCTATGAACCAACTCCGGCATGTGTCTATGATACCGTTTGATGTATCCAATACTTTCAAACCTAGGCATTATTAATATGTCAGGGATCTTAGCACTTCTACTTACCATTTTCTTCCTTCCTCGGAAAACCAAATCGGGAACTTCTGTACTTGTACTAGCCTTTTTCCTTTTTCCTTTTTCCAAAACCTGTCAAGTCATCACAACCGGCTAACTCTTGTTCAATACGCTCATGCATACTCAAATCCCTCTTAGTGGATCTTCCACTATCTTCCTTTTGTTGCCGGATCCCTTAGACCGGCCCCGTCCAGTCGATTTGGTTTTCAGCTCTTCCATCAAGGTTCTCACGGGTGCATAAATTTCTCGTATATTCACTACCAACCTATGCTTCTCCCACGTGTTTGCCGTTTTCAATTTCTCTTCCAAAGCATGTAAGACCGGCACGTAGTCTAACTCCGAGTCATTTGGAGGTGGGCCCTCGATATCAAGAGTCTTGTTTTTTCTCCGGTTACAAAATTACTCTTGTATGTTTTTTTGTTTTTTTTTCATGTGGCAAAATTGGCCCTACACACCAGAAAATGCTGACTGAGTTAATTTTCCGGCCAATCTTAATGTCATGTCACAAATTATTTCCAAGTCAACATTTTTTCTTTGGAATAGAAAAATGGAGTAGACCGATTCGAACTCACATAGGACAAAAAGTTGCCGTTTTATTTCTTGTATATTTCAACTTGTTGATTTTGAACTTGGCCGAAGCCTTACGATTTATAGTTGCAGCTATCTTGCGTCTGGATAGACTTTATCAATGAGATAAACATGGCATTAATTAATTAAACACGTTAATTAACTAGATGCCAATCCGTTAAGAAAAAAAAAGGAACGGAATCCGCCTCATACATAAAAATAAATTGAGAAATATAAGCCAACATATAAGCAAGCAGGCAGGCAGGCAAATCTGAATAATTTGTTTTGTTAAAAATACAATCCAAACGATGAAGGAAACGACAGGAAACAATGCAGCAATCGATGAGGTGAAACTAAACAATTAGATTTACCTTTAGATGTATTATGGGATGTTTTCTGCAGGCTTTCAATTAATTAAGCAAGTGTTTCAATTAACATGCTTCTGCAATCTTACACCCTTCTTAATTTTCCTGATTTTGAACCTTAGCTAGTGCTTTAGTTATTACTGTCTCTCTAACAATGATGATGACGATGATTCTAGCCATGGCTTTTATTACAATTTGCTTACAACAAAAATGGAAAGACAGACTTAACATTCCTAGGAAAATCATCGAACTTCGACTCGTACCATTTCCTGGTGGCAATACTTCTCCCTATCAGATACATCATTGTCCCGAAAGCTACAGAAAATCCATACAACGTTTGAGAAATGAACGCAATCCCGAAGAAATCTATGATCTCGAAAAGGTAATGTGGACAAATCACAAAATCAAACAGGCCACCCTTTGGTAATACATATTCCTTTTTGCCTTTACTTCTTAAGTTGGACAGCAGAAAATGGTGGTAAAAGTTGCCGGAAATCCCGATAAGGAACAGAGAAATCCCGAGAGGGATGAGATCGGTCGGTGGTTCCGGGAATCCGTTAGACAGATGTTGAGCATATATCAATGTTGCAGTGGAGAGGAAATAGCTGAGAGAGATCACTATTGAAGCTTCCACATATATGGCGGAACTGAACTTGTGAACAAATAATGCCTAAACATGCAATGTCACACATAGGAATGAATGAATGAAAATCTCTTCAAATACAATGAATTCATTATGATTTTTTCTTAATCAAATCAGAAGATACTTGAAATTTATGTTGATGCTTTGAGAATAAAAGAAAATGAAAACACGAGGATTCGCGTTTTAGTCTTGGGTTTTGCTCTGTTTGCAATTCTAGTCCTGTAACTAAGATGTTCTCTTTATTTTTTTATTTTGCAATTTTAGGTCCTCTGTCGATCAAAGAATGCTGATGTGCATGGTAAAATTTGGCAGGATTTTTCTCAATGTCTTTGAAAACAGGGGGAAATTCGATTTTGGCATGAAAATTACAAAATTAGTCCTTTAACTTAGGACTTAATCTCTTAATAATTTCAAGTTAAAGGTCGGAATTTGCAACTGTTTCCCTTTTTTTTGGCCTTCTTAGTGCCACGGGGAGACATTTCCCCGTAATTCAGCCTCCTCCAACAACGGGAAAACGGAAGACTAAAATTGCAAAAAATTAAAAAATAAAGTGAGTGTTTTTCGCACTACCAATTTTTTAATACACAATATATTTATTTTCATGTTTTTCGGTATACATTGATTCAGATCGAATTTCAGACAGAATACTTGCATGTTTTCTTGACTCAATTTTAGTTAGAAAGTCTTTCTAATCGGTATTGGATATGAAAAATGTTTAAAATTTCTGATTTGAATTGAGTCAGAATAATTTGTTGTGTGAAAAGATGCTTCTACAGGACTAAAATTGTATATTGAGCAAAAACAGGACTAAAATGCTAACTTAGCAATTAATACAGGATCAATTTTGCAATTTAGCCGATTACCGTGGTATTACCTCGAGGATTCGTTTGCAGAAATGAATGGTTAAAGCCCAACGAACCAAACCAAATCTCAAATTGACATCTGGTAAAAACACCAAAGAAGCAGCGCCGGCAAGAAAGGCTGGAGTGTACACAATAATCATGCCGATTCTACTCGAAACCTGTGCCGCCGCCTTCTTCTTCTTCTCAATTCCGGCAGCAGAACCGGCCACGTTCCAGAACTTGGAGTATTGCATGTTTTTTCCTCTGATTTCCATTAATCCTGCATTTGTCTGCGACGCCAATGTGATTATTGACATTGTTGCTATGTATATTGATGGCGGCAGTGGGTATATGAAGCTGAGCAATGAATTCAATACCATTTTTTTTTCTTTTCTGTTCTTGTTCAATTTTTGGGTATATTGTCCCTAATCTTTACCGGTCTAAAATTGTTGGGTTTTGCTCTAATGTGCTCCATCTCAATGGGTGTCATTCACTATGTTTGCGAACTACAAATGTGCTACGTGGCACAACTGAGAGCCCGAGGTTTTTTTTTTTTTTTTTTTTTCTTCTAGAGGTATCCCAGAAAATTGGAAAAATTCTTAGACAGGGAGTCCCTATTATACTCGACCTTCAGATATGCGTCGTGTGTATATGAAAAAAGAACTGTTTTGTTTTATTGTCGCGTTCATGCAAATCGATTGGCCGTCGGGTGTAATAGAGGCTCTCACTGCATGCAATACCATGGAAAATTGCCTCAGTTTCCCTTCTGTCACACAAAAATTTATGAGTAATGATACGGGCACAACGGTTGTGTCACAACGAGTGACACAACGGTGATCCGCACCGTTGATTCTTTAGATTTACATCTGATCATATTAGACACATTATTATCAACGGTGCGGATCATCGTTGTGTCACAACCGTTGTGTCCGTAACATTACTAAAAAATTATTGCAATAATACGGATACAACTATTGAATCTCAACGAGTGATACAATATTTATTCACATTATTGATTATAATAGTCTATATCGTTATCAATTAGTCCTGCATCTTACTTGATGATGTAAAAATACAGATTTTGTCAAACTCAACCGTCAGATATTGGTTACAAGAAGACAAAATTGTTTTGTCTGTTTGTACACATTACACACATTTGACGGTTTAGTCTAATAATAAAAACTTCAAAATTACCTTGTAAACACGACTATGAGTATTTTTTTACACCCTAAACATTTTAACACACTAAACAAATACATTAATTTTATGGAAAATTAGGGATAATGATACAATCTCAAATATTTTTTAAGAATATGACAAATTTACATATTTTTTATAGGGAGAAGAACAATGCGCATAATTTTATAATGAGAAGAATGAACAGTGAATCCTAAAATCGGTTGAATCTCCTCAAATAATCCCGAAATCGGTGAATTTCGATGGTGAATCCCTAAAATTAGTGAATTTAAATGATGAATTTTGAAAATTAGTGAATTTCGACGATGAATTTAAATCAATGAATTTAAACAAATAATTTGAACATAAGTGAATTTCGACAATGAATAAATAGTTTTGTCGCTTTATGCAAAAGTTTCAAAAAAGCTGTCTCCTACTTTCAATTGATGAAATATTTCATCCTTCTCCTCATTCCCTTAATTTTATCATTGTTATAAACATACACATGTTATTGATACAACACGTAATATGTGGTTGTCAATTAGATATGATATATATCTTCTCTCATCAAGTACTAGCTGCAGGGGTTGTTCTATTGTAGGGATTTCACTGTAGGGGAAGCTGCTTACGCCAGAGATCTGGACCACACGATTTCTGAGGTGGAATACACAATTGCCGTGTGTGAAATTGTGTGGTCCAGATCTTTCTTGCATAGCTTCCCAAGAGGAAATCTCTGATAAGATAAATTTTCAGCACTGTAGATTAGTTTATTTAATAACTAAGTCTCACCATAAATACATGATGTAATCGACATATGATGTTTTTACACCATAAAACGCGTGTGTAATATCGTGTCCTTATTAATCGGTGTTGTGTTAGAAGTTATCCATTATATAATTATCCTAAGATAGACTCAGCCGACTACTTAGCTGCCAACATCACGTAAAGGCTTTAGGGGATATGCTAGTATCACATCTGATGTCTAATGGCGTTGGCCGAGTCATTTATCCTTATTTATATAAAACAAGTGCAGTTTTCCATTCGACCTGGCCACGTCGACTACATTATGATTTAATTCCATTTGGGCTTTTTTTAATCAGTCCAGCCAAACAAAATGGTCCACCAAATATTAGCCCAAATGGTCCAGCAAATTAAGGCCTATTATTATTTTCCAGTTACGATTACCTTCGGTAGTAGTATAGCTTTTGATAGTAGTCTTTATTAGACTTTCATTCATTTGACGTTATTTTCCACAGCAGATGAAACGGGGGCTTCGCTCTCTTCCTTATCCACCACAGATTTAGCTGTCTTTTGGCGTCTTCCGCCGGGATGGTCGAAATTAGATGACGTTCTTCTCTCATCCAACAGCTGGAGGCGTGTGTGATGGGTCCGATTTGTCAAATGAGGTCGGCTTTACAGCTTCTCGTGGAGGATGGATGATACAGGATCGATATTCTGTCAATTCCAAATGACAGATATAACATACATACTCTTTTCATTTTTGGTTTTTCTTTATTGTGTTGATTTCTTTATATGGAAATTGTGTTGATTTATTATTTCTTTGGTTTAGGGTTCGAGGTTTGTAGCTGTCAATCCTATGAACTGAAAAAAAAAACTTCTTTTACCCAACGGATTATAGAGAGGATCTGTGTTTGTGGACCAAATGAAGTACATGCTTAAATCTGCTGGGTAAAAGAACACCTTTTTTTCCTCTATTTTTGCTACTGATATATAACTTTCGGCTCTTGGTTGACTGACTTATTGCGCATTAAGAGCTCTTCGGATTTGTTCTCTTCTGTTAGTTGGGTGAGATTCTTTCAATTTTCTTGTTCATGAACACTATTGCAATGATGTCAATAGCTTTCTTATTTAAGTAATTAACAGACATAAATTAAATGTAGATCATTACATTACTTTGAGTCATATGTTTAACAGTCTGTCTGTTCTTTCTTCTATAGTTTGTGTTGTTGTCTTCTTCTCTTTGATTCTTGAAGCATGTACTTACCCTGTGTGATCTTGCAGTTTCTTATGTGCTGCTTCAAATCATTTCCATACGAGGTGTGTATTTCTACTAATATATAATATTCGACTCTTGGTTGACTGACTTATTGCACATTAACACCTCTTATGTTTTGTTCTCTGCTCTTAGTTGGGGGAGATTCTTTCAGCTTTCCTGTTCATTAATATTATTGCAATGATGTCAACAACTTTCTTATTTAAGCATTTAACACACATTACATGTATATCATTGCATTAGTTGGAGTCATATGTTTAAGAATATGTTCTTGTTTCTACATTTTACGTGTTTTTGTCTGATTCTCTTTCATTCTTCAAGCATGTACTTACTCTGTGTGATCTTGCAGTTTCTAAAGTGCTGCTTCAAATTCTTTCCATACGAGGTGTGTACTTTTTGCTCTAAGTTCTGGTCATGGCATGCTTTCTTGCTTCAACATGTTTGTTGTCTTATGCTAAAGTACTTGTTGTATGATATATTGTCTGCTTCTTTTGATTCTTCAAGCATGTTCTTACTCTGTGTGATCTTGCAGATTCTGAGGTGCTGCTTCAAATCCTTTCCATACGAGGTGTGTATTTTTTGCTTTAAGTTTTGGTCATGGCATGTTTTCTTCCTTAAACATGTTTGTTGTCTTATGCTAAAGTACTTGCTGTGTGATTTACATGGCTTCACTAGCTAATCATTATTAATTATGTTTTGTTAAGTTCTTGAGTACCTCTTTTAGCTATTACCATTCATTATTTGTGTGGAGTAGTATGAAGATCAACTTCTTATGTGTTTTTCTGTTGAATTAGGTAGTGCTTAATGAGTTTGTCTTGTCTTTCTTATCATAGTGTTTCGTTCTGTTTCCATCTGCTTCATGATGTCGTTCTCTTCTTACTGTTCTTTTCTACTCTTTGTATTGTGTCTGCACTATGTCTTTTTAGTTGGATAGTTCTTGCTGTGTTGATATTGTCTAGGTTCTCATACTGTTGGTTCTTTTTCATCTGGTTGGTGCTCTCATCCTCTTGTTGGTGTTCTTAGTTTGCTCTTTGTTTTCTGTCTGGAGTAGGTCCTTTTTTCTTGACCACTGAAGTCTTCGCTAAGATTTTTAATAGCTTAATGAGAACTAAGGGCAATGCAAAGGCCAATCCTTTGTTTGCCTTGCCAGGGTTTTGTAACCAAAGTAATGGCATGTCTGCGTGAGAATAAGCTTTACTCAAAATGTATGTATCAGACAACAAACATTTTTTTCTAACAAAAGTTGCAGGTCCTTTACTGCATGAGAATAAGCTCTACCGTTTGTATTTTTTTATTTACTTATTTGTAGAATTATTCAATTTTCATTAGTGAAGTGTTTTAAAAAGAGAGGGACATGCCTCTGAATTGTGCATTTGGAAGCATCAAGCTGTTTTTCAACATGGATAAATACCCTCCTTGACCCGAATTCCAATTTATATTGTTCAAACAGAAGCATTTTTTCTATTTCGTACTATCAATTGAGCATTCGAAAGATTGTAAATGTATTCTCCTAATGATAAAAAGCATCTTGTTCTTTGAAGCATGACTTCAATTTTTTTTTTTTTTAAATTCATTTTTATGAATCTCTTCCCAGGGCCGTATTGCCGTGCATTGCACGGCGTGCCCCACTAGTGTATATATATAAATATACATACGATATATATACGTGCATTATGTATGTATATCTTAAAGGGTGTAGAGAGAAAACAAAAACGAAAGGATGAAAAGTATTCAGCATCTTATTTTGGCTTTGCAGTACATCATACTATGTTACTTTATATTATTCTGAGTCCGAATTTAAGTAGTGTCCTACTACTAGTTCAGTTCAAACACATAAATGAGAATGGAATATGCTCAAGCATTGATTATTGATGATTACAAACTCATTTGGAGACTGCTTATTGGGATATATTTATCGGAATCTTGTTACATAAACATCACGAAACACAATCCTGATGCTTGTAGATGGAAGGCAGACAGAGCCCTTAATCCAAGGCTAAATTTGATTCAGAAATCCTGCTTCTAGACACTGAACCTCTTCGATCGAGATTTTTTACAGTACACTGTTAATCACTTTACGCAATTACAATGTGCAGCGGTAAGTTGGATACATCACAAACTGACATACATCAACTTAATACAATCGTTGTATTGTAAAAATTCACAGTGCTTTGATGTCTTTTGACACAAGAAGGTGCCTTTATAGCCTGTTAGTTTATAGCACAATAGGACTATGCCAAGTAAATACTCAGCCATCTGAAGAATATGCTGGTAGACACACTCAAGTTTATACTTGATAATAGTTTGTTCATAATTAAATTGCTCAATTGAGAGCTGAATTAAAAATATTAAACCACATTATGTAAAAGAAAAATGAAGCCTCTGAATATAACATATTTAACTGATATATAGAGGGATGCGCCAGGCCAAGTCTGCAGTGTAAGGCCTGGGCGACAATTGAAAGCCAAGATAGGAAGCTACATTTTAGGCTCTCGCCCTACGAAAATTTAGTTAAACATCAAATGGACTTATGGTCCACATATATCAGATATTAAACTGATTAGGAACAGATAATACACTTGAATCTTAGCCAAAAGACCGAGAAAAGGTGAATGAAAAACTAAAGCCCACATTCATCCGAAATCCGGTGCAATACATACTTTAGTATATACATAGGGATCCAATCATTAATAAACAGAGGAAACCCAAATAGTAAAATCTATCTTTTAACAAACTACTAAAGCATGTCTCCTTCTTAAACACTACAGGAAACTACTATATATGTTCTATCAAAAAAGAATCAAGAATCATAAAACTATTGTTTTGTTTTGTTTTGAGTATGACAAAAACAAAAAAAATGATGGCACGGGCGCACGGCTACTTATAACAATTGCGAAGATTGTATCTCTTCTTTGTAACTGAAGTTTCAACCAATGAATCTACTACCCCAATTTCTTCATAGCACAAATAGTCAGGATCTTGCAAGCTATCTATATCTTCAGGCAAATCTTCGTCAATCCACGAAGACCATTCCACATCACTATCTGAATCAGACTCCCATGTCAAGCCGTTGCCTTTTTGCATTCTGTTCACCTTTTGCATTAGTGTAATAAGCAGTTGATGGTTCAATACTTCATAATCTCTGCATTCGTAACAGACACGAAAAGAGACTGTAAGGAAAACCGAAGATTCTTTATTCAGATTAAGAAAAAAATAGTAATATTCCTAGAATTTTCGGGTTGAATACCTGTATGTGTATACAGAATATAGAAGTTGACTTGAGCCAAGAAGCATAAAGAGTGATCGAACCAGATTAATCATCCACCCTTGTTTCTCAATATCATAGGCAGTGGACCGCGATACAATCAATTCAACCAAGAATGTGATGCATAAACCTGAGGTAAAAATACAAATATGCCTGTTAGAACTTAGAACAGAACTTAAATTTCTTAAAAATTGCAATTCAGGACAGTAATATTGTTTTTTAAGCTTTACCTATATACATTGCAGGCCGTACGTTGTACGTCTGTTTCGTACTGGTGAACATGTAAATAAGGAATATTGCCAACGAATACACCAAGAATGCTTTTATTAACCGGGATTCTAGTAGCATTGTGTTGTGAATCGCGAATAGCTTATCCAAGGCAACGAACATCTTTGTTTGTTTTGATTCAAAAGCTTCCTGTGGAAACCGTTTTTTTAATTACGTAAACAAAGTGCAAAACATATACTATAATAAAAGTTTCGATGAATCATATAGAAGTAAGTAATTAAGCCTACCTGTGCAGCTAGTATTGTCTTGGAATTTTCAACAAGATGATCCACAAGATGATTCTGGGCTTGTTGAAGTTGTTCTTGTCTTTGAAGAAGCTCTTGTTGTTGTTTATGGCCAAATTCAGCCAACTGTTGCAAAGCCCCCCTGTAAATTAATTAAAATCAACCGTTAAAATTCGATTTCAATTCTCTCAACAAAAAAAAAATCGATTTCAATATTGGTGAAAAAAAAAAAAGTGATTTCATAATTACTTGCTTTCTTCAAGAGCTTTGGATTGGAACTCTGTGAGAACATGGAGGCCATTAAGAGCCATTGATTGTCCATCTAGTAATTGTTTTTGCTTCTTGATCGAAATTTCCGCCATGTTTCCAATATCATCTGTTTTGGTTTGTAAAGTGTTCATCTTAGAAAACATTGCATCTCCAACTTTACTAATCTCCTTTTCGATTTCAACGGCTTCGTTTTTTAAATTATTAATCTCATCTCCCAAATTATTGTAAGAATCATGAAGAATCATCATTCCTTCCTCCATATTCTCCTTCATATTTTCTTGCCCTTTACTTAATTCCATCTGTGATGCTGCAATTTCCTTTGATTTGTTATAAAGTTCCTTTGAATAAGTAAATACTTCTTTAACATGATTCTCAACGTTCTTCGTCGCTTCGTGCAATTCTCGTGTTCTTGTATCAACTTGATTCAATGAATCATAAACCTCTTTTGATGTCTCCAAAAGCCTTCCACCTTGTACCTCTATGTTCTCTAACTTCTCTTCCGCATATTCTGCAGATTTCTTTAATTCATTTACTAGCCTCTCTGTTTGCCTTCTAAACGCTTCGATCCTGCAACATAATCACAGTTATGACTTCACCCCATCAAAAAAAAAAATCAAATCTTTTTAAGAAAAAACACTGATTGATGATCTTTAAAAGAGCGAAAAGAGACGCATATTACTTCACCCCATCAAAAAAAAAAAAATCAAATCTTTTTAAGGAAGAAACACTGGTTGATCTTTAAGAAACGAAAAGAGACACGTACTGTAATCGATGACAAATGGAATTAGTCTCGATATGATATTGAAGATAAACTGCTTTAATTTGTGAATGATCCACTGTTTTTAGACATTTTTTGACGGTAGATTTCGGATCACAATACGGTAGAGATTGTTGTCCTGAATGTTCTAAAAAACACTCTGTTAAACGCCACGCGAATCTGTTTCGTGATTCTTCATCAGCATGAAACTGTGAACATCCTGTAAACAAACTCTGGTAAGCCTTCTGCCAACAAGACGCTTTGCCGGCCGTTAACATCTTAGCATTAGCATTAGCATTCTCAAGCTTTTGAATTTCAAATTTGTCATGAAAAGCTTCCATGGAGAATTCAGACACCGTATCTCTTGAATACATAGGACTTTCTGAATTCTCTGATTTCTTGTCTGTGTTCTTCTTCTTATTATTATTGTTTGAGAAAAAAGACCAACCCCATGATTTATTTACTTGCAAAATCAACAAGAAGAAAATCAAAACCTTAAAACTCATCCTCATCTTGCAATTCTGGATTATTCAGCAAACCAACTTAAATCTCTATCAAATCAAAATCAGTGTTGTCTCTGTTTTTATTTAAAGGAAGGAATATATATAGCTTGAAGGCCAAGTTCTAGTTAAAAAAAAAAAACCTTGGAGGCCAAGTGATTGAAATTTAAAAGAAGACGATGATTGATTGTTCACCTATTTTATATAAATAACATAAAAGAGGGAAAGGGACATTCAAAAGTTTCCAAATACTATAGATTGCAAACAACCGACATGCCTCTTCAGTTTTTATTTTAACGTTTTTTTTTTTTTTTTTTTTGGTTTGTTTCTTTCTTTCTTTCCAAAAGGCACGATGAATTATAAATGTAAATTATGAATGATGACAACGGGCAAAAGAGTTCGGATGATTTATTACTTCATAAAACACCCACACGTTTCTCTTTCATTTTCATTTTTATTTTTTATTGCAGGGTCTTTGATGACTATATTTATATTTATTGGATACTATAGTCCGAATTTGGAAAGGTGGTTTAATAAAGGGTAAATAACCTTTACTTTTAAACAAACTATCAATTCTAAATTCGTGGTTTTATCATTAAATAATTTTTTTTACCTTCGTCGTTTAAAATTATATATAATTTCCTCACCTCTTCCCCAGTTTTAAACAAACTATCAATCTCTAAATTCAAATAATATAAGAGATTATTCAGTCCTTAATATTACATTTTTAAATAATATACCATTTTTACCTCGATTTCTTATATTTATTTTTTATTATTTAGAAAACCCTTTCTTTGTTAAATATCTGGGTGCTAAATGAGGGAAATGGGTCTCAGAAGTGACGATACTTGAGTGGGTAAGCAGGGGAGAATATTTTAGACGGAATATGGTCGTCGGGGAAGATGTTTGGGGATGTTCATTTTGAAAATTGCTCTGGTATTAATATTCGGGACCTGGCCATACCAGTTGCCAAAAAATAAGAAGCAGAGTACGCACGAGGTTTGCCAATTGAAGTCAATCGCAGCCAGTCGCCAGCAATTGCAGTCAATCGCAGCCAGTCGCCGGAAAACGCAGCCTCGCCACTCTAGTCCATCATCGCGGTCGTGCTTTTCTTTTTTGAAACGATTCGACGATTTATTGATAAGAGAAATGAGTTGGGTGTTTTAGATAATTGAAAACTAAGGGTAAAATGGGGATAAAAAAATTAAGAATATTCCGACGGAATATTCTATAAGATAATCTGAAATTATTTGATGGTTTGTAAAACCCCGAGATAAAACCATATATTTTTAACCACAAGCGCGCTTAACACTTCAATCGATGAAACCACTTATGTAAAGGTTATTTACCCTCTAATAAACGAACTTTTTTTTGGACTATTTTTAATCTTTACTTCAATTTATTTATTTTTTCGTAACAATTTGTCAAATATAAAAAACAACAAAACACAAAACACGAAGAAAAGAACGTCTACGATAATAACACCCGAACTACAAACAGCGCCAATAATAAAGTGCAAAAATATATGCTCCTTCTTTTTTTCCTATGCTTCAACGTAAATATTCCCCCTTTTATAAAAACGAAAAATGGAAATATAGACCCAAATCAACCCATTATCTTTAATTGCAGATTTTGTGAGATATACATGTAAGTATGTAACATCCATTATCCCATTTACCAAGATTATAAGAGGATTTATCTCAGCATTTTGAATGGTTCATACTCAATTAATTTTACATAAAAATATAAGGGATATATATGGTTCATCTTCATAATCAACATTCATCTTCATCTTAAATGTTATGTGCACATTAAGTATGTCATTATAATGAAATTCAGCATATAACATCATAAAATGTGATGTTACATTAACACAGTAACGTCAGATTCGATGATGTTCCTTATTAGACTGGAACGTCATTCAAGATGACGCCATTTACTTAAACGTCGACCACTTCGATCGTAACGCCTGCTTCGTTAGACACCAGCCGCTATCCTGAAAGAAGCTAAATACGAGATATTATCAAATAAATTCAATAATATATGTAAGCCTTACGTCATACATCAGAACTAAAACGATGCGGAAGATAAAACGACTCGGGAAACAAAAGATCAAACACACGGTTTTCAATGCTGCGAAAACTAAATCCAATAAAAAAACTAAATCGTCCAACATTCAAATCCAAAAGAACTCAAACGGTACTAATCCAAAAGAAAGACAACATTGTTTGAACATTGATTCAAAACTTTATTGAAAGAAACAAAACTAAAAGATTCAAGAGCTCCACCTCACACGCCATCGCCGAAGAACTCATCATCATAATGCAACCTTGTCCATCTTCTTTAGGAAAGGAAAAAGACAAACATAAAGTAACGGGTAAGTACATAAGTACTTAGTAACGCTGTGAAAGATCGTATAACGTCGATCTCATAAAGAAATAAAAGCAACGCCGTCTTTTATTAGTTCATTCCGTTATTAACCCCAACTAACTATCATATTATGTTCATAGCATAACATGAGGTTCCAAAGTTATCTAGCTTAGCTCAAGTTTGTTACATCATGAATAACGAGGGCACTACGCCTAGTAATAGGATGTACTAGGACAACTGGGTGCAACCTACTTAGAGACACGCTCTTGTAGCCCCGAGAATATCTGAGTCCCGATAGTGTGATGACCGGCAGAGTGCACCAGACGCTTTATCTAGCCAATCGATTGACCGGCGTGGGTACTGTAATATCGCCGGATGGATCATAGATCCACCCTAATACGCAGCGGAAAGTACAAGATCTAGATCTAAACAATCAAAATACATGAATAATAAATCTAACCTACGAGGGGGTTAGATTACCAACCTTTTTATGGTGCAAAACGCTAAGAACAAGGTCTATCCAATCCGAGCTAGTTGAGAGCCTAGTTGAGAAGCCAAAGTCTTCCAACGTGTGTCTCCAAACACCACCAGGTGGATGGTGTTTCAAGTCGCTTGACCTCCTCGATATGCTACTGGAATAATCCCGAGGATTATCCCAACTCGAAACTCTAGTATTATAGCCGAAAATTCTAGGCTACAATACTCCAATAATGTGTGTAATGTTATGTGATAAAAAGCTTGGGAGAACTCTCTTTATATAGGAGAGAAATCCTGGTCTCCAAGGCATTATTTTAATTAATACAAAATCAATCAAAATAATCCTTTTTCTTAAAAAGATAAATCTAGAATATTCCTAAATTAATTAGGATAAATAAAAGATTTTCTTTTATAACAAATAAATAATTTAATCACATATATTATAATTATCAAGAAAACAAATTTCCTAATAATAATGACAATACAAAATGCGGCCATGCACCTAAATAATTAGGTCATGCGCGTTTTTCATCACATTGGGCCGAGTCCACGAAAAAAGTCTTTTCCGTGTATTTAATTATCTAGTCCAACTAAACAATTAATCCACATATCAATTAAATAGTCCAATCCAACTATTTAATTATAATTGAGGTGAAACGACGAGAAAACATATATGCTATATTAGGAGCCACGTCGGGGACCATGGACCCATATTCAACAGCTACAATAAATTAAATAATATTATCCGTCAGACCGAACAATAATATTCAATTTATTAATTCCGGGATTACACCACCATAAACCCGAAACTGAACTCTGCTGAATATAGATAACTTATACTAAACTATGAGTTGATAACCGTCCACTGATATAATCATTACATACGGATAAATCCTCCATAGACTGTTCGTTTCGATTCAGGATATCTCTGTAAACCCTTCTCGAAACATTTTATCCTTATTTAGCATTAACCCCTTGGGTCAAATAAGTGAATTCATCTGCCTCACTTCCCGAGGGAAGGAATTGATTCCATATCTCGCGATAACACGCACTACTCACTCATTCCGAATAGAGCCAACGAGAAGTTGTCGACCACATACTGAATGCAAGGCG
The DNA here is from genome assembly GCA_026214975.1 of Gentiana macrophylla. Taxonomy (NCBI): domain Eukaryota; kingdom Viridiplantae; phylum Streptophyta; class Magnoliopsida; order Gentianales; family Gentianaceae; genus Gentiana; species Gentiana macrophylla. The sequence goes on from CM047808.1 coordinate 112,466,686, forward strand.
ATCCTTACTAACACATCAAACTTTACCCTAGTCTAAGCAAATGTACGTGATCACGCCAGATTGAGATTAATCCATATATGATCATTTGTGATTCGATAAGACTTCGATCACGGAATTATATCGAACTCAAATCAAATCGGTCCAAATTTCTATATGATTATCCTTGGCCACAATAACACATAATGGGCTTTTACCTCCGCCGTCACGCTAACAAGCATCTTCTCGCCGCTTAGCTACGAGCCGAGGCCTATCCGCCAACAAGAAGCCGGATCATGTCCGCTTAACGGTTAATATCGGACTCATTCTTCCACGTGATTCCACCTTACGCATAAAGGCACAAACGAATCCGCTACTCAACCATACTCGACTTCATTGCTCGCTATGTTACTCACCGGCCAATCCAAATTGGCAACACTTTACGCCTGATAGCAGACACTTGTATTGCATGCATGCAGCTATGTATTCTAAGTTGTCTTATCAATTTAACAAGAATCCGACTTTACTTTTTTTAGCCTATATATACGGATCACATTGTAGCGGAGGACTCACGGAAGAAAAAGCTTTAACTATAAATCTAACACAATAGCGTAAACTCCGCCAACTTGTCGCATGTGCATTAACTTGTTCATCTTATAAACCGATCCGGCAGCTTTGTTCTTATTCGCTACCCTAACCACACCGGAGAAATCATTCATACACTTTATATCCTCAAGATAAACATCGGCGCATCGCAAATCAGTGTTCCACGCAACATCGCTTGGTCTGCTAACACCCTTTAATCCGCCGCTTTCTCTCAAAGAACTTGCACAGTAGGAGATAAAATAGTTCATAACTAACGCCGAGAACATTCATCCCAAAGATACCGGAATGCTCCAAGCGGCTCCAAGGGAACTCCACTATCCCACTCTCTATAACTACCACGGAGCAAATGTGATCCTTCACGGATTGGCTATCCGCTTTTCAAACAGACCGCTTGTGTACTCTAGCGACGAGGCTTGGTGTATAGCATTTGTGGGATCAATGCAAGATCGGCAAATCATGGATCCGGCATCTTTCCCTCCGATCGATTTTATCACGGGATGACTGATCAAATGTTTATAGCGGTATCTGCCACATGAGGACCTAAAAGACATACATATCGACTCCATACGATAGGTCCGAACAGCTGAGGGCACTCCCGCAGCTATTACAGGTGTTTTCCATAGTGTCGTACGAAAGCTAACTGTGGTATAGCAGTATAACGTTGTCATGAGTAGTTTCGGAAACAGTGGTTGAAGCCGATACTTGAAGTCTTATCATGATCGCCACCGCGAACTGAAAGAGATGTTGAGCCCGACCAGGGCTACATTGCAATCAAGGGGAAACGAGGGAACGCTCATTCAACAAAGGCAAACAGAGGCTGAGCGATCTGAAGCCAAGAGAGCACCCGGGCAGGGCAGAGGGCGGAAATCAAGAAACCTCCGAAGATTTAAGGAAGAGTATTTCACGCCGCCTAATTTCCTATTCTCAAGTATTGAATTTAAATCGAGATGAAATACTCCGAACCATACCCGATGGTTCCTCGATACTCGCCATGCATCCAAATTTTGTGGCTATCACAAGGATAAGTGTCACACTACCGATGAGTGTATCCAATTCAAACGAGCAATAGAGAGGTTGCTCGCCATCATGACATCATGATATCATTCAAACTTGATACCGTGGTCCAGATAGAGGAATCGCAAGAAGTTCGTCTACTCGATAGAAACATTAGAATGATAACTCAGCCTCCTCCCAAGAATAATCGACAAGAATCGCATTAGGTCCATCAACAAACATGTAGCAGGTTTTATAGTTTTATAGGAGTGAATGCAGCCCCTTTTGCCTTTACTTCGGTGAGCTAGTAACTTCAACCAATACAGAGGACATGTGCCTTGCATCTCAAAGGGTCGCCAATCGGGCCTGTGTCAATAGAGTGATGGTCGATACGAGGCCTGGCCGCGATATCTTATACTACAACCCGCTTTCAAAGAGCTCTGCTTCGGATTCGATTCTAATTTAAGGCCGCATAATGGCACCTCGAGGGCTTCTACCAATCATAAGATACGGTGTCAAGCCGTCGGCCATCAACCTTGATGTACAAGACAGATTACGCACCCTTTCAACCTGGTGCGTGGACGTTTTTAGTGGTTGATCTTCACCCAATTATAACATTTATAATCGGGACACCAAATACTTAAAACAGCTTCATGATTTGAGATAGTTTCCATTCCGCATCAATGACAAAGTTTTATGTTGGGGACGAGATCGGAACGCCGATCGCCGAGCCTCGCTACCGCCATCACACATACATGAAACTGAGAACGGGAATAAGAGAGTTCAATCGAACAACCACTCAACATGGAAAACATCGAACGATGACTGGTCGCTATTGATCCCGAGCTACCAAAGTGGAGTGAAGAAACGTCTGTGTCGAGATGAGCCCGATTTTTACAAAGCAAGATGAGTTGGTCGGTGGTCATCAACGGCGAATATCCCGAACAAAGGTTAAGATAGGAGCTCGTGAGTCCCACGAGTGGAAAATTAATACAACTACTCAAAGATAATTTGAGTGCCTTTGCTTGGGTGGTTACCGACATGCGGGCGAGTCGAGCCGCACGCCACCCCGTGATCATCTCAACGCCGACTTACTTTCAAGCCGAGCATAACAAATAAGCGCCGCTCAATTCTCAACCGAGAAGCGAAGCGTGCCGATAAAGTAAGAGGTCGGAAAACTCTTGCAGCTGAATCATAAAAGAGCTTGCCTACCTTCTACTTGCTTGGCAAACGTGGTTACGGTAAAAACACAACGGTAAGTGGAGAATGTAAGGCCGACTTCACGGACATCAACAAAGCATGCCTGAAGGATCCTTATCACCGCCACGAATTGACCGGTTAGTTGACTCCTATTTCTCGCTTCAGGTTTTAAGTTTCTTAGACGCGACATTCCTGTATCATCAGAATGCACGGACGGCCGAGCCCGACAAAGAAAAACGGCTTTCAGAGTAATGCCATTCAAAAGAATCGCGGGTTCGACCTATCGAACGGTCACCGCGTCTCGCCAGAGAAAGCGTAAATAAGCAAGCTTATATGACGATATGGTTGTTAAGTCCACCGGGGACGGTCACGCTTTCAGAAACATTCAACAATGTGCCGAAAACACTCGAAGGCTCAATCCGCCAAATGTACTTTTGGTGTCCAGCGGCAAGTTTTGGGATTCATGGTTAGTCGTCGTGGCATCGAGGCTAACCCGTAAAAGATTCAAGCTTTAATCGATATGCAAGAGCCTACAACTATCAAAGAAGTTCGGTGAGGCTTAATGGCCGCATCATCGCGTCAGGTCGGTTCATATCAAAATCCCAGCGGAGTTGTCTTCCTTTCTTCAAAATTCCTTGTGAGGCGACAAAACTTTTCATGGAACGCAGAGTGTTCAAGCAGCATTTCAAGCTTTAAAAGAATATTTAGGAAACCACCCTTTTGGTTAGCCCCATGAGGAGATGCGGTTGCTTTTATATTTAGCTGCTTCGACTGGCCGTTGTCGCCGTTTTGTCACGAGGCCGAATCCTCCAAAATCCCGCGTTATTATGTGTAAGCAAGGCTCTCATCCGTGAGAGCCGCTATTTTAATATTGAAAAATTAGCCTACTTCAGCTTGTTATTGCTGCCTCTGCAAACTCAGGCTTTACTTTACCTCTGCACACGAGATAGCTTGTTTTAACGGATAGTCCATTGCGCCAAATATTGCATAAACTGGATCTTTCTGGGTCGACTTCTCTGACGGGCAATCGAAATCACCGAGTTCGACATACAATATCAACCTGAAAAGCTATCAAGGGTCAAGCGCGCGATTTTATTGTAGAAACAAGCTTTTAGCTCAACAACCAGTCATTGCTAACTAACGAGCTCATTGTGGCTAAGAGTAAACCCAGATCAATGTTGGCATTTATATGTTGATGGGCATCTAACCTAAAATGGTCGTGGGGCCGAGTAATTTTGATGGAGCCCGGATCGACGGAGGAAATCGCTTTAAGATCTTAATTCCCGCCACAAATAATCGGGTTTGAGTCGGGCACGCAATAGCAAGGGCAGGCTCAAACTGCCATGAGCTAAACGTGGAAAATGTTTAGTCTATTACGATTCCCAAACTCATCGCCAACCAAATATCGGGGACTATGGCACACACCGTATTCTCAGAAATATGGTGAGATTGTTCGACGATTCAAAAGCGCCTTCAAATATCATATGCGAGTTCATCGAAATCCGAGTGAGGACAACGAGCGAGCAGCACTATATAATATGAACTGATCGCACTTTATGCGATGCGGATAAAACCCTGGTCATATCCCATCCATCAAAGCCGTCATCGGGCCGGTCTCGAAATGCCTTCAACACTTAAGCCTAGATCCTTCATTGTTTTCCGCAGATCCGCACACGCTTTGCTCGCCTCCCAATGAGCCGAGCCTCGGCTACTTTCAGCTTCATCTCTTCCATAGTGCGATCAATCGGATTTACTCTCGCTTCCACGAGATCGAATTAACCTTATTTGCCTCAAGCAAAAACGTTCTCAACTTCATCATTCTCACCGCGCTAACCGCCACGGGGCTGACAAATGACAATCGCATTTGCGGCACCAAGAGCTAACACAAATTTTTTCTTACGACATCGGCGCCTCGGCATGGTATTTCTATAATCATTGACGAATCACGCCAAGCCAACATCAACCTAATGGAGGAAAAATTAAACAATGAATCAATATTGACTTGCAAAAATAATGAAGCAAAAGAATAAAACAAAAGCAAGAAAGAGGGTTTACCATGCTCACCGTGCGCCACATAAGCCCCACAAATCATCAATACTCCCGAGAGAAGGCACGCAGGACTCACCTCGATCCGCCATCACAACCCTATCCGCTATCCCGCTGGCCTATCTCCAAATGGACGCCGCCAGGATACCCATCTAAAAATGCCTCAACGGGGCATCATCAACATGCCTCTTGCGGTGCGTGCTCTTGGGCAGGTCGGAGGTTGTTGCCGCAGATAAACTTTATCCAACCAGGCGGGCGGGAGCAACCTTTCAGCCCAATAGAACTCCAACGGTGGCACCATCGCTTTCGTGGCCGCAGACGCAACCTCATCGCTGGGTTTGCCTTGATCTACGTGATTTTTCTTTACCCTTACGCCTGGATTCTTAAGGGAGGGGACTTCCAGCAAGCTACCATCTCCCGCTGGCTCAATCTCTTCAACAAAGAAATTTCTCTTCTTTCTCATCAAAGAAAGGGCTTTGTAAGAGCGTCTCGCTTCATAGTCTTGCTCACTGCATGGTTTTCTCACATCAAGTGGTGGGATGATTTTGCGACCTTAGCCCCAGAGAGGCTCGGGCCGCCGACGCTCCAGAATCGACCATGGAAGGGCTGTCTTAATCCCTTTAGTTCGTACCGCCCTTTTCACCTCACCGACGCTCTTTGCTTGACAATTATCGCTACTTAACTAATCTATCCATGGTACCGGGGAACAAATATATTAAGCGAATGTAACATACTGAAAAGAGACATATTATGAAAAGAAGCAAGAAAGAATGCGGGTAAAAATCCTACTCGGTGCTCGACATTAGATAACCGCCTGCAGATTCGCAGACCAGAGTGGCGTACTGAACCTCCCATGGTGACACTCGCCGCACTCAACCGTGACGGAGTCGGCAACAAGTCGACTACAAACTCAGTTAGTCAGCCGACACCGGCCGCGTGAAGTCCGGCTCAGTATGAGATAGGGGCTCGAGCGACGCTAAGCAACAACCTCCGCTAAATGCCCTAGCCTAAGGTTCATTTTTTACTGGTATAGCCGAGATCGCTCTTCACGGAGATAAACTCATCATCACTAAATTGGGTTTTTATCTTATTCGTTGATCGGTCTCGATCGACCTCCGCTAGCTTCCTCAAACGGCCAGCCTACCCGGACTCTACCTTCATACATCTTTTGTCCTAATCCGCCACCTTGTCGGGGAGATCAAATAACAAGCGGGCTCACTATGACTCGATCGACTACGCGGTTGATTTGGCTGGCGCCGCCTTCCGGGAGAAACTATAAAAATATAAGAGCATCGGTGATCGACGGCTCAGTCGCTCGCCAACCTACAGATTATGATAAAGCGACATGACCACGCCGAACAACTCCCAAACTCAGTCGCAAGGCATCACTTTCACTTCTTCCATAAAAGTAACAAAGAACGGGTCAGGAGGTTCCGAGTCCGGCCGCAAATGATCATAATGCAACCACGTATAATCTTAATCGGTCTCGCCATGTGTCCATGGAATCGCATCGGGTCGGTTTCTAGGATTAACAAATAAGGAAACTATCTCGCTTACTTCCCGAGGAAGGAAGATTTGATTCCATATCTGTGATAACACGTACTACTCACTCATTCCGCATCAGAATAACGAGAAGTGTCGGACCACATACTACTGAAGTGATCCTTACTAACACATCAAACTTTACCCTAGTAGCTAGCGGTTGTATGTGATCACGCCAGATTGAGATTAATCCATATATGATCATCTTGTGATTCGATAAGACTTCTCGATCACGGAATTATATCGAGAACTCAAATCAAATCGGTCCAAACTATATGATTATCATCATATATAAATGCCCCATTAGGTACCTATTACCGATAAATTCAGATAAGATCGCTACACCTAAAGTGTTCAGGCGCATTATTAGCAAATTAATCTTGAGACCCGTACTCAGATTAATAAACGCTACGGACTAAGTTAATTTTAAGTACATCTCACTAACTCAATCCTCTTGTGTATAGCCATACACTGAGTTATGTGATTACACAAACGAGGTACTTAGGGTTTTCAGTAGTGTCTTAATTATAAGCATACATGCATATAATAAGATGAATTATATATTCCGTCATAAAAACAATTAGATAATTGTCTTTCAGGCACTACACCTAACATGTACAGTCTACTTTGTCTAGTCAGAGGACACATCGCGATATTGTACTATGCCTTACCAAGCATTGCATGATGTTTAAGATTATTAATCTAACACATACGTTTGATTAGATGTTTAACGAGCCACCTAAGTTGATTCACATAAAAGGCTCACCTATCAGTCTACTCCCTCTTCTTAAGACCACCAGACTCTAACAAAACCTAGCACATACACAGACATCGATAAACCCTAGCTTATCGAAGCACAAGACAAATCCTAAGCTTTCGACGGTCCCACACTTCATCTCTTTTTAAGGAATCCATATGGTGCCAGAACTAAACACATCAAAAGCTAGTTCAAGGCTTTGTCACATAAGGTTAAGCGATAAGGACATGGTTATAAAGCCTCAAACCAAGTCGACACGATAAAACAAAAAAGCGGAATAAACAGGTCAAACGCCGTTTGACACCTATGCGCGCGCGTTTGCCTCGAACGAACGTTTACTACTCCCCAAACGCTCGTTCGTGAAAAGTGTCAAACACTCAAATGCTCGTCCATAAACCCCAAACGCTCGTTTGAGTTGCAACGATCGCAAACGCCCGTTTGCCCTTATGCAAACGCTCGTTTGCCTGGGTTTTTCCCAGAAATCTGCAACTGTCAAAATACGATTTCCAACCCAATTCCACCCCAAACTCCAACTTAAACAGATCATAAACAACGAAAATAAACATACAAATGCTCTATAACTCTACAACACCTTAATCATACGATAAGAACACCACGTTACCTTAAATTGCGAGCTACTACGATCCACGCTACCAAAACCTTGAAAAGGTTAAACTTTAGAACTCCGAACCTACAACGATTCGAACCAAAACTGATCGCTACGAAAATTAACTCAGAAAAACTCAACCTTAACAATGGTGATTAAACCCTAATCACCAAGAACGAGGGGGAACAAAACTTACGTTAACCGTATTGCGAAACGTCGGTATCAAAAGCTTCCTCGTCTTGAGATGATCGCTTTTCCTTGAAGAGTCAGTGGAAACGATCAACGGATTAGCCTCAAGGTTGAGAAATACTTTGCCCTAGATCTTGAATACTCAGAGCGTTTTCTCCCCTTTTATTTTTCTGATGATACGTGTATTATGATGATGTGCCGCCTATTGGGATAAAATATCTCTTTTATACTCCGTAATTAAAATCATCATTAAACCATTTAATTTAATCCAATTAAATCATTTTTCTTTTCTTTTCCATTTTCTTTTAATCCTTTAAAAACAAAACCTAATATTCAGATTTTTCGTGAAAAGGCAAGGATGCCCTTTTAGAAAAATCGGGATATTACATCGACGCTTTGCAAGTAAGATAAACGTCACCCGCACTGATGAAGGAACATGTTACCCTAGTGGGCTTGTATGACTTAAACGTCAAACATGCTGATGTTTTATCTACATCAAAACGTCACTGTGGCCGACGTTTTAAGCACCCCGTCATCTTCCATTAACCTCCGATCGGAAAACGGCCGGTTAAGCGAAAAACACCTAAAAATCCTCCGTTTTCAACCCGATTTCAACCAACAACGAATACACATTACAATGAAACAAACGAATACACATTACAATACACGTTTCGTTTCGACGGAAAATCGAAACGCAAATCAAGCTAAAACCTCCGATTTGTACCAAAATGCAAACAAAACAAGATACTTACGTGATTTGGTTCAAAGTGATGTTGTTCTTAGCTTGATTCTTGTAACCAATGCCTCATTTGCGGTTTTCCGGCAAGATTTTTATACTCCGGCGTCTTCTCTGATGATATTTCCGGCGAAATTCTGAGGATTGTGTTTTGGTTTGATTGAAATGAAAAATAAAAGAGAAGTAATGTGTATAAATGGGTATGGGAAGTTAAAAGGATTAAAGTGTGTTAGTTTGTAATTTTTAAAACATGAGAGACTAAAGTGTGTCGATTTTAAAAGTTATTAAAATAAAGAATGCCATTAGTGATTTCGTGGTGGTATTGAAGTAAATGAAAAATAAAAATAAGAAAAAGGTGCCGATAGAAAAAGTATGGTGCCGATATAAGCCGTCCTATGATGCACCGACACTTCAATCTGGTCGCCGTGCACCGTGTTTGACACAAGACGCGACACGACACGCTCCGACACGTGTCGGCTGATTAAATTAATATTATTTAAAATTTAAATATCCGACTTGCTTCCGACACACTGTCGACACTCCCGGACATGACACCGACACTCCTAACCCATTTTTTTTTATTTAAGTTTTTTTTCAATGGAAACGTTAAAATACATGATTTTTATTTCTATAATAATTAAATAAATAGTACGACGTATCAAGTTTATATGTTTTTTTTTTTTGTTGATAAACAATGATTTTTACAATTTGTAATAATTTGAATGTCAATCACAATTTCTTTTGACACCATATAAAGGAATAACACAGAAACCAGAAAATTGAATAAATTATGGGTTGTATTTCACATGATAGCTAATAATACAACAACATTCGAGGTGTCCCAAAAGAATACAGAATACATGTATGTAAATAAAATTGCTACATTCTACAACTATATGTACATCATGATGAAAAGAATCATACAGAGAAAAAAAAGGGCATACCCAACAAAAAATCAGGGTAATGACTGAAAGAAAGCTACAGGCAAAATAATAGAGGGGGGGGGCAGCCACAACAGTGACATCCTAAGAGCAAAAGTAAATACAATAATATCAAGTTTCAAAGAAAACAAAGATGATCTAGTTAATACATTACATAGCAGACTAAAATTCATGGCATCCATAATATACACTCTTTCCCATGGAGTAAATATCCGGAATGTAGAAAGAAAAAAAAAACAAGCTTAACAAGTTGAAGAAGATTAGATGTTTGTCAGAATCAGCACTGCACTAAATAGGTATGAGAAGCAAACACCACCACCACCACCACCCTCTCACATGGCAATGCATCGGTCCATCACTCGACTTCAAGGAGCTCAGGCTTCCGCAACTGATTGTCCTCAAAACTGTCACCAAAATAAACACGTAAGAGATATAACTTCTAAAAGCATCAAGTTGTGTCATCACACCATACATAGTTGATCAAACTATATATCTTTACCACATAAAATGGACAGTGGGATTTGGACACAGGACATCTTGGGCATTAGGCCTCATTAGCTAATATTAGGCCAAACTACATTTAATAACACTCAAGGATGTCGTAAAACAGAAAAAGGCATTACTAGAGAAAGGTCGAGAATATTATAAAACGGTGACCAAGTAATTGAGACAGCGACTCCAAGCAGCGTATGCAAATGCAATGGAAAGCATGAACAGAATAGCTGATGTCAAGTAGAAAGGAAATCAAACTCCAAGGCTCTTTCAACCAAGATGACACTATAAGGCACATAAAAGTTCTGTTTCTCCTACACCGTGATGGGTTTAACTTAACAGCTTGAATGAAGGAGCAAGAACAGCCAAACGTAGACAGAACACTTCAACATGATATCAAGAAAAAGTCAGGCAACATGGCAAGTAAACGTTACTGAACATAGACAATTTGGCCAGATTAGTTAATACTTGATGCAGTTCTCACAATATACAAGTACTTATACTGCATCCAAATCAAGATCACAAGCTGAGTTATTCGGCAAGCGTACTCGACTGAGACATCTTTCGAGCTGCTCTATTTGAACTCAAACTTGACAAAGATCCTTGAATGCACATCATCCAGCCACCTATGTGCCCCTCTCCTTGCAAGGCGGCTTGTGCAACTAATTCGAACAGTATTAAAAATATATTTGGCGACATAAAATTAACATAAACAGGAAGAGTGACAAATTGCAGTTCCTTAAAGCATGAAACTAAAGGTTGAATCACTTGCATAATGATCAGACACATCCAACATCATATTGTGCAATGCTCAACATGGCCTGACATGCAAAAATCAAATTTGCTCTATATTTAGGAACATGCAGACATAATATGTTAAGACTTGGTAGCAAAAAAACAAAATTCGGGAATCATGGGAGGGAAAATGACAACCACAATTGGCGACGAAATATTCTTCTTCTTTCTTTTAAATCGAGTAAATAAATACAGCAAAAGATCTTCTATACCATAAACTATTTGAATCAACACAAACTAGCTCGTTTCATTTCACCATTATTTTGATTTGTGGATCTTTTATTTCTTTTTTGGTATTGGGGTGAGGGGAGGGGGTGGGGGGGGGGGGGAGGGGATTGCACTTTGCAGTCTCTGAATGTACTTTGAAGAATACACAAACTAGCATGGTCCTGGAGACACCCCTGAGTACCACCAATTAAATCAACAATTCATTGATTGGCCATTCTATTGGGTGTTAAATAGGTAAAATCTTGTAATCTCCAGCTAATTATCCATAATTCCTCTTTTATGGCTTCAAAAATGACTAGTGTTTTTTTATTTTAAATAGTAGAGATTGCTCATGATGCATGGAGGAGAATCTCATGAAAATCTAAATTAGGAGCAGTCAGAATTCTCTTCTAAGAGAAAGGATACAGGGAACATACAGGTAACAAACTCCATGAGAATCTACCTGACAAGATTGCCAAATATATAAACCAAAGAACACTTTTCAAGAATAATCTGCTGGAACTTGGAATTGGAAAAATATGAGAAGGCTGCCTTTCAGGAGTCCCCTATGCATAGTCTCTCACAATATTATTATATTTCTTTTCCCCTTCTTGAACAGTTTTTTATTTTAATTGCTAAAAAATGGAATAATATCCTAATTAAAAATAATGGCACAAAACCACAAGTGAATTGTGTGGAAAAAGAAACGGATATTCATAGTATTGAGAAAGTGCGAGACATTGCTTAATCTGTACAAATCTACCAACTTTCCTTGAATAATAAATCCTCCTGTAGGATATATAAGCACACAGCTCAGGGGCAAGAATTTATTCCGGTCACAACTTGCGAATGTTCCTAATGATTTAGAATGTAGAATTTATAGCCTATCACCAGCAGGTTGCACCCAAAAAGGTTTGAGAAAATCAATCCTAGATGTGCATATATTCTTCCTTATAAGTGCTCTTTAAACATAAATCAAATTAGCCAGGAAGATATACCCTCCTAAGAGATATGTCAATTAAATAGCAACGAAAGCATCCAAATGAAATCAGGAAAATTGACAAAGGCTTGTAAGGAGTATCATCACCTTCAGCTTCAGCATTACTAATAATCATACCAAAAGGAGTACACCTACAATGACCTATTGTATCTTTTATCACAACATGACACTGAAACTAGAAAGTCAAGATGAGAGAACAACATATAACTCCAGCCGACCATGCAACCTATGGACAACAGGAAGAACCAAAAAGGCAAGTTCACGTGCTTATTGCAAATTACTCAATCAGTCAATGAAAACAATTTCAAGACAGAATTAGACAATAAAATAGCAAATATGGATAGCCATTCAGGCCTCAAGAAACTAAGACTCTTTTCCAACCTTTAAAAAATTGACGGGCCTAAATGATTAAGCACATTTAGGAGCAATCCATGGTAGCTCAGCTACTGGCAGGTCCAAAGCAAGAAAGTTGCATTTAAAATCGTATCACATTAAAAAAAATATAACAAAGAACCCAAGATAGAGAATTAAGCAAACTTACGGATTTCACTTGCTGATGACATCAAGCTCCTTATGTGTCAAGAAGCCATGGTACAAATGACTACCCATGCTAGAGATATAGTACAAGCACTTTTATCATTCTTAAATAGACTCAAAGACCTACTGTAAAGCAGAAGCAAGTTCAATTATCTGAGGCTACACGCAGCCTCTTTCCATAACCGCCATCTCTTGATCTTGCCCTATGTTCCTCCTCATGTGGCAATCTTGACTTACTGTGACTCCTAGATGATCTCCCCCTATCCCAATCATCTTCATATTCTGGACCACGCTCTCTACGTCGGTGGTGTTCACTATAGTGGTCCCTATCATCCCGTACACGATCTCGGTCATGTTCTCTCTCACGATCCCGGTCCTTCTCACGGGTACGCTCACGGTCTCGAGAACGTTCTCTATCTCTCTCACGATCCTGGTCCCTGCCTCGTACAACATGTCTTTCATCATGATGCACCTTATCTGGCCTCTCATTATCATTAACCATATCTCTATCATATCCTGGTTCTCTTTCATCACGATACCTTCTGTCTGAAGAACCAGACCAAGCCCTTTCAGAGCCTCTGTCTTTTTCCTTCATGGGCCAGGGGCCTCGGTCATGGCTTACTTCTCCATACTGATGGTCTGAGGCTGCTTCTTCACCATAACTAGACTCCCCAACTCTACCACCATGCTCTTCACCAGCCCATCCACTCATGTTAGGATCACCCCACATTCCTGCATTTGGACCATCTACAGCAGCCGACGGCATCATTCCCATGCTACTCATCGGCATCCCTCTGCCAAAGAAAGCAGGATTCACATGAGGAGCAACACCTGGCAAACCCACGTTGCCAACAGGGGGGAATGAAGGCATCATACCAGGAAAGGGTGCGTTTGGGCCACCAGGGAAATTGCCATAACCACCCATTCTCCCCATAGGACCTCCAAAGGCAGGATCAAAACCTTGGCCTATCATTGTTTGAGGAGGCATTAGAGGAGGCGCGGCACCCATTCCTGGCCCAAAACCCATTCCTCCATTCCCAATCATACCACGTCCAGCCATTCCTCCAGGCCTGTTTCGTATAGGACCAACAGTCCCCCTACCACCCATACTTGGAGCATTACCTCTGCCCCAGTTCCCTCTTCCAAATCCTCTATTGTTATCACCAGAACCTTGGTAAATATTACCTGAAGCAATGTTGCTGGCTGCAGGTCTGGCAGGAGCATCTGCAATAGGTCTTCTGCTAGGAGGAGCAGTAGGCTGGGTGGTTGTTGATTGGTTCCTACTAACCTGAGCCTCACCCATTCGTTTCACAGTATATGGTGAGGCATATGCAACAACACATGGTCGAACATTAAAGACATGTCCATTCATACCCTCCTTGCATGCTGAAGCAGCTGCAGGGTCATAAAATTCAACCTGGCAATACCCTTTTGATTTTCCACTAGCCTTCTCATCAAAAACTTAACCTCTTTCACCGCCCCATACTTGCACAACTCTGACTCAAGGTCAGCATCTGTCAAATCCCACCAATGCAAATCACCAACAAAAAGTATAGTTCCTTGGCCCCCAACGCCACCAGCTCCAGCACCAAAATTACCATATCCATTACTGACCTTCATACCAGATCCATTCATATTGCCACCTCCCTGTTTCGATAATCCTTCATTCCCAAAGTTTCCAATCATCCCCACAGACCCTGATACATTAATACTTGATGCAGCAGGAGTTGGAGGATGTGGGTTTACAACTCCACCTTGACTTGAAACACTTTTACCCGCCATGTGCTCGTCTATAACATCAGCCCTATTATTAATAGGTTTCTGAGCCAACTCGACCCTAAGTCCACTATTACTTGGAATAACAGGACCCCCACCACCAATCCCCTGTCCACCCAAACCCATATTCTGCTGCTGATAGCCCTCCAATACCCTACCACGAGCACTAGACACACCCTCAACTCCCTCCACTCCCTCCAGGTTCCTGTCTCTATCATCATCACCAGCAGTTTCAGGCACTCCCTTCAACGGCGCTTGTGAAATAGTTTGCTTAAAGGTCATATGTCCAGGCATGTCTTCGGCAGCCACCTCATCCTTAACTCCTATATCCTCCTCGCTGTTTTTCATGGACTGAAGAAAATTCTCCCCAACATTGACATCGTTATAAAGGTCCTCGAAGTCGTCCTCCTCTTCACCCAAAAACCCCTCGTCTACAACGGCAGAGATTGCCTCGTTAGGGTGGAACTGCTCGTTAGGATCTCCGCCTAATCCCCCACCGCCCATTCCATCGTTATCCTCCATATCTGTCAGCGGAAAACTTAACGTTAGGGTTCCAACAGCTAAACTAAAATTATTTGCAAAAACTTCATATCTTCCATTCAATTATTCAAACCAAGTGAAAAACCTACCTCTCAAATGAAAACGAAATAAATTAAATAAATAAAAAAAATCAAATAATCGGGAATATGAAGAACTCACCGAACGGTTGGAGGAACGTACGAAAGGACCAAATCAGAAACCCTAATTTCAAAACTTCAACCCCCAAAGGCCCAGGGGATGTAGCAAATTATTATTTTATTTATAAGTGAATTATTAGTGAAGTAGAATAACCAAAAAAAAAAAAGAAAAGAAAAAGAAAAAGGAGGAAACGGCTAAAGGATAAATCCCCAATTGGTTTTGCCTTGTGCGTTTTCGCAGCTACGCGAAAATGGTAGGGAGTGCCCTCCGACAAAAGTAAACACACTAGAATGTGCCACGGTGGACTTTGCACGCAATACGGAATTGTCTTCCTTCACGTAACTCACCACACCCAAGGGTAATTTCGGAATTGTAGTTTTTTTTCAAAGACTAATGTCTTTGCATAAATTATTTCGATTAATATTGATATTTATTTGTGACGCCGAGTAGCTCGGCTCTTGAGCTCGAACTTAATCAGTCGATCTTATCCGAATTGAACGCCACCATTTACACTTCAGGCGTATATAATTTAAAATTTTAAATCAATCATATTTGAATGTAGTTTTTTACAAAGTAATTACTTATTTCGGTTAATATAAATTTGCCCGCTTGAAACGAATTGAGCGACACGGGAAAATCTTAAATTTTACATCAACAATGTCGTAATTACTAACTAACGAAATGTAAATGATGTTCCCAAACGAAATGTTTAACAACATTTAAGCGAGAGAAACGTAGTAAAGTCTAAGCATTATTACAAGTTCAGCTGAAAGATCAAAAGTCTAATGAACATAACAAAAGTATCATCTTCTCATCTCTCGAAACATCAAAAGTAACCATTAAGTAAAACTTCCAAAAGCTTCCATAAGCTACTCCTCAAAATAAACATCTTCACCAAAATAACTCCATCACCTTCTCGGGTGGGAAACAAACATACAAATAAAGGGGTGAGTACATAAGCACTCAAGAAAGGGTAGAAATACCGTGTTTAACATCAACCAATGAGAATAAGCGGGATTATCATTCAACAATAACATCATCATTACTTACTAACACGTATGTCTAGTAACACTCCCCTATACTAGTATGATATTGCGTAGAATATCATGTTTGCGGTAACAGTGTTTATCTTGAGGATATAAGGCTTTATATGTATGATTTCTCCGGGGAGAGCTCGGTGGTGAGTAAGAACAAGGTTGCCAGATAAGTGTTTAATGAAGAACAATTGAATGAGTCGACAAATTCGCAGAGTGTATCTGTTTGTATTAGTTTTTTGATGTCTTTCTATTACATTGTGATCCCATATTTATAGGCTAAGACTATGTCGGTTTACTGTTCATGACAAGACAATCAAGAATACATAATTAGAGATAAATATACATGTAATACAAGTGGCCTAGCTAGCTGTCAGGATTGACCAGCTGGAGCGATAAGCATGGCGAGTGGGGGGCAGCGGACAGTGGACTCATACATGCCTTGTCTTGAAATCATCTTGACCATATGGGTAGAAATCACACGGAGAGGAGGAGTCCGGCTTACGACCAGCGGACAGGTTCCGGCGTACTGGTGGCGGGCAGAGGGGAAAGAGGCCCCATATCATCGTTATTGGGCCGTGATAATAAGCCCAATCTAGATGAATAGGGCCCCATTCAGATCCGGGTATATCATAGTCCAACTAGTAACCTCAACCAACCAAGGGGTGAGTTGCACACAAGTCCATCACTTTATGCACCACGCACCACGACATTCAAATTTCATATGGCATAGGGCTAGTCCATAAGTGGAGTCCAACACCACGAGTCTAACCGACCACTGGGCATCAACCGTCCCCGGCTGCGAAAAAGAAACGTGCCTCACCAAGGACAAGTGTACTTAATTTTTTAGACTCTCAAATATGTTTAAGCGTAGTTAAGCTAATCACCTAGGTTCATTCCACATAAAAGGCTTCCCTAAGGACTTCTAGTCCTAGACCATTCTAATTATAATACTTATCACATTGCACAGAAAGTGATGGCTACTAAGCACAACACCCCACATAGCTAACGGTTGTCTTCCGGTGATCCCGTGTTTCTCCCCGCAGAGGGTCTCCACACGGTGCTGTGCCAAATACACCAGAAACTATACTCAAAACTATGTCATATAACATATAAGGCTTATTACAATACACACTAAATCAGAAAGCACACCATATATAAACATTTCTAAATACAGACTCAACACCACCATGTATCATATTTTCATTCCATCCATTCTTTCAAGAAAAAGAGCTACATATATAGTCACCATATTATATCAATTTTAGGTATAACTATATATAAATACTAACTTTACATTTTTTTTTTTTTTTTTACTGGAATCAAAAGAGTACATAAACCTTTTTTTTAATACCTACGGCGGCATGCAGGACTTCATACTTTTTTTTTCATCAAAAATTTATAACTACATAATTTATTATTAATATTTATCTATTTATTTACTTATCTTTTCGCAACTTCATTTCTTTATTACAGTAAACATATGGTGGCTAGCTAGGTTTTCTTTTCATGATTGTCGACAGCATCCTAGAGTTGGTGAACAACAATAATCAGAATAAAATATAATCAAACCGAAAGAGAACCAAATAAAATAACACCAACAATAACACCGTTAAATACAGTTGAACACTCATTTACCTTATTCAATTGCAAATCTTTGAATTGAAAGATCAAACTTGGAAATCCAACAACTATGATAATTCTTCGATTCCTACAACAACACATCATTCTAAAATTAATCTATAACACTTTACAACGCCTAATTGCTATGAATTTACCAGAAAACTCTAGATTCTAAAAGAGGGCTTTTTGATTCACCAACCTGTTCACAACGATTCTTGTATCAAAACGTTGTCCTCGTCGCGGTGATCGTTTTGATATAAAAATCCTGCAACAACGCCAATTGAATTGCTCAGAAAAGATAAGATTCTCCTTTGGTTTTTAGGTTTCTCCTTCTCCCCTCTTCTCAAGATTTTAGTTGACAAAAGGAATAATGGAAAACTGACAAACGCTTGAGGGGATTAAGGGAGATTAATTGTAGTTAATTCCCATTAATTCTAAATATCCAATTAATTTAAATAAAGTAAAAATAAGTATTAGGATTTTTTTTAAAACAAATTCCCAATTACCTTTTTAACACTTACTCAAATTATTGGGATATTACATTATTTCTTTAAAAAAAAAAACGATATTTATTTATTACTAAATTCTGGTTGAAATTGTATTTGAATTGTATAAGTTTTCGTGCGGGTATGATGTATTGTGAGGGGAAAAATGTGACGCGGTGCAATATTAGTTTGTTTTTGTTTTATTTAAAACTTTGTTTTATGTTTGACCGTAGTTCTAGATTCTGGATGTTTTGTCTTATAGGGGTATTTGTGTCTTTTATGTTCTTTTGGTCTTGTGTACTTAAGGGTAAAACCTACCATTGTAAATGGGCTTTTGATCATTTTCCAGATTGTAATCGATCTATTGAGATCTTCAGCCTCTCTGTACACTTAATTTTCAACTAGTCTTTACATCATATGGTATCAGAGATCGGAGCTTAGGGTTTCTCCTTTTGGTGATCCATGGCCGGCATTGATGAAGGAAGGCGAATTCGCGACGTTGTTCGGGATTCGAAGATCCGATGGGATATTCCATTGAAGCCATATTTGAAGTTTGATTCTTTCGTACTAGAATCATATCGATATTCAGATGGGCTAAGACACAATCGTTACTGCGACACCCTGCTAGTTGATGGGATTTTCCCCCACGATGCTATGGCTGAGGTTGGTGGGTGTTGTTATCACGGGAAAGGCACAAAATGAGAAGAGAATAAAAGCCGGATCATGTCGATTTTACCGACATTTGATGGCTCTTCTCTTACGCTAGATTTTTTGGATTGGTTCGACATGTTTGAGGATTATTTTGAAGCGTTGAATCCACCCAATCTTCGTGAAACGTAAACTGTGCTTCCTTCAAAGCTAAAAGGTGGATCACATATATAATGGAAAGAGTTGCACAACCATAGTTTTTCTGAAGGTAAGAACTTAATTACTTCATGGTTAAGAATGAGAGAGATTTTGCTTAAGAGATTCATGTACACCTCACGTTTGACGTATTTCTACAAGGAATTGAACAAGCAGAAAAAGAAGAGTGACGTGAAGCACGCCAATTGTTCGACAATATGTCCTTTACAACCGTCAAAGCCAAACAATAGGGAAATGCTGGCAACAGTGATGATTCATCAAAGGGAAGGGCTGACGGGGGTCATGCCACTCAGCCACAGAAAGATGATGGAGAGTTGGCCGAAATGAGCACTAAATACTTTTACTTCGTTTTGTATGACGCACATTACTTAGAAGGTTTTAGAAAGTTATGTAGATAGGAATGAATAAATAAAATATGAAAGAAAATGCCTACAAAGTGTTCGACAGAAGTGTCATGTGAGTCCTACTTCAACAAACAAGGAGCAATAGGTGATTTAATAGTCCTTGGTGAATATGAGATTAATTATGAAAGCAACGACATCATAAATTTGATACTTAATAGCACATACGACTAGAGACATTTAAGTATCAAACTTATTAAAGTGATTCGAGATCTCATCAACCATAATCACTATTATGATTTCTCTATCACAGTTTAATAATAAGAACGCTACTGTATATACAATAACATAATTGGTTCATTAAGACAAACAAAATATAAAATAACAAAAGTGCTTTTATTACACATAATAAAGTTATTATATGAACTAAATTGACTGTAAATGACCCGACCCGGTCGGAACCGGTCCAACCCGATTGGGTTTAGGACACCATTTCAAAACATAGGTAGCCATCTACTATGACCGACACATTCCCAAAAATCGATCCAGACTACGTCATAACTAACACATCAGTAATACTCCATCATGCTAGTTTACGAATACGCTAGTAGATCGGCCAAATCTAAATAAACGTGGATTAATCTCGTCGATCAGACGTAGGTGACGCCGAATCTCCAGAATTAGGGTTTCCTCGACGCATCGGTATAGACCGTCGCTGCGTCGAGCGCGGTGGTTCATATTTCTATGTTACATAATTTGATTCTGGTTAATTCTGGTGAATTACTGGTTCATTAAACATGCAAGTTAATTACAATGCGTTAAAGCATGCTAATCTGCCATAGTAAAGACATGAAAGAATGTTCAAAGTTCCATACCTTCAACAATGGAGGACTAGCTTGATAAACTCAAGCTAGTTGATGGCTTGTGAGAGAAAGGAAACAATAAGAGCTTCAAAAAAAAACTTTTATTTCATCAAACCTTCGATAATAATTCATACAAAAGAGATATGAAAGATGATACATAATACAAAGTTGCTACATGCCTTATATAGTGATGAAGTTTGTAGAATTACAAACATAAAATAAAATGCGGAATTATTATTGATGAAGTAAAAGTTACAAGTTAAGTTACAATGCAAATGATCATGGGGTATTTATAAACATACACATCATGAATCAGTTAGAAGTAAGTTACAAACGGTTACAACAGACTATAACTGAATAACCGTTTTCTACATTACATCATACTAAAATAATTAGCAGGCTGCTGGGACTTTCGGTCAGCAGGCTGCTGAGGTCTTCATATTCTGCACTCAGCATTCCCATCAGGCTATATACTATAACACCCCCCTCAAGCTAAGAGTGGTATATGAACAGCTTGCACTCAGCATTCCCATTAGCTACTTGAATTATGAAATATCTTTGAAATCCCCAATTTGTCTATTAGATAGGAAAAATAGGTGCATCCAAGGCCTTGGTGAGGATGTCAGCTACTTGTTCTTTTGTGTTGATTGGAAGAAGTTTGACAAGGCCTGATTTGACTTTGTCTCTCACAACATGGCAGTCAGTTTCAATATGTTTTGTTCTTTCATGAAAAACTGGGTTATGAGCAATATGCATTGCACCGAAATTGTCACAAAACAACACAGCAGGCAACTGAATGGAACCCTGCAAATCTTATAGTATATAAATCAGCCACTGAATTTCACAAACTACATTTGCCATAGTGATGATGAGATCAAGTGATATATAAAATACTTGACCACCATAAACCAACACTAGCAAGAGGACTAGGTCCATCGTAGTATAGCTATAACGAATCAAGGTCGATCCCACAGGGAACCAATTGTGGGTCATTTATATACAAACAATTAATCATTCATGTAAAGCACACAGAGGCGGTCTACGACCAACAAAAGACAAGAAAGATAAAGGACTCGACTCGACACAACACAACAAAGACAACGTAATTAACCTCTCCAATTATTATGTTATCATTTGGATCTAGAGATTCTATATAATTAAGCGATACTCGACAACTATTAATCCGATTCGTATTTCTTTTATATTGGCTACGGGAGTCATCCCCTAAACTAGATCTAGCTCCGGTTAGGCCATCTAGATCACTGTGCTACATTACGTGACTTCGCTTCGTAGGCCTCCATCTCATATAACTCGCACGCTTACAATACTAGGGATGCCGATATTGACCGTATTCCTCACCTAGGCAACATTCTTGTGGTTAGGCGTACTTCCTAGATGATCGGTGAGGTGAGGTAAGGTGAGGTAACCAGGTCGGAATGGAACATGACACGACCGAAAAGACCATACTAACAACCAAACAACAGGACCATAAAAGCCCAAATAAGTGCTGATAATTCCAACTCAGAATTCCGCACATGCACCTCTTGTCAAATCAATACATTTTCTTGGCACACAAACTTGTTTCCTCAACTTTTTGAACTTATGGATTATTTCAAAACTTGGCACAAATTGCGAAGTACAGGGTACTTGGGATCAATCTGGGAGGGGGGGGGGGGGGGGGGGGGGTGTTGGGGGGAAACATGAATGAGCCACAGAGCATTACTTAAAAGAAGTTCAATACTCGGATGACAAAATTAGTTCAAAGAATGTTCAAGGTGGAAATAAGAGTACATATGAATATTACTCCTGAATGCAATAACACCATATGTTTGGATTCAAGCCGCATTTAATAGTAATTGTTTTATATACGATTACTCGGTAATTCACCTGATCAGCAAGAAGCGTCACATTTGAACCAGCTGCAAGTGCAACAACCCTAAACTTGTCCGAGTTCTCTGCAACGATGTCCAACGTCTGCAAAGCAAAATCTTGACAGTTAACACATGCTACCTTGCCAGAAAATGATACTTTACTACTGTAATACAGCAACAACTGAGACCAATCCCAATTAAAATTCATAATAGAGGATTCCACAGGTTCACCTGTGTACCGATAGAACCTGTTGATCCAACTATTGAGATCGGCTTTGGACCATCCCAACTCTTATGACCAGGCTCTACAACCGCCCTTCCAGGCCATGCTGGTGGCGGCTGCTGTACTGAACACTGAATTTTCTTTGAAAATTTTGCTCCACCATCCTTCTGGAAAGTCAAACTACCTGAAATTTCTCAACATATTACACCTATCCCAACCCCAAAACAGTACTACGTTGAAAGCCAGAATCTGCTCACACATATTTCTGGACACACACACACACACACACAAGTAATGTTCAAAATTATACACACGAAAGCAAATCAATCGACTTCCCAATTGGTAAACTAGAGTATTCCAACAAGCTTACAATCAATAGAGTATAATCCACAAAAATGCGATGTTATGACTGTGTTTTCTTTTATGAACACGTTGCATTAAGGGGGGGAAAGAGTCAAAGGCACATATCATCTAGTAAATAGGGACAGAAGAATACGACAAAGATAATTGTTATACCTGTGTTTCAATCATTGAGTGTATGATAGACTGGGGATGGATAACGATATCAATGTTGTCATAATCAGCGCCGAAAAGATAGTGAGCTTCAATAACTTCTAGACCCTTCAAGAACAAAAACAAATGGAAATTGTAAGACCTTTCACTAGAAAATCAAATATATTAGTACATTGGTTCTTGAGAAATTCATCCCCAAAGCTATCTTTCCTAGACATCACCTCCCGAACTAAACCCCAAAGCGGAGAACAATTTGCTACGGCATTGAAAAGAGTACCTTGTTGAAAAGGGTAGCAGAATCCACTGTAATCTTCTTCCCCATGTTCCAATTGGGATGCTTCAAGGCATCTGCTACCTTAACTTCTTTCAATCTCTCAACAGGCCAATCCCTGTAATTCAAAGAACAACATTTGCACAATGACTGCCGAGAATAAGAAAGTCAATCAAGTTTAGAGATGCCGAATACCAACAAGAACAGGCTAGGAATAATAAGCAAAGTATATTATGAAAACAGGAAATCATTAGCACCGCTTAGTGTAGCATATATTTAGCGACGGAGAAAAGTAAAGAAACCGAAAGTACAAGGCGGCAGAAAACTAACAAGCCGGAAGGATAATTAGCAACAAGTATCTAGATGACGTAACATGGCCACCCATAAGAGTTGTTTATAATTTACTCATGACATGAAGCACAAACAAAGTTTTATGACCTTGTAGATAAGCTTCTAAGCAAATCATGGATCTCATACCTGAAAGAACCGCCAGATGCAGTTAAAATAACACGCCTTAGAGCACCCTCAGGCAAACCTTGTATACACTGAAGTGCAAAGACATCTGTCAGGCCTTTAGGAGCATAGGGGTATGTATACATATGGAAATAAGGATACCATGTAAAATTTCAAAATCAATTCCATAACTCAAAAAAGACTTACCTGAAATATAGCAGAATGTTCTGAATCAGCAGGCAAAATCTTAACTTTATGCTTTTGTGCCAAAGGAAGAAC
The DNA here is from genome assembly GCA_026214975.1 of Gentiana macrophylla. Classification (NCBI taxonomy): domain Eukaryota; kingdom Viridiplantae; phylum Streptophyta; class Magnoliopsida; order Gentianales; family Gentianaceae; genus Gentiana; species Gentiana macrophylla. The sequence goes on from CM047808.1 coordinate 112,490,584, forward strand.
AAAAGGACCACCAGCAATTAGTGTCTCCTTGTTAGCCAGGGCAATGTCTTTTCCTGCTTCTATAGCAGCCACTGTAGGCTGAGATTAAAAGGATGAAGAAATTAACAACTTCCTGTGAAAAATGATGGAACATCCAAATAAAATCCCATGTCACTCGATAAGTCAAGCACAGTGATAAAGATTCAGTAACATATCGGGACAATTTTGTTCACCTACATTTTCTCCTTTTATTTTATTTCTTTTATTCTGTGAAATACATTCTCTCATTGTCAAAGTAAAGAGGAATAAAATAGTCCAAAGCGAAGGTGATGAATGCAGGATCGCTGATCTACTTGTATGCACGCATCGTTTCTCCATTCACTTCCACACACAACAACATAGACAACCTGTAACTATTCTTAGTGCAAGCAAGTAGTTAAACATACATGGCATTGGCAATAAATTTTACCCATCAAATTCAATTATCAAAATGTACATGAATAATCAGCGAGATTGTATTCAAAAGAACAACTAAAAGCTTTTCCTTCAGAAAATTCGAATGAGTTTACCTTCAAACCAGCACAACCAACTATCCCTGTAACAACAGTGACAGCATCAGGGTGACGTGCAACCTGTGGTTTAAAAAGAAGATATAAATCAGTAAATTGGCATCCTTTGGTCATTGTATCGCGATGGTCAATACATCGGTTAAAAAAAAAAAAAAAAAAAAAAAAAACTGAACAGCCTGAAAAATAAAAAAAAAAAAAAAAAAACCAAACAAACAGCACAGGACAGCGCCTCATCTCCCCCTTTTTTTTTTTTTTTTTTTTTTTTTTTTTTTCCATTAAGGGTATTTGAGTCTATCTATCTAATTTGTGTCCTTATAAGTCCAACAGATTCCTTTTTGTCCTTATAAGTCCAATAAGTCCGTTTTGTGTACTTTTGGGTCTTTGGCCCTAAAAATAAAAGAGAATTTCTAAGAGAAGAATGATTTGATTATAAGAACCTTGTATCGGTGGTAGAAGTGAGCTCTCTCTGTGTACAAGAGGATTTTCCGCGTCCCATTAAAAAACCAAACTCGTGCACGAGATATGTCACTCTGCTTTGTGTAACTATTCATAGAGGGTAATTAATAAATCCAGCTTCAATAAAGAGCAACATTAAAAATAGGGGGGTTCTATTTGGACCCCCCTATTTACTACTTGCACCCATTTACTACTTGTACCACAAAAAATTACTTCGGGCACCACATGATTTTTATATAGGAAATCGATCCTGCATCAGTGTTCCTTGTGGAACACCAACGTCGATCACGATGGCGTTGGTGTTCCACAAGGAACACCAATGTGGCCGACGCTCTATATAAAAAAGTGTTAAATCTTAGAACGTCACCCATGACTTTTCATCGGTGTTTTAGTGGCATACCAACGTCGGTGACAGCTCGACGTTGGTATGCCACTAAAACACCATGTGAGTGACGTTTTTTTCACCCGAAAAAATATTCATTAATGTGGTGCAAGTAGTAAAAAGGGGGGTCCAAATAGAACCCACCTAAAAATAAATGCTCATACATACACGAGGTAAAATGAATCCCCCAAAAAAAAATAATAAAATTAATTGCTTACTCTCCAATGAGACAAAAAGATGCTTCCTGGGATTTCAAGAAATTCCTAAGCCGAACAAATTCGAAATAGGAACTAGCAAATAACATGATTCCACCCTGAAGGAAACACAACATATTTTAGCCAAATGTTCAAATTAATTAGCCAGCTTTAGTAAATATGTACACACCTGTAAAGAGTCCTTAATCTTAGGGAACACCTGCAATTAATATACATCATTTTTTTTTATTAATTTCCAAAGAAAAATGCTGAAAAACTGTGATTGTGTGAGCTGCAACAAGACAAGCAAAAGTATTTCTGATATTGAGTCAAAGCCACACCTTTTGAGTGAAAAACTCGAAACGAGCATCATCCACATCTGATATTGATTCTGCACTGAAACGTTGATATGTCTGCAACATCATTGTTAGCAAATGAATACAAAAGAATAACAACTCAATTAAGAATAATAAGTGTACTGAAACTCTGAAAAGACTCTGAAATACCAATGTCATTGATGTGCACCACCAAGTGAAGGAAAGAGAATGTAAGAAATAACTTTCTTAACACCGTCTCCTCCTATTAATTGATGAATAAACTCGTCGCATTAAAGATATAAGTATTTCACACATTCTTATTCACGTAGAGTTTCATTACTCTATTTAAAATAATTCCTTCTTCAGATTATGATTATCTTTTCATTTAAAAGCATCAAAGAGAATACAATACCTACTACTTAGAAACAATAATACATGATTGAAGTAACATTATCTGCACAAACATCTATCGTTCTCAGGAAAAGAAAAAAAAAAAAAAAAAAAAAAAAAAAAAAAAAGCTGTACATTGTCTCCAGCTCTCATACATCACAGCAAGAAATTTACATGGATAAACATTAATATTTTCCTCTTTCGTTTATGTGGCAAACAGAAACAAATAAACCAACTAGGCTACAATTTTTCCGTAGTACCACAATACAGAGGAAATGTATAACTAAATCAGCATAAGTTCAACAAGAGGAAGACGTTATCTATTGTTCCTAATACCGTACGGCCACCTAAACCTTTCTTATAGTTTAAGACAAATCCGAGGAGGAAAAAATGAAGAGCCTGTTGAGAATAATGGTATTCAGTAGCATATGGATATTGTCTCCGTGTTTTAAGTATCTAGCCCTATCATTTGTAACCTCTTTTATCAAGAAGTGTTTGGGTTCATGTCTTCATGAAATATACTTAACATTTACACAACAAAAGAAATTCGTGAGCTCCTACTTGTTATGATAGTCAATTATCCAAGTAAAATGTAATCGGCTACGCATTACAATTCAGGAATATAGAGTAAACACGAAGGAATTAAGTAAACTAAGGACAGACCTTTCCACGATAGTTAAGGCACTGATGATTGAACAACCCAATGATATCTGAAAAAGAAAAAACCAGAGCTAAACATGAAAGTAAGCACTGATTGGTTGTGAAATCTTTTGAAAGGTATTTTAGGTTATCTAGCACGTAAAAGATCCGGTCATAACCACAAGTGAAAGCATATCAAAATGACGAAGTTCCATTCATCTAGCCTAAAAAAAATTAAAAAAAATCAACATGCTATTAGCTAAGATGGTTGCTATTGCAGTCTACATGACAGATGACCCTTGACCCTTGACCAATAGCTAAGTACTATTGTCAAGATGCTAAGATCCGAGATTTGAAAAACTGGGTATGACATGGTCGTATGCTTTTTTTATTGTATGCAAACTGATATTCTTCCCTTAGATAGCTAAAGATTATGCCAATGAACAGTCTCTGGATGTTATTTTGCACTAGTCAAAGTCATTATGTCATAAGTTTTTATGGAAATTAGCTGCATGCCAATACTTATTTGTCATTGTATTAGTCTACTTCAGGATCAAATATGACTAAGCAAATGCCCCCCAGATTTTGAGAAGGCTTCAAATTATACACCCTTAATTCACAAACAGAAAAGTTCATTATCATCTATCTTCACTGTACTGGAGCATATTTAATTTTTTTTAAAAGCTCAAACTCCTCCCATAGACAGGAGATAATACCTGGATTCAGATGAGAACCTAAAATTATTGTTTGCCTGTAGAATTATGCTTGTCCATCTAGATACCTAAGAAAAAATGGCAGAAATCAGTAACTACGAGGTGTGGATGGGGGATTGGGGAATTGGGGGGGTGTGTGTGTGTGTGTGTGTGTGTGTGATCTCTCACAGTCAGTAGTAGGAAATAACCAGGCAACCGAGAAAAAACAGCCTTACCATTGCCTTAATCGCATTATATCTGCTGTATTCTTTGTTGGTATCTGATTTAAGTGCATCACAACTGTATTGACATGGGACCAATTCTGTCCAAATCAAACATAGCACAAAACATTATTGAAATCAGGATATAACACAAATTAATTTTTTTCCGGATCACATGTCAACAAAATAAAGGGCTATATCTCCATTCATATATCTACCCAGACACAAGCTAAGGGTAGCACAGGCCAATCAAAGGTGACTAGGTTGACCTAACATATAAATGTAAGGTAAATAACAGTGAAGATATGTACTCGTATATATGGTTAAAGGCATAACAGTAAGGACACATGACTTGGAAGTTTGGAACAAATAACGAACATTATGAAGCCAAAGTATAAAAACATCACCAAGATTAAAATTTCAGCAAGAAAAACCAATACATCATCAATTTAAATTAAATTGTTGAAGTCTGATGTGTTTAATAAGTTAATTAAGAACCTACCTAACAAGTAACAACTTATCCTCTTAAGGAGATATCAATTTAACATGGTATTAGAATAGGAGATTATGGGATCAAATCTCCATCTCCACTTCCACCCATGGTGGGCCTCCTCCTTATTGGCCTTTGTATGGCCCTTATTTGCCTTTGTTTATCATGTAAACTCAAGACTCTTTGTATTACCTCTAAAAGTTTTCATTTCATTTTTGCTTCATCTTTGCAAGTGATACATGTTTTTGTCTAACTCTAACCTTAAAGTCACAAATCTATCAAGTCTTCACATGAAAAAACTTGTAAATCAGGTGTCCTACTGTTCGTAGTACCATGTGAAAAATCCCACATTGAATTATTTCATAGAAATCAAATCGTTTTCAATTGGTAGGTCCCAGAATGGAAAAAGGGCCGAATCTTCTCTGAGAATATTGCAATTTCCACCATCCACATACCACTATCCTAAATTGTTTGTATATGTTGAAATAGCACACACGATGGAATATTGAAAAGAACACAAATCAATTCTATATTTCATCCAGCTTAAAAAGTACACATTGAGAGGAGGCTAAAATCTAAAATGTTATCAATCAGCATACTAAGCACCAGAGAGTACCAACAATCACCTGCATTAGTATGACATCTGCATGATCAACAATCAAAACCTGTAAAGAGAGCAAATTTCCTCCTTTAGTGACAAGAAGATGGACAAAGCTCGCCAAGATCTTAAGACACTCATAAATAAAAATTCCCTATCAGCAAGACAGTACCTCTATCGAGGAAAGATAATTTACATCTTTTCCTTTTCCAAGTTCCATATCTCCAATTTTCTGAGTAAACAACAAACAAAAAGCTAAAATGAATCATTCAGCAAAAAATAAACTGAAGGAGCATAAAACACTTCCAACTCCACATGAGAAAAGGATGGTAACAAACTTAAATATCACTTAACCAACAAACAACACAAAAATCTGTGTTGGAAGTGTTTAATATGTTAATTATCCCCATCACTTTGAGCTATTGAGAGAGATGGCAATTCAATAATCTGACATGTAACTGTAAACAAAAACAATACCCCCCCAAAAAAATAAATAAAAATGCCTCCCCTTAGAATTAATATAAAAAGTAAGCCAGTTAAGCCCGAGCAGTATCACAAACATGATGGGAGCTAAAATACACAAACCGGAATGCTCTCATGATGGCATATCTGGATGCGTCATCAAAAAGTGTGATAATCTGATGTCCACATAATATATGCAAAAATATATAAATCGAAAGCTTACCGTAATCAAACCAAGCGGAGAAGCAACAATCATATCAGACGAATAGAAATCACCATACAGCTTTACCTTCTTTCTGCAACGGATAGGACGACTACATTAGTATATTCGGGTCTATTACCAAAGTTACCAGAGGTGAAATAAGGCAACGGAAGGAGGGGAATGAGGAAGAAACTACAAAACTACATCAAATAGCATATTTTTTTCCTGCTCTAACGATTACTAACAAGAAGCTCACACTTCACAGAGCTACTCTGATGCATGATTCAAGAGTTGAAAGCAGAAACTATCAAGCATACAATACAACGTACAGACCAGCCATCCACGAAAAAAAAATCATTTCTAGTTTTTTATCAGTTACTTTTTTTTCTCATAAAAATCAGATAACTTCATTGATTTAGCAACAAACAAAAAAAAAACTGTATGGTATGGGTCTACATTTATCGCTCCGACACGTGGACTTTTGGCCCGGATGTCTATAAGCTTAATGGCTCATTCTGAAAACGGAAGCCCCTGAAGGGCTCACGGCTTGAGGTCTCAAAGAGCATGGAGAGCCTACTACAATTGAGGATCCCATGCCTAAAACACGCTAACCACTGAAAGGCTCAAGGCTCAAAATGCGTCCGGGGGCTTAAGGCTGGAGACACCCTCAACATAAAGTGATAGGCTTAAACCTCCCAGGTCTTCTGCAAATCTGCAGGGCTCGTACCTATGTCTTTATTGAAACCTCTAATGGGGCTCTAACCCAAGAAGATCATGTGGAACAAGTTGGTTACGTCTTTGCTTCTAACAGGCATCTAACAGGTGGAACCCATATCCCGGCACCGGGATATGCGTATCATGGTTATTCTCTCTCTACAATCACATTGATGCAGCGTCTGACATGGCAACATTCTGATATTCATTCGTGTCATGCTCACAATCACCTCTACTATATAAACCTCCATTTCAACAATGGCAAAGGTACACTCACTTAACCTATGAACTACAGCAACTTGATCCCACTAAAGGTACATGTGCAGTCACAAGGGGGTGCAACTGTTTCCTTTACTTCTCTCTTTCCCGTTTTACTAACTTGCATGTGGGTTGAGGGCTCAAGCTTCATAATTGACATTTCAGATAGGATCAAATCTCTGTGAAGATTTCTAAACATCATCATCGTACAACATAGTCGACCAATCATCTGTGAAAAATAACAAAAACTACACAAAGTTGAAGGGCTATTTACCGACTGGAACCATTGAGAGTAATTTTGTCCATTAGATCTGTGGTGGTGACAAGGAGTGGGGTATTCTCAGTCCCTCCAGGACTGGAAATGACTTTGATGTAACCGGAGGTTGGACTATCCACGTCGTATTTCTGGTCATGGGACGCTTGTGGAGGATGGTTTTGAGGTTTGGCTATGATTCCATGAAGTTACATTTTTTTTTATATCATTCTGAACTTGTCATTCATGTACATCAAGGTTACAAATTACAATAAATAGTGAGTGACTGTAACAACCTAAAAGATTCTTCTTGACAAAATAATGACACTTTGCATTCTAAATATTACTTATCTACAACTAACCAAAAAAAAAACTTGTAGTACTTATCAGAAAGCTTGCAACTAGTCCTCTAGCAAACTTTTGACTCGGATTTCAACATAAATGCATTACCCCATGTACTTGATGCCTATCATGAAGTGATCATCATTATTCCCACCAAAAAGAGCTCGAAAATCAACAGGTTTTGATGACTTCTTCGGTTCTGAACTGTCAATGTCATCCTTATCATTATCTTCAACAATTCCACGTCCAAACTCCTTATTGAAGCGATCAAGGTGTTCTATAACAACCTGAAGATATCAACATCACAAGAGCTAAAATATGGAAAACAGAGTAGTGAACGTCTTATTAATGATCACAATTTATATCACATGTAAACAAGAGCTCGTAACTCAAGTATCCAAAAAACACTTGTTTCTGAATTCAACAGATATCAGAATTTCTTTCACCCATTCATCGCTAATCTTTAGTCAAGCACACTTTTCCATACCCATTCGAACTTTTATGACCCTAGAAGCAATCCTCCCAAATAACCATTTACCTATATCTTTTCATGAAACATGAATTCAAGCAAAAGACATATTCCTGTGAAACGATATATCATTGTTTTTCTAGCATGAAGAAATTTCTTCTGTTGTAACAGTTTCTCTTGATGAAATGTACCATGAATCCAAAAAACTGATGTTAAACATGGATGTCAAGATTATAAATGGAGTAACAAAAAGAATTCCAAATTGCACCAAAAAAGAGACCACTCCCACCCCCACCCTCAACCCCCAAAATCGCAAATAAACCTATCCCCTAAACTACATTGTTCTTGTTAATGGAACACCACATGACTGATCCTCCCGTTTAAGAACCAGAACATCAGTTGCAATACCAAGTTTAATCTGTGCTCATTACTCTCTTCTTAACCAATGATATAAAGTACCTTGTGCTTTGCTGGGGTCAATTGAATCAATCTCTTGACAACTCGATATGCAATGCTTGCAAGAGGCAAAAGAATCAAGATCTGACAGAAAGCACAAAATTAATGCTCGATACTGGCATAAGCTAAAATGAAATGACATATGCGCTCAGGGAAATAACAAACCTTTACATCATTCTTCACAAGCAGGATATACAACGCCCTAATAATAGTGCATAAATCCACAATATATCTGATTTCATTCCTTTTTTTTTTATTTTCCCTAACATGTTCACAACTTTCTAGGAATTATATTTGAAATATGTGAAATACAAACAAAATGACAGAAAAAACTCCACTCCCTTAATCATGAGCTAATACAAACAAGAATTTTGAAGCATAATCTTGGTAACATTGTCCATGTTTGATCAAGACGAAACACAGAGATACCTTAGGAAGAGTAAATCCTAAGGACGAAACACAGAGATACCTTAGGACGAGTAAATCCTTGGTCACGAAAGTTGTCACTGTCAAGTATGTCACCCTTTGAACTTTCTTGAAGACTAGCCCATTTTGTGTCATTTTTTGCCACAAGATCTCTACTTGTCAGAATATGGTTTAACTGGATAACATCTTTAGTCAGTAAAAGATAACATGCAATAGCAAGTAAAGTCTACTTATAAGTGGAATTGCTTTTTCCTTACTAAGCTTTTTTAATATTAGGGGGCCTATAATCCAACTTCAATGTGAAAGAATTTAACAGCTGACTGTAAATTGAATAACAAGAGTTCAACTGCAACAGCATACCGAATGCATAAGATAAGCATCCATGATCTTTGAGTCGTCTTCTTGACCTCTGAGATAAAATGGCTTCTTATTATGATGTAATATATCACGATAGCTGCGGCCTAGAAACACACAACATTGACGTATTAGTTGTAAAACACAAAAGGCATGGCTTATAATGAGTGTTAACAATCTAAGAACAAAACTTTAGATATTAAAAAGAAATGAAAAATATAAATTACCAACTCAACTAGAAGCTTAAGCTATTTAAAAATAAGTATAACTGATATTTCTCTATATATGCACAATAATAACAAGCCCCTGTAAATGTAGGCTTACACACACGAACAAGAAGCAATAGCGTAGAGTAGACAACAACAAATAAGTATGACATTGATCTTAAGATAATTCCAGAAACATAATAAATTATATTAAACTTTTGGATGAGATGATAATTTGGCATGATGCAACATCAAGAAATCAAGAATCAAATCTTGATGTCCCGTTTTCTGAAAAACGCTGCCTATTGCCTGTTGCTCTTGTGGTAAACCCACAAGTGCGGGGCATGTTAAAGTGTACAAATGAATGACACTTCTCCCTAACACCTTAAGTTTAAAGAGATGGTAATTTATCAAAAAGAAATGTGTGCATTAACAAACAAGCGCGAAGCTAAAAAAACAGTAGCCATACACATGGCTATAAGTAAGAGACACATTTTTCGATTGATCCATTGAACTTAACATAATTTCAAAATGTCCCTACAGAAGGAAAACAAAAACAAGGACCGCATATGGGGATTTCCATATACAAGGCAAAACATCCCTGTTAACAACTTTCTCACTTTAAAAAAAGTGTGTTTTCCAAAAACTGTTCGCCAGTCTCATTTCCATTAAAAAAAAACTCTCAAATAGTTCCAAGTGCAGAGAATGACTGGATGTGCTAGTGAAAGGACGGCCTATACAACTAAAAATATCAAAGTGAAAGAAATAGGGAGAATCCACTTTCTAAATAAATTTTATCAGAGTATATCATGTCAAAAAAACAAACTAAAAAAAGTTGGGTTTTCTTATCATCGTTTAGGTCATCACATCAATCTTCCTTAGACACGCTTTTTTCTTTGATAATGAAAGAGTCTTCTCCTGAGACTTTTTATTCTAATGATCGTGAACTTGTCAAACACAAGCGCGCTTCTTTTACAGAATAAAAGGACCAGTAGTCCTTTTTCTATCATTTATATTTGCATTTCAGGACAGCATTTCAAATATTTCTAGTACTAAGGGGTTTGTTTCATTTATTGATGATTGTACAAAGATTAATGGATTTATTGCATGAAAAATAAATCTGATGTCAACGCTATTTTTTCCTTATTTTTAAACCTGATTAGAGCAAAATTTGACACAAAAACTCGGTAGTTCTTTCAAATAACGCCAAGGATTTCAATCAAGTTCTGTCTATGTTTCTGAAAAAAAATAAAGGATAATTCCCCAACACTTTACTAGTTTCAATGCTCCCAACAACTGCATTCCCAAAATTTTTGGATCGGTTGCTTTTTTCATGATCATTCTCAAAACAAGGAAAAACTTGTTCACGGGCTCTTGGGAACTCTATCACACAAAAGCGGTAAAGTGTTACCCCGGAGAGAAGAGAGAGATTGTAAGAAGAAGCTTTAATGAGGGGATACAGAAAAAAAGAAACTGGCCAAGAGATGCAGAGAAGTGATGGAAAAAAGTGCTAGGTGGATGAATAAGATTACAGTGAAATTAGTGTAAGAATTAAAGCAATGAGAAAAAGTATTCTTATTATTAGAATAAAAGCTCATTACAACTAATAGACCCTCTCACCTCTATTTATAGAAGAGAGGTCCAACGGTAATAAAAGGGAAAAAGCAGGATACACTGTTCCAACGGCTAGTTGGACAGTGTATCATTTGCTGAAAACAAAAGGAAAACAGAGGGGATTTAGCCACTAATTTATATGGATATTAGGGCTAAATTCAGGAGTATAAGAAGGAATAAAACTAATAAACTAACCAAGCTAGCTAACCACAGAAATCTTATATTCCAACACTCCCCCTCAAGCTGGTGAATGTATATCAACCATTCCCAGCTTGCTAAGGAGATACTCAAAAGATTTCTTAGGTAGCCCTTTAGTTAGAACATCTGCCACTTGATCTTGAGAGTTGACAAATTTGAGTTTGACCAGCCCACTGTCCAGCTTTTCTTTAATGAAGTGCCTATCAACCTCAACATGCTTGGTTCTGTCATGTTGGACAGGATTGAGGGAGATATCAATTGCAGATTGATTATCACAGTGAAGTATCATGGATGTCTGTCTCTGGATTTTTAGGTCATCCAGAATAATTTTCAACCATAGGAGCTCACAAACACCAATAGCAAGAGCCCTAAACTCTGCTTCAGCACTTGATCTAGACACCATGCCTTGTTTCTTGCTTCTCCATACAACAGGATTGCCAAAGAGGAACACACAATGACCAGAAGTGGATCTTCTATCATCAATGCAACCAGCATAATGAGAGTCGATAAGCCTCACAGGAGAGGTGTAGGACCATCCTTTTTGAATAGGATCCCCTTGCCAGGACAACTCTTGAGATAGGAAATAATCCTTTCAGCTGCATTCTGGTGGCACCTCTTTGGACAATGCATATATCTGCTCACAATATTGACAGCAAAGGCAATGTCAGGCCTTGTGTGAGACAAATAGATTAGCCTCCCTACAAGACGTTGATAAGCAGTCTTGTCCACTTCCTCATCTTCTGGTGCAAGGTTGATTCCATGAGTAAAATCAATGGGAGTCTTCATTGGTTTACACCTGTTTTGCCACAATCTTTTAAGAGATCCAAAATGTATACATTGAGAGATAAAAATCCACTTGATCGAGTACATAACCTCAATACCTAGGAAGTATTTAAGCTTCCCGGTTCTTTGATGTCAAATTCCTACAGAGAAAGTTTCTTAGTTGTGCATTTCCTTGATATCATCCCACTGTGATGATGATATCATCAACATACACAAGGAGAATAGATCTTTGGCATTGTAAATTCATCTTAATGAACAAGGTATGATCCCGCTGGCTTTGTTTATAGCCAAGACTTAGTAAAGCGATGAGTGAATCACTTAGAAACCAAGCCCTGAGGGAATTTGTTTTAGGCCATACAAGGCCTTCTTTAACCTGCAAACCTTCCTTTTCAACTTGAAAACCAGGAGGAATATCCATGAATATGGTTTCCTCAGAGTCCCCATGAAGAAATGCATTTTTAACATCATCTTGATTCAACTTCCATTCAAATTTGGCAGCCAAAGATAACAGAATCTTGACTGTATTCATTTTTGCCACAGGGGCAAAAGTGTCAAAGTAGTCAATGCCATGAGTTTGAGTATAACCCTTGGCAACTAACCTTGCCTTGTATCTCTCCACAGTCCCATCAGACTTATGTTTGATGGTAAACACCCATCTACAACCCACTGTTTTAGCTCCTTTAGGGAGATCAACAAGATCCCATGTTCTTTTTTATCCGAGCTTCCATTTCAATTTTCATGGCTTTTGCCCATTTTTCATCGAAAGAGCTTCCTCGTAAACCTTTTGGTGTAGGACTATTCATGAGATTTTCATGAACTTCCTTTGTTTTTGAGAAATCTGTGATAGGATAGAAAGTTCTTCATAGGGTATCTGAGTTGTAGAGTGCAGAGCCCTTACACTCTTTCTTATGGCAATAAGCGAGATCTTCAAGTCTGCTATTGCTTATTTACATGTCGAGGATTACTAGAATTGCATTGTTACGTGATAGGAGGACTAGGTTACGAGGACCACTTCCTCATTGGGAAAGGTGTCAGAATCCTTGTTTCCATCTACAGGGGCAATGTCTTGTAGCCTCTTCCAGTTTTTTCTGGTATAAATAATAGGTTCCTTGTCTGTGGTATCCTCACTGGACACACCTCCATCTGTAGTAGATGTGCCATCAGTGGATACAACAGTCGGAACATGATCATCATTACCAGATGACAAGTAAGATGGATCAAGGAGAAATTTCTCCCTTTCATGATCAGTAATAGGTAGCTCCCCCTGAATAGGTGACTTGTCAGAGTAGTAAGGACATGTTTCATAGAATGTCACATCTTTCGATATAATGTACCTCTTAGTAGGTGGATGATAACATTTGTATCCCTTTTGAGTATTAGAATACCCAACAAAGATACATTTTAGGGCCCTGGGATCCAGTTTTCCCCTATTTGGAAAGTGGACATGAGTAAAAACTTCACACCCAAAAACTCTAGGTGACACACCCTCAGAAGTTAGGAATGAAGGAAAGACCTTTGTAAGAGCCTGTATAGGGCTCTGTTTATCCAGAACTTTAGTAGGTAATCTATTGATAAGATGAGCGGTACCGTGAGAACCGCCTCACCCAAATAGGACTTGGGCACATTCATATGGAGCAGAATGGCCTGGCAGATTCAAGAAGGTGCTGTTTTCCTTTACGCCACCCCATTCTGTTGTGGGGTGTGAACACATGATGACTCATGTATTATTCCTTTTCCTTCCATAAAGGGATTGAGGAATGCTGTTAAAATAATCTACAGCATTGTCGGACCTCGATCTTTTTATCTTAGTATCAAATCGAGTCATAATCATGTTGTAAAAAGCAGAAACACGTGACTTAGATCGGACTTTTGTTTGAGTAAATACACCCAGTGGTTCTTGTGCAATCATCAATAAAGGTCACAAACCAATGAGCACCATTTACATTAGGAGCAGTGGAGGGGCCCAGTATATCACTATGAATAAGATCAAAAGGATTAGCGGACAAGTTAGACAAGCGGGATAATGAACTCTTTGATGTTTAGCAAACTCACATTCATTGCATTTAAATTTTTCAACATTTGAATCCTTACAAAGATTAGAAATAAATGCTTTAAAATTTGAAAAGATGGATGTCCTAGTCTCCTATGATACAACATGATCTTATCATTATCAGTCTTAGATAACATAGATACTTGTTCAAAAACTTCCTTGTCTTTCCTTTGATCTTTAACAAAGTAAAGTCCACCTTTGCATCTAGCAAGACCAATCCTCCTCATGGTTGTTAACTCCTGGATCACACAGAAGTTAGTCGAAAATAAAACATAGCAATTTGAATTAGAGGTCAGTCTCTTCACAGAAACCAGATTTGCAGCCAAATCAGGTACATGAAGAACATTTTTTAAAACAATTGACTCATTTAAGGTTACATTCCCTGTACCAGCAATTTTGATTGACACACCATTAGCAACAGTGATGTATTTGTTGACTTTGCAGGGAATGTAATCGATAAATGACTCCATAGAAAGGTGTCATATGATCGGTAGCTCCAGAGTCAACCACCCACCCCTTAGTAATCCGCTTGATTTAAGAGATTGAGGAAGCCATACAGAAAAACCATAGAAGAGGATGGATTTTCCAAAGTATCCGGAACTTCCTCAATTTCTCAATCTCAGTTGACCAAGAGAAGGATTTAGACCAGGCGGAGCTGATCGCCGCTTTGAGAATCTGTTTTGATTTTATTGGAGTTCACAGCATGTGCCAGGGCATTGTTCTTGCCTGGTCTTCCATGCAACTTCCAACAAAACTCCTTAGTGTGTCTGCTCTTTTTGCAATGAGAGCAAAAAAGATTATCTCTATCAGATTTAACATTCTCCTTTTGGGGAGGATGCTTCTTTTCAGGATATCCAGTTGACTCATTAGTCTTAGGATGTACATTTTTGTTCTGTCCAGCATAAAGAGCTGAACTTTCAGTATTGACAGTGTCAAGCATGACACCCCTCCTACCCTCCTCTGTTCTTACCATAGACATGGTTTCATTCGAGAGAGGCGATTCGATTTGCCAAGAATCTGCACCACCATAGGGTCAAATTCTGATTCGGACCAACGAGAAAGGAAAGATCCTTTCCCTTCAACAATTCTTTTGAGAGTAGTAGCATCATCACTATCTTTCATTTTTATGCATTGATAGTGATCTAATTCTTGCCATAGCCCTTGAAGAAGACTAGAGTATTCGGTGATAGATTTATTCCCTTGCTTAGTAATTCGAATTTTTACCTTAATCTCATAGATTTGGGCGACATCCTTGACCTTGGAGAAGGTTTGTTGCACATGGTCCCATATCTCTTTGGCGAAACTTCGAAACATGCGGTATCAACGATCTCTGTAATCATAGTGCTCATGCCGGGACATCACCATAGAGTCTTTCTCATCCCGTTAGCAAACTTGGGATCGGTAGGGCTTGAGTCCAGCTTTCGACAAATGGCTTAGTTTGCCTCTACCTTTTAAGTAGGTTCGACAAACGAGACCATTTAAGATAGTTCTTGCCATTCAAACTTATAGGCGGCTTGAATGTTTTGAAGTTCCCGAGAAATTATGGGGTTTTGGAAGAAGAAGAAGAATCGATGCATTGGCTGCACTAGTGGCAAATGACTCGACCATTGATCAAAAGAAAGGAGATTTGTTTTTGAATTTTGAATAGTTGAAAAATCCGGAAAAAATAGCCTAAGGCTCCGATACCATGTAGAATTAAAGCAATGAGAAAAGTATTCTTATTATTAGAATAAAAGCTCATTACAACTAATAGACCCTCTCACCTCTATTTATAGAAGAGAGGTCCAGCGGTAATAAAAGGAAAAAGCGAGGATACACTGCTCCAACGGCTAGTTGGACGGTGTATCATTTGCTGAAAACAAAAGGAAAACAGAGGGGATTTAGCCACTAATTTATATGGATATTAGGGCTAAATTCAGGAGTATAAGAAGGAATAAAACTAATAAACTAACCAAGCCAGCTAACCACAGAAATCTTATATTCCAACAATTAGTAGTGAATGTGATGAAGGAACTAGTATGAGGAAATTTGCATAATATGGGATTTGCTTATCTTTCCTTTTCGGCAACATCAATCCGAGCTTACCATCTGAAAAACACCGCCTAAGCTGTTGTCACTGATGATTCGTCTTCTTCTACTTAATTTGAAAGTTAAATAAAAATACTAATGTTGGATTACTATTATCTCCGACCCAAAAACAAAACCAAAATCCTTAAACCTGCTATCCAAGCATGTCCTGCAGACTTCAATATCTAAGATGGTACCGCTTCTAGGGTACCTGTTACATAGTATACAGAATTCGCCTCCAAAGAGGAGCTCACAGCCAATCATCATTTTCCAACTAAAGAATTCTGCTAAAAACCAATCTGTAGCATCACACTTCAACGTAGTTATCAACTCTAATCCACTTTCCAAAAGAAAAATAATCTTGCATCATCTAAGCTACAGTTTTTGTTCTTACTGAAAAGCACGTAATGCATGGCAAGGTAAACTCCAATTAACAACTCAACTAGCTTTACTTACAAAGAGAGAAAAATGATCTTTGCTTAGAAGAATGGAAATCGGTGCATCCCGAACCGTTGCATATATCCAACCAGTGGTTGTACAGCCTTGGCTTGAGACCATAGCTTAACTTCACATCAATCTCCTGTATAGAGAGCCAAAACACAATTGAAATCATTAATGCACTTCACAGTTCAAAAGTGGGAAGAACAGTTTATTGTCGGAAAACTATGCAAATCGCCACAAATTCTAACTTTTGTATTATAACATCCCCCAATCAAGAAACAATTGCACTCCTGAACTTTTATCACATAATTATTGAAGGATAAGAAAGAGGCAAATAAAGAAACTGGCGCCATCCTCCAATCTTTCACAGATCAAGAGATATAGTGGGAAAAATATTACCAAAATTCCAAATTCACTCTACAGTATCAGACGACTAATCTTATCTAACTTCCTTCAGAAACTCAATGCGGTCAAAGTTAATCTCAAAATTCGTGTGAAACATATTTTCTTATCGTTTGATGACAATACCAAAACAGTGCTTTAAACAATATATCAAAGATAAATTAATGAAGCTTCAAATAAGAACATTGCCAGAACCATGCAGTTGAAAACTCTTGCACAATAATTAATATGAAAGCATACAAGTATTTTATTTGAATGCACCATGAAAAGTTGATGCATTACGGGTAAAATATCATCAAAGGAAAGCCTCCTGATTAATCAACGTAAACTGACATCATGAAATTTGCAAGGACTTGATGTTCAAAGACTACCAACAGATATCTACTAACTGCATCTCCATCATCCACCGCCAAATTTTACTCCAGTTAAGCACCTATCACAATACGTAACACGCTATACTAAAACCCATTCGCTGACCAGACATATCGTTAACTGAAATAAGAGTATCGTGGTCAATAGTCAATTATTTATGACATATAAACGAGAGAAATTTCTTTTAAGGTAAAAATGTTTATAGTAGACCTAAATGATCATCATTTCAATGGACCATGCATAAATGGGATGTTTCTATGCACTGAATTGCCCTTTGTTTCCCACAAAACCAGACATGTTTAGCATCCTCTATATGCAAAGAGTGTTAACAAAAGTGTTACGCACAATGCAAAAGCTATCACCAAGCTATGTGGTAAAAGTGGGGGTTCAATTTGCACATTCATGCAGGCAAAGGAATAAAAAATGAAAATGTCACCATCAGGTCCATCAGGAATACAAAAGCAACCTTAAAACACTCTCCAGTTCCCTTCCACCGGCAATGCTGACTGACATGCGCAGGAACCTCCCATTTGTAACTCCACTTCTTCCTCGATAATTCTGCGACCTCTCTTTCTGACACTTTGTGGCCCCATTGACAGCAAAAGATACTACAAGTTTCAAATGACCAAAAAATAATCACATAAATATAAAAGAAGTATGGATTTTGTCAAGCCTCGCAAAGCTTTTAATGCTAAAAACAACAAAAAGATATAAAGTCCAGTGTGGCAGTGTCTATAATTCAAATATAACCAATAAATTACCATTTATTGTACATCTTAGGTGATAAATACTAGTCATGATTGAAAAAAACATGCACCCGTACAATCTGTTTTCACCCCTAGATTGATCGCTTGATGATATGTCTCCACTTGTTTCAATTTCTTGAAGATCAGTATGTTTCTAAGTTTTATCATGAGGTAAGTTACCAAACTAAGCGTTCTCAGATCAGGACACTTGTTTCATACAAACATATACATATATATATACACATCTGAATGCTCGTGAATGACTTGTTTACTAATCATGTGTACACCTTTAGTACCATATCCAAATGATGTGGAGAGAACATAAAAATGAAAAAGATATATAGACATGTATATATATGTACCAAACACACATATATAAAATATTTATAAATATATGAATGACGGGTTCACTATTTATGTGCTTATGTGTACATATAAATACACACATTTATCGCTGTATCCAAATGATGTGGAGAGACCAAGAGAGCGCACAAGATAGCCAAAAAAGTATTCTAAAGGCAGAAACTTCGCCTGAAAAATTGATCGTTTGTTTCCAAATGTTCTTGCCAAATTGCATAGTAGTAAATCAAAAAATAATTAACGTTAAAAAAGGAAGAACTACAACTAAATTACTACAGTTCTCTTTCTACAGTAAAGGTCTTATACAGGTTCCTGTCATTATCTTCTCTCTTGATTTGCAAATATAGACAGGCTACAGAAATAAAGCAAGACAGCAAAAGCCAAAGGCAATTTTAACTTTATATAAGCTTATCCTAATTTGTATTCTTAAACAGCCTGAGGAAAATACAGTAGGAGCAAAATCCAAATGCAATATTAACTTACAGATTCCTATTCGTTTTAACTTCAATGTTTTTCTTTTCAATCAAATGACAAGAGTGGTCTAGTTCAATATACCATATCATTTATATGCTTAACGATAGAAGCAAGAGTTCTTGTCAAGTAAAGAGAATATGGTCAAATCTAGGGAGTGAAAAGTATCCAAAACAATGGACTAGAAGTAGAAGGGTCAGTAGATATGATAAAGACCAAAAAGAAAGAGGCTAAGGGACATCATCTAGGGTCATATGCAGCAGAAGAGTGTGCACGCCAACTCCAGCCCTTTCATGATCATGTAATCATGTAATCATGTCTAATTCAAATATTCAGTGAAATGCAGACTTCACAGGAGTTCACATTTAAGCAAATTAGAAATTAGATGTGAGTGTGAAACAAAGGATGTAAAATGTTCGGGACCTTGAGCTCGAGGAAGCTTCATCGATCGATTCCTCTTTTATAGACAAATCATGTTCCTCATCTGAGTCAGATAATCCAATCTCCTCGTCATCAATACCAGAATCTTCCACATTTTCTGCCAAACGTGGGTTAGCAGTGCCATCCCTATCATCATCATCGCTGCTACTAGGAGACTCTTTCCCATTTCCTGCAGGCAAAAGGCATGTTCAATAAAGCTATTCATTCAATCGGTCATAAAGCAAGGAATAAGAATAAAAATATAAATTTTGAGCAAAGAATTTCATATTTTATAAGTAAACTTATCATCAGTAAATTACTAGCTTTCTTCTCAAGGGAATCGTCACAGGCAAAAGGACTCTTCTTTTGTCACATAGCACCCATTACCCAACAATTGGTAAAAAAGAAGTCTGACCCAAAACATATATCACCGGCTACTCAGAAGTAGTGCTACTCAATCCATGTACAATTGATATATACACCCATCTCTTGCAAATTTTCCGGACAGAAAAATCATTAGCATATATACTCATTCATTCTTCTCCTAGAGCATGATAGCCTCAAGACTCAACAGTCAACACCATTGGGCAGTTTCTCACCCCCGTCGGACGTCCAACAACAATAACTTGCAAATGTCCCTAATCTTTAGTCTTTAATCGGGAAATTTTATCGCACCTGGCGAATCATTTAGGCTTTGGAAACCTAATGTTTTTACCCCTTTTTAATGGTGCAACATGTCTGCTTATACCAAGTTGCATAGAGCTTATGGCAATACTAATACCAAGCATGGTCTTGGTTTTTTTGTGGCCACTCATAAGTTAACTGCAAAGCTTATACGAAAAAACCCCTTAACAGTCAACACAAAAAGCAACAAATAGAGTTTTACTATCTACCCTTTCATCAATCATTTAAAACCCTTACCTATCAAGTACATAAGAACCTTCCCTACAGTCAAAGCAAAGTCTAAGGCACATAAAGACTCAATCTCTTACTAGAACACTGTAACGAAATGAAAACTAGACAGGAACATACCTTCATCATCATGTTCAGATGATCCTGAACTATCATTTTCTGATTCACTATGACCTTCTTCCTCCCTTTTTCTGTACTCAGTAGAACAGATGGACAATATTAAGAAAGAGAGACACTCAGTAGTATAAAATTACTACTTAAAGAGAATCCAAGACAATCAAGCAGCAAAATGTAAACGAGATGCGAAATTCCAAGTTTACCTCCTGCTTGAGGAGTTGTATTTTAAGCCTTAGTAGTGATATCTATCAAACATCTTACATTATGACGCAAATAACCTAATATAAAATTCAGAACATGAAGGTGATGTGGTAATATATCCCATAACGATGGAGTTCAAGAAAAGGTGGAGTTAACCAGACTCGACTGGCTTGAGAGCTCATCCTTCAAGTTATGTTGATTAGTTTGATTATGGGGCTCTTTCTAGACTCCTTGTCTCATCCTTAATCTATGGAAAGATAAGCGCTTCAGATTTCATGTTAATGGTTTTAAATATGAATCTTCAACTATGGCGCAGTTTACCGTTCCTGATACAACATTTTAAGAGGGCTGATACGTACTAACCCAGTCATTCATGTACAAACCAAAGTTCTTGTTTACAAATGAACCTCAACACGCAAAATAAAAAATGCAGCGCAATATAACTAGGGAAGCTCCAATAAAGGGAGCAATAATGATACTGAAAGAAATATTGTTACATAGAACTTACTGTTGCATAGTGAAAGCTCCAATAGAACGTATTGTTACATAGAAAGATAATACCTAAACTTCATTTTTTTATATGAGATGCCAGTCATAATGATACTGAAAGAAATATCTTGAAATAATAACACCAACATTATACTTACTAACATTCATGGAATAGCCAAACCCAAGTTCTATGTTCAGACAAGCAAAACAAATTACATTATACATTGGCGATCAACTAACAATATTTAGAACCTAAAGAACAGACCACAGACACAACAAAGATACCTCTTTTGAAAAGCAGCAGCAACCAAACCTCTTCCCGGTGCTAGCGTCCTCAATAAGTCATCATACATGTTGTTCCCTCCAAAAGCAATGTTCAAATTTCCTGCAAAAAAATATCAATTTTCAGATTAACGAGGAATAAAATTAAAATCACCACATGCTTCTGATTGACTGACCTGAGTCTTCCTCTTTTACAGTTACAGGTTCCTTTTTTGCTCCCTTACACTTCTTAATCCTCTTGGAGAACTTCGGCATCTCTTTCCGTCTGTAATTTTTATATTTAAAAATAAATAACAATATCCAGTTGGAATTGAACACAACAAATATTAGACCCAAAAGATAAATATTCGAAGGTTAGAGTAAGAAATCCACTAGGAAAGAAAAGAAAGTGACCAGACCACCCAATGCTGGAAGAGGGCAAATGTGTAGTATATCCTTCATTCAATAAGCACGTCAAATCAATAATATACCATCCACTTTTCAAACACCCACCTCCAAAACGGCACCGGATCTCCTGTCCAAGTATTATGTCTAATTTCCCTGTCCAAAATAAAACGCTGCCGTTTGTATTAAAAAAAAAAAATGTTTGCTCATCTTCTTTACTCCCCTGACTTCCCACATTCTTCATCACCTGCCCTTTCCGGCAATGGTCCGGCGCTCCTGCCCAAACCCTTTCCCGTAACGAAAATAATAAGTAAAACCCACCTATTATTTATCCAAACCACCGTAGCCACTCTGCTTATTTGCTAATTATTATCTTTGAACCGGTTACATTGTTTCCATAAGAGAGTTTAATTGATTAGAGAATCCGGCGAGTTAGAATTAAGCCACCATCAGAGTATTGTTATTTGTTGAAGGATGATTTATTTTTCTAAACTATTCTAAAGGCTAAGTTGTTTTAGTTTTCATAAATTCTTCCATTGTTTTGAAGGTATAATTATAATGGTTCCATTCTATTCAAAACTTAATCCCAAAAAATTAGATGCCGGTGAGTTAACACTTTTATGTTTGCTTTGACTTTGATATATCATTAAAGCACCAGAAAGTAATTCCCGTCAATTAACTCTCACTATATTTGGAATTGGAAGTCGGGTACTGGCTTTAATGGCCGGGAGACTATTTGGGGAAGAAGACAAAGAGTGAGGAAATTATTATCAAGAAAGTGGAGGGTCAAGTGGACAATTTTTTTTTTATGAAACGGCAGCGTTTTATGTTGGACAGGGAAATTAGACATATTATTTAGACAGGAGATCCGGTGCCCCTCAAAAACCCTAAAAACTTTCCCAATGTTCCGTTTTAACCTCAAAAAGCCAATGGCATATCCCTTCAAAAAAAAAAATCAATGGCATATCATTTATATTACTACCTCTTTTTTTTGGGGGGAAATTCGATTTATACCCTGATGATATAGGGTTTCACTCCCTCCACGTGTCATCTATCGGTTGGTCAACACATTATGAATTGACTCCAAGATACTTGAGTCGATACCCAGACTCGAGGCTACGACTATCGACATTCGAGCAGTGTGAGACGACGAGTCCGTAAGGACAGAGTCTGCACCAGCTAGCAGTGGCAATCTAAGATACAATTTTAGACTCAGCCGCAAATACTAAAATCCACCATCACGTACTTTAGGCATTAGGGTTTTGAGATATTCATCACTAGATTCAATTAGGACCCGGATTATTCAATGTGACACAATTTGTCATCGTCATTGGCGCTAGAAGGAGGGCCCTCTATTGATTGAATACATCAAGATCATGATGCCTCCCAGAAAAGCCGCATCCAAAGCTGCAGATCAAGGCTCACAGATTAATAAGCCGCTAGATCCCGAGGCGCAAGGAGAAAAAGATCCAATCTTGGATCACGCGCGCGAGATCCTCGGCATGAAAAGCAAGGTCTGTCCATGAAAACCCCAGCCAAGAAAAGCAAGGTCTTGCTCCAGGAACACCGCGCTTGTGGATCAATTAGCGAGGCGGACCTGGAATTAATATCCAGGATTATAAGCGAGGCGGTTATGGTGCAAAAGCAGGCACTCGGCGGTCGAAAAACGCGCGCGGCCAGGCGGCGAGAAAGACATCGCGCGGATGGCGGTGCGAAGGATGCCGCGAGAAAAGCCTAAGCAGACTCCCGAGGCGAAGTCGGTCGTCCTCCTAGCTCACAGCCGAGAGAAGAGGCGTGAGATTCAACAAAAGCATCGGAAAATGGATGAAAACGGCGTCGTCGAGGAATTGGATGTTATCACGGGAAAGAATCAAGTTTCGCAGTGGTTAGAATCTCCCTTCACAAAGGAGATTGAGAGTTTTCCTAAACCCAAGGGGTTTAAGATACCAAAGATAGAACCCTACGATGGTACCACCGACCCAGAGGACCATATACACAGGTATCTGTCTCAGATGAGATTGGATGGCGCACCCGATGCGATGTCGGGCATTCGAGACGTTACTCGTGGGTCGAGCCAGGGAATGGTTCACCAAGCTACGGCCCGGGTCGATCTCCAGTTTTGCCATGCTAGCCCGCAAGTTTTGGGACGCATTCATCGTCAACAAGAAGTTTCATTTAAGTGCCACGCACCTCATGAACGTGAGGCAGCAAAAGGACGAAACGGTAATGGAGTATCTGAAGAGATTTAATCTCGAAGCCATGCAGGTCAAGGATGCAGATGATCGACTTCTGATCACGTCGTTCGTGAGGGGGCTGCGTAATACGAAGTTGTACATGAAGTTGAGCAGAGATGTCCCCCACACCATGGACGAGTGTGTTAACGTGGTACACCGATTCTGTCAAGGGGAAGAGGCAGTGCGTAGGCACACCCAATCCGACTGGATGGATTCCAAGAAGGACAATCGAGGTCCGAATAGGGGTCAATCCAAGAGACAGGATGTTGAGAGTAAGCCCTCAGTCTGAGATCGTATCGAAACACCCGCCTCAGACCGTGGGGGCAAGAAGGGACCCACGCGAGACAAGGATTTTATTCCGCTTAATCGGTCTCGAGCCGAGGTGTTATCGATCATGCTCTCGAAGAACATAGCGAGAAAACCACCACCGTTGAAGAAACCTCGAGAAAAGAGGAATGCGAGCAAGTACTGCGAGTTTCATGAAGACATAGGTCACACAACAGAGGATTGTCATGACCTGAAGAAAGATATTTACATCTGCATCCAGGAAGGGAAGCTAGATGAGGTAGTCGACAGATCCCAGTATGATGGGCCCAGGGGCCGCGGAGAATTTAAAAGAAAAAACTCCGATCAAGATAGGAAATCGAGGCCGAGGCGCTGAGAGGCGGAGAGATCGATCACCTCGAGAGGAATCGATCTCCAGGTCGGGATGGAAATAACAGAGACAACTTTGGTCGAGGCAGATACGATGACAATCGGCCAAACAATTATGTGAACACGATCTTTGGGCCTGGCGAAAGTAACAAAGATCAACCCGGTCAAGAGCCAGCTGGTAGCTCGAGAGAGCGCAAAGCGGCTTCAGTTCTGACAAGTCGATTATGGACCCAGCGATGATATCCCCAAGTCGAGGAGTCATAGTGAAGGGTTGGTTATCGAGGCTGTGATCAGTCGAGCCCGCGTATCGAGAGTCTGCATTGATAACGGCAGCGCCGTAAAAATCTTGTATTACTCAACGTTTCAGGCGATGAAGTTGAAAGAGAAGGATCTAGCCCCTATAGCATCTCCTCTATTTGGGTTTACAGGACAGGCAGTTCATCCTATGGGATCGATAAGGCTGCTCACCATAGTCGGGGATGGCGAGAAAGGAAGGACTCTCGAGTTGAGTTATGTAGTGGTCAAAGCTCCCTCTGCTTATAATGTTATTCTAGGGCGACCTGCGCTCTTCGACCTGCGCGCTATCATCTCAACGTTCCACAACAGCATGAAATTTCCAACCAGGAACGGTTCCCACGAGGTAAAGGGGGATGTTGAAGCCGCACGGAGTTGTAACTCCGTTGTTATGAACGGGAAGATGGAAGTTCAACAAATCTTGGTCGAGGAACTGATTCCAGAAGAAGAAGAGGAAAAGAACTGGGTCTCCAGCGATGCAGTTGAGAATGTTCGACTTTGGGAAGGAGAAGACGATCAGTGTGTGCAGGTCGGGATTTGGATCCCAGCAAAAGAAAAGCAGTTGCTCATCGAGTTGCTAATCGAGTTCAGAGATGTCTTTGCCTGGAAGGCTACCGACATGCCAGGACTATCTACAGACATTGCAGTTCATAAGCTCGAAATTGACCAGGCCAAGAGGCCAGTCAAACAGAAGAAGAGAAACTTTGCGTCCGATCGACTTGAGGCTATAGAATTGGAAGTCGGTAAGCTGCTAACGGCCCAGATAGTGAGAGAAGTATTCTATCCAGTTGGCTGCATGCGGATCTCGAATGTTAGTCTAATGAGTCTTGAGACTTTGCCTTAACGCCAAAAAAGATGCTTCTTCTTAGGCTTTGCCCTTTTAACCATCGTTGTTGTTGGCTTCCATCTGTATAAACAATTAGCCGGTCATTTGGACTTGGCTTATTCTTTCCTTGAAAAATTGTTACATTTTTCCTTCTTTTCTTTGGTCTTTGAACTAGACCATCTTGCTTTATTCGGCCTTTGGCCTTATTTGCACATCGGCCTCTCTCGTATGTCGATGCATATATGTCGATATCTCGCCTCCAAGTATCATGAGAACCTTAGGTTTGGATCATATTTGGCCGCCTTTGTGACTAGGCTTTTTGTTATAAATGCTGAAATTTTTACAAGTATTTGGTGTCAAACACTTTTTGTTGCATGTCGATTCCCATTCCTTTGCTCGCTTTTCTCGAGTATTCAATGTCGACTGCGTTGTTGCCTCCAAAGTATAATGCGGATTCATCATCTTTGTTATACTTTCAAGAGTTCCATTTGTCGACCATATGTAACTTGTCTTCCATGCTTTAGCATTTTTGGACTTTTCTTTGTTGTTGCGTGGTAGAAGAGATGCCCTGGTTGTCTCATTTCGTTTGTCGGAATCGATGCTCTTTCTGGCCGTCGATAGATATTTCCGCTTTCTGATGTCCTAGTACTTCTCGTCTAATAAGGCCGTAATACGTAAATGTCGCTCTGGATCTCGGTGTCGTGGTGTTTCTTTGTCGTTCATGACTCATGACACATATCGCCGGAGAGTTTTGGACTTGGTCGAACTCGATGCCTTAGCCTTTTGGTTCCATGGAACTTTTAGATTCAATGGCTGTCCGATCGAAGTGATCATGTTGCCCGGCCTCGATGCCTAGTAAATTCTCTTTTTTGGAGTCGATCACGCCGCCGACTCGGATTTGATGCCATTGTGTTTTCGTCCTATTAGGACTTGTAAACGCTGGATCGTCCGACAATCGAAGGCATCCGACTTGCGGATCCTCGTAGACCGTTGAGTAGATCGCTTGCGAGTGGATCCTCGAGTGCGTCGAGGCACTAGTCAAAATGTCGCATATAACCATGGGGATAGTTCCCGAAATAAGAAGGCTCGTCCCGCCATGCTCGGCTAGGAGAGTTCCAAAACAAGATAGCTCGACCCGCTTGATTCGGTAGGGTGAGTTCCAAAATAAGATAGCTCGACCCGCCAATTCGGTAGGTGAGTTCCAAAATAAGATAACTCGACCCGCCAGATTTCGGTAGGTGAGTTCCAAAATAATATAGCTCTGAGGTAAGATGCCTGGTCGATCTCGGACTTATTACATATTCACTCATCGGTGAGCTCCAAATATGACGCCTAGTTTTATTTTGCTTCAATTTTGCAAATTATGTTGCTTGTCGCTTTTTGTTGTCTGTCTTTCACAATTCGATCCACTGGACTTTTGAATTTTGAATTTTGAATTCGACCTTTCCTTTGAATGTTGTTTGTGTTGTTGAATATTTGCCTAGGGTGTAGTCCTTTGGACTTAATTCCTTACAAAAGCAGCCTTTGTGGGTGTAGTCCTTTGGACTTAATTCCCCAATGGCTCTCGAAGTGTAGTATGAGTACATGACTCATGGTACACTTGGATATGAGTCGACTAGCACTTTATCTTTTATCGGCTTGACTTGGCTATTTGGTCGGAGCTCGAGTCGATCGCTTGCCTCGCCGGCTTCGACATGGTCGAATTGAAAATCCTACTCATTGTCGCACTTCGTGGTGCTGTCAAGGCTGGTCGAATAGGGTATCCATCGTGGATCTTCCAACCGCTTAGCATCGTGGGCTTCTTGGCGGTCGGGAGTGATATAAGCTCTGTCAAGGACTTGGCTTTTTCAACTGTTTTTTATTTCTCTTGCATCGTGTCGAGGTGATATAAGCCTTTATCGGTGACTTGGCTTTATTCACCATATTATTCCTTCCGTCGTGTCGAGGATTTGTAGTTGTGGTTGACTTTTGCCTCTTTTATCTTTTAATCACATGGACTTCTTTTGCTTTAAGGTTTGGTCAAATTTTTTGCCTTTGTCATTTCGTATGTGAAGGTCAGAAATCATAACAAACACAAAAGCGTCTCGAGGAAAGACATGCTTATTAGAATATTTATGAAATTGTCACATGGACTTATTACAAGACATAAAAGGTAAAAGCAGTTAATCGAGACGAGGCTTAGCTTATTTGGCGTGATCTGTTGGTACCATGCTTAGATGGCAGGCGGACTTACGTAAGATCGCCTTGAGCTCGAATGTTATGCGAGGCAAACTCGGTCTTATTAAAGATGACGCCGAGAGAGCTCCAACTATGATGCGAGGCCGAGCTCGGTCTTATAAAAGATAACGCCGAGCCGAGCTCCAAATCGATGCAGAGTCGAGCTCGGACTTATAAAAGATACGCTCGAGAGAGCTCCAATATGATGCCGAGTCGAGCTCGGACTTATAAAAAGATATGCTCGAGAGAGCTCCAAATATGGTGCCGAGTCGAGCTCGGACTTATAAAAGATATGCTCGAGAGAGCTCCAAATATAGTGCCGAGGCCGAGCCCGGTCTTATAAAGATGCGCTCGAGAGAGCTCCAATATGACGCCGAGTCGAGCTCGGACTTATAAAAGATACGCTCGAGAGAGCTCAAATATGATGCGAGGCCGAGCTCGGTCTTATAAAGATAACGCCGAGCCGAGCTCCAAATATGATGCGAGGCCGAGCTCGGGTCTTATAAAAGATACGCTCGAGAGAGCTCCAATATGATGCCGAGTCGAGCTCGGACTTATAAAAGATATGCTCGAGAGCTCCAAATATGGTGCCGAGTCGAGCTCGGACTTATAAAAGATACGCCGAGAGAGCTCCAAATATGATGCGAGGCCGAGCTCGGTCTTATAAAAGATAACGCCGAGCCGAGCTCCAAATATGATGCCGAGGCCGAGCTCGGTCTTATAAAAGATAACGCCGAGCCGAGCTCCAAATATGATGCCGAGTCGAGCTCGGACTTATAAAAGATATGCTCGAGAGAGCTCCAAATATGGTGCCGAGGCCGAGCCCGGTCTTATAAAAGATGCGCTCGAGAGAGCTCCAAATATGACGCCGAGTCGAGCTCGGACTTATAAAAGATACGCTCGAGAGAGCTCCAAATATGATGCCGAGGCCGAGCTCGGTCTTATAAAAGATAACGCCGAGCCGAGCTCCAAATATGATGCCGAGGCCGAGCTCGGTCTTATAAAAGATACGCTCGAGAGCTCCAATATGATGCCGAGTCGAGCTCGGACTTATAAAAGATATGCTCGAGAGAGCTCCAAATATGGTGCCGAGTCGAGCTCGGACTTATAAAAGATACGCTCGAGAGAGCTCCAAATATGATGCCGAGGCCGAGCTCGGTCTTATAAAAGATAACGCCGAGCCGAGCTCCAAATATGATGCCGAGGCCGAGCTCGGTCTTATAAAAGATAACGCCGAGCCGAGCTCCAAATATGATGCCGAGTCGAGCTCGGACTTATTAAAGATTTACCCATCGGTGAGCTCCAAATACGACGCCGAGTCGAGCTCGGGTTTATGGGCAAGACGAGTCCGTAGAGCTCGAATGCCGGAGCTCGATATCTCGAGTCTTTATGGTGCAATGTGTTGTGATAAAAAAAACATTACACATATAATAAAGACTTACAAAGTATATAAGAATTTAAAATAACATTTGTAAGAACACGGAGATCTAAAGAGCTCGGCTCGCTCCTGGAGCTCGAGAACTCGCCGTGGATAGCTAGATACGGTAAGTAACTCGCAGCTTTCGGGCGCCATAGCAGATGTCTTTCCGTGGCAATCAGACCTCGAAACGGATTCGATCGGCACAAAATTTGGAGGGATCGTTCTTCCTCACTTTCCTTCGATGTGACCGTGGGAATTGTTCTTTCGATGGCTCAATCTCCGGGAATAAGCCGCCCGATCTGGCATTCTTTGTCCCGTAATCCTGCTGCGTTTTTGGTACTGCGATAAAATTCTTTGCCACGATCGAGGGTTCAAACGAACTCCGATCAGCCTAAAATTTGGAGGGCTTGCTCGTCCCTCCTAATCCTTGGATCTGAACGGTGGAAATCTAGTTCCAACGGTTGAAACTCCGGCAATAATCCATCGATCGACTGCTTTACGGGCTGCTGCATTTTTGATACACCTTCGCAACTTCTTTGCGACGATCGGGGACTCAAAACAACTCCGATCAGCCTGAAATTTGGAGGGCTTGTTCGTACCCCTAATCCTTGGATCTGAACGGTGGAAATATAGTTCCAACGGTTGAAACTCCGGCAATAATCCATCGATCTGACCGCTTTTCAGGCTGCGCATTTTTATACAAATGCAACTTCTTTGCGACGATCGGGGACTCAAACAACTCCGATCAGCCTGAAATTTGGAGGGCTTGTTCGTACCCCTAATAATTGGATCTGAACGGTGGAAATCTAGTTCCAACGGTTGAAACTCCGGCAATAATCCATCGATAACCCGGTATTGGTCAAGAAACCCGATGGCGGTTGATCACCGATTCGTATGTGTGTGTGGACTTCACTTGGACTTTGAACAAAGCATAATTCCACGTGATGAAAGACAAATTGTATTGCTTATTATTATGACATTTTACCCCATTTGAACAAAGCATCGATACCACTTTGAGTATTATTGTACCAATTCAAGTCATTAATTGTTTAGTTTCATCCATATGTGTAGATAGTAATTATTATATAAAATATCATATTTTGATAGGTTTTGTACCGGTTTAGTAACCGGAGCGTCTGTCGGGTTTACACTTGGTATTTTTGTGATTTATTGCAGGATTATAGGTTGACCAAGACCCCGAGTGATGACATGTGTTGAGCCTAAAACACGTCTTTTGAGGGCTAGAAGAGTGTGCTGGAAGCTATCAAATTCAAACAGATCAATTGTCTTTTGCGTTTCTACCGTAGCCTATCTTCAACGGACATTTGACCCCACTTAAAGGAATTTTCTGGGGAATATTTATTCATGAGATTTGTAGATCAAGAAATGAGCTTTCCAACGCACTTTGAATCACGTCAATCGGAGGTCTACAACTCAAGTTATGATCATTTTACCGAGACCCGGCGCAGACCGAATCTTACCGGCGCGCGCCGAATCGTCGCAGAAAGCTGTCAGATGCTGTCAGAGTCAGTTATTCCGGCGCGCGCCGGATCTTTAGCGGCGCATGCCGGAACGCCACAGAAGCAGTTTTTCAGCATAAAAACCCATCAGAATCGAATTTTTTCACCCAATCTTCTTCTCCCCCCTCATTCTCTTCTCCTTGAAGACACCAATATCCATGGCTGCTAGAGCCAATATTTTAGTTCCATTAATTAGCTATTTTCATCACAAATTTAACTCTAGAATAGTTAGCTTAATCTGTTGTGTAGTTGATTGGAGCAAGCCCAACACTTGATGCAACCTCCATGGATGCTCGCCGGAGATGGATACAAGCTTGCCGTTGCAAACTCATCGGTTGTGATCGGTATATTCTAGTTTTATTTTGTTTTGATGATCTTATTGCTATGAAGACTAATTTTAACATGTTAGTAATTGTAGTAATGAGTAGCTAAAGTTGGTACTAGCCAAGATGATGTTGTTGTAATAGTTATTAATCTCTATTATGTTGATTGGGAATGTTAATTCATATATTTCATAGCTTTTTGTGTTGTTGTTATCTTTTCCTATTTTCACTGTATTGCTTGTTGGTGTTGGATTGATCACCTGGCACTAGCACACACACACTTAGTTGAGACCGAACGGAGATATTAAGTGTGGGAGAAGGAATAGGAGAACCGAAAGGTAAAATTGACCTTAATTGAAATTCGATTTCTTATCCGGGGATTATTGGCACTGTCATTGCATTCAAGATCTTAATCATGTTGAATCATTAGGTCTAGGGTTCTTAGACCAAGGAGGAGACATAGAGTAGTTTCGTACACTCGTATGAGGGGAAACTACTAGCTTAGGAGTGCACCGGTAACACACACTTGAACACTAATGGAAGGTTGGTAGGTAGTTCATTCCCATGACACTAGTAGAGATATACTTGATCATTATGTTGTCTTGGCTAGGTTTTTTTTATAATTTTATCACCCTTTGTAGTAGTAGATTTTAGATAAATTTACCTTCTTGTTGATTTGCGACTTAGATCAAGATAATAATAGCTTTTTGGTGTTCAACCTCACAATCCCCGTGGATACGACCTTGAAAGACTCATACCCATTGCCGAAAATCGACAGGTTAGTAGATTCCACCATCGATTTTGAAATGTTTGGTTTTTTAGACGCGTATAAAGGATACCACCAGATTCTAATGGATCCTCGAGACGCTGAGAAAACGGCTTTTATCACGGAATTTGGCACTTTCTGTTACATAACCATGCCATTCGGATTGAAGAATGCTGGGGCTACGTATCACAGAGCAGTCAATAAGATTTTTGCAAAGCAAATTGGTAGATGCATGAAGGTGTATGTAGACGACTTGCTCATCAAGAGTCGATCTATGAAGCAATATTTGGCCGACGCTGATAGACCTAAACCTAACCTTGGAAACGGCGCCAGAAAGCTGACGGACATTACCTAGGCTATACAGATTCTAACCGGCAGTGTACCGGGTCAAATTGCAGCTCTAGTCTGGTGAGTCAGGTCGTATTCCTCAGGGAAAACATGGTAATTCTTTTAAGTGGGGTTAAACACCAAGAAGCTATTATTAACTCGATCTAAGTCGCAGGTTTATAACATTTTCCTCGGGTTAGATCAGTTAGTAATGTTAGATGTTAGAGGTTAGTAGTGCAGTAAATAAAAATATAAAAATAGATAATATATATATTTTTGGATCTAGCCAAGAATACTTTACTGAATCAATATCTTTTTAGTAGAAATAAATGAGACAGATCTTTTCCTTGCTACAAGGAGATCAATTATATATGAATCGGTGTACTTCTAAGCTAGACAACTCCTCCTCACACGAGCGTATGAAATTGTCATATGTCAAATGTCATCAGTCCAAGGTCCACAACTGCCCCATGCTAATCTTAGTTAGTCCGAGCAGTGCAGTACAAATCTACCCCGATAAAAGAGGTTATTCCGTTCGTCAGACGGCCGATGTTATTCAAGAGGCTCCGGTTGTCAAGCGGATCGATTTAACACAAACGGTGTAGTTTCAATTAAACTGTGATTTTAACATTATTAAGATCTCGAGTACAAATTTCAATAAGATTCATCTTTCGGACAAATCTACCCCCGGGTAGGAAATCAGGTTCCGTTGTCACGTTTTCACTCGGCCAATTTTACCCTCCGGTTTTTCTATTTTTTATCTCATATCCTAACTTCTCTGGTCAGTTCATCGTCAGGTTATATGTTGCGATTCATCTTGGTTAATTACGCCAATCCGAATATTATCAATACGTTGCAAAATAGAAAATGATTCATTATAATTAGTTTTAATCATGATTACCAGAGTCGATCATTCATTTTACCAAAAGATTAACTAATTCAGATTAATATCTTGGCTAGATATATTTTTAGTTTAACATAGTTATAGATATAGTATATATAGATAAACATAATAAGCATAATACTCAATCAAATTACCCGTTTACTTGGATCAAAGTCAGATAAAGCAACCTTTCCAAAAGCATTTTCCTTCGATAATTTTCTCTCGGCATTACAACATTACTACTTTTATTTATTCAAACATATACATATATATATATACATACATCGATATATGTATACATATACGGGCCAAAATAAGAAGAAAAGATGGAGAGAAGCTTGCATATATGCATATATATGCATATATATATGTCATATGATATGACTTATAGCGATTTTGTCTCTCTTTTATACATATTACGATTTTTTATATATGTATATATACATACATGCTACTTCATGGAAGAAAATCTATATATATATATATATATATTGAAATGGACATAGATCAACATAGAAGAGGAAAATGGGAGCATGGATTGTCTTGGCCATGGAAGAGGCCAAGAGGGGCAAAGGAAAGTGGTGGAGAAAGGGTTTCCTATCACTTTTCTTCGTGTATTTATAGGATTTTTAGGTTCGAACCGAGTCAAAGTCTAGTTTATTTCGGTTTTTAGTAGTATGGCGAGCCGAGTTTTGGTATAATGCCCATAACTTGAGATTGTAGACCTCCATCATTGACTTGATTCAAAGTGCGTTGGGAAGCTCGTTTGAAGATCTAAAACTTTCATCAAGGACTCTTCCCTGAAAATGCCTCTAAGTTGGGTCGAAATGCAGATCAATGACCGAATGATAGTTGTAGTACCATATATACATACTTCATGCGTTTTGATGCGTTTGAGACATTTATCTAGTTCGCTTGGCACTTGAGTTGTAGACCTCTTCTTTCAAAGTGCGTTGGAAAGCTCGTTTGATCCTCTAAGTTGGGTCGAAATGCAGATCAATGACAAAAGACATCTTTTAAGCCCAAAAGTGATGTATTTTGACTTGGCCTTGGCTCCAAGTTTGGTGAGCAAAATATCAAGGATATTTATTTTGGTGATCAAATAAATATCCAGGAATATACTTGGAATATCTTAAGAAAATATCCAGAGGAATATCTTTGAATATGCCAAGGATAATAAATATCCATTCGGCCATTTCTTCAATCGACATAACTCGCCTCGTTATTCGATCTTCAATTCCGTCTCATGATAAATCTTATCTTTTTACCCGAACACAAAGAAACGAACATGAGTAAATCGACAACAAAAGTTAAGTAAGTCGCGTTGAATTTTCTTGACTCTTTTTAGGTTAATATTACGATCTTTAGTTATGATATTTTTAGTTTTAACATAATAGTGAAAAATAAAACGTTTATAAAATATAGTAATTTTTATCACGACAATCCGGTTATTAAATCGATAAAAACTTATAAAAATACCATAAAAACACGATAATTTATATAATAATTACTACTCATACATTTTGATAAAACTTAGTATTTATGACTTGATTTGATACATAAATGCTCAAAATGGTATCGAAGTGAAGCGAAATGTCATAATAATGATCATAAATTTATCTCTCATCACAACCCCCACTTAGCTTTTGGTCGTCCTCGAGCAAAAACAAGCGATAAAACAAAATGAATAAGAGATAAATTCATGAAGATATAAGGTATAAGGAACAACTAGATAATACAACCATTAAATTACAACCAGGCTTTAACCTCAATATAAATGTATAGCAGTGTGTGTGTGACAAGCCTTTTCAATTTCCACTATCCTCTCTTGAATAATTCAAGCAAACGCACAAATATCCATTCGGTATCTATTGACTTTCCTAGGTATAGGCGATATGATTCCACACAAAGTTCTTCCGTGTACTTATTAGGATAATCCCTAAAGCATATCATTCGATTTATACTTGGGATAGTCGAAAGATAACTAAGTTTTCAACCATATTTCCATATTGTCAAATTTTTTTTATTTTTTTTATTTTTTTTTATATTTTAATTTTCACATTTGTAGCATATGCCTTCATTCCCAAAGAATAGGGCGTTTAGTGATAACACCCTAGCCGGACTACTATCATCAGAGCGATCGGGAGCTTTTAAACCTCATAGTGATATAGGGCGTTTAGTGATAACGCCTCACCGCACTCAAATCATTGGTAGCTACAACCGACATATAGATAGTTCATCTTAATTTGGTATTTTTCTTTTCATTCCACTTAACTTATATCCTTTCTATCACATTCAAACCTTGGATATTCACGATTACACGTTCAAAAATTAGGTGCTAAGTTCTGCAATTATCTCTGAATAACCACTAGATCTTGAATGGATCTGATTTAAAATTTTCCGCTTCAATATCAAAGGCTTTACGTGAAGGAATTCATGTTACACAAATATATTTGGAGTTACAATGCATTTATGGTTCACGTTGGTTATACACATCCAAATTGATCATTACATCTTCAAATCCATGAAATATATACCTTATACAGTTTATTTTAATCAACTAAATAATGCTAGAAAAAAAATCAAAAACTAAGGGATTTATTGATACAAAATAAACATTAATTTCATTCTTTAGACCAACGACTCCACTCCCCACTTACGAACTTACATTGTCCTCAATGTAAAGTGAGTGTAAAAAAAAGTTGTTGGGAAAACAATGGTTCACTAAAACAAGTCAAAACAAATACTCGGATGATAAAAAAGTGGGGTGGGTGGGGGTCAAAGTTATGACCGTTGTGTGTGCAAATAAAATAAAAGTATGTGGAGTGTGACAATTAGTAATGCAAAAGGGTAGATAAACACACCACATAAACTTTTATTGATTTATAACACACAATATTCCACAATAGTTGAACTAATACATGTCACACATTATTTGAAATTTAAAGCAGACTAGATCATGATATGAAATGTGTGACAAAGTATTAACTCACGAGTCTTTTATACCCGGATCCTCAAGGGTTATTTCAAATCGTTCTAACAACCTAAGTCTAAGAAATGATGCATTTGAATTTTCTCTTTTTTCCATCGAGATTTTCGGATAACCGCTAATCGTTCCCTTTTAATGTCATTCAAACATTCATCCTAAGACTTGGTGAAACAAAATGAAAATCAATCCTAAGTATTAGCAAAGTATCATCCAAAGTATGAGTAATTATTATATTTAACATTTTTACGGGTTTGCCTCCGGTAGCGCTTTTAGTTAACGTCGTTTGCTCGACCAAAATGATAAGGATTAACTAATATAATATACTAAACAAAACGGGATACTTCTAACAATTACTCACAAAAGCACGTAACAATTAAGCACATAATCCACTAAAATAAATGCTTAAGGAGTAAAAAAGGAAGGATAGTACCCGTCATTGACTACATTTATAGTCTATAGCCGAGACTTTACCGTGCTTGATTTTTAAGGCACTGGTGGTGGGTCATCCTCACGCGCCGCATCCTTCTTCAATACCGGTTTCCAACAGAGGTTAGACAATTCCCACCAATCCAAACGATTCTTGACCTTTTCCTTTGATTTTCGAGCTTTAGGTTTGCGAGCTTTCACATTATTCTTTGAAGTCATCTTCTTCAATTACTGCGTGTTAGTACAATCCACAACAAAAAAAAACACAAAGTGTACATACAAGAACAAGATTCTAGTGTAATGCATGGATATTTCAATGAATTGTAAGTGTTGAAGACAACGCTCTCATGATTAACTCCCAAACTTCTCCCTTACTAAAATCGTCAAGAAAACATACATACTTTTATCCAACTTCATCTTTGTAATAGGGATAGAATGTATATCTCCCTTACCCTTGTCATTAGATGAATATGATAAAGCTTCCTCGAATGACTGTGTTTCATCATTCTGTACCTCTTTCTTCAAAATATGCATTGGATATGGTGTTGCCTTATCTGGTTGAACCGAGATGAATTTGGGTTGAGTTGGATAAGGTTCGGTTTGAATTGGCCCTTTCAAACTTGGTTCCTTCCAACTTTGCTTCCAATTCGATTATTTCTATTTTTATTTTATTTATTAATATTCCTTGGGCATGATCAAGCCCTCGTTCGGGGTTTCATCACTAGTTTGATCATTCTCGTATTTCGATTTGAAAATGATACTTGGTCGATTTCCTGATGATATGACCGTGTTTACTCTCTACTCTTAGCTTGCCTTTCGTAAGTGTTTAAATCAGGCCTATAAGGAGTGAGTGGGGCCTTACCACTACGGTCATCAACTATCGAAAAATAGAAAAATAACTTGAAATAGATAGAACTCTGAATCGGATGGTGTTTCATTCTCGATTTCGGCGTTTTCATAACTCGATTTGACAATTCTTGTGGAATAGAAAATATCGAATAGAAAATAACACGAAATCGATAAAAAAACCACATTTTTTTTCTCTCGGTAATTAC
The DNA here is from genome assembly GCA_026214975.1 of Gentiana macrophylla. Lineage (NCBI taxonomy): Eukaryota > Viridiplantae > Streptophyta > Magnoliopsida > Gentianales > Gentianaceae > Gentiana > Gentiana macrophylla. The sequence continues at coordinate 112,527,896 of CM047808.1, forward strand.
CGAGTCCACTCGGTATTTACCGAGTGTATTTTTTTATTTGGTATCTTACCAATAGGTAGGTACCAACAAAAATAAACGAACTGCGTTTACTTTCTACTATCGAAAATAGAAAATAACTCGAAATTGGTAGAAGAAGAAAATTGGTAACTAAAAGAAGGTAGATACCAACGGAAAATAAAAAAGAAATGTGATAAGAAGAGTGTTGACTTATCCTCGAGAATTTTGAGCTAATACAAGTAGTAACCCTAGACACAAAGAAAGAAATTAGCGACGTTTTCCCGACAACGGCGCCAAAATCTTGACAGACCTAAACCTAACCTTGGAAACGGCGCGAAAAGTCGACGGACATTACCTAGGCTATACAGATCCTAACCGGCGATGTGCCGGGTCAAATTGCAGCTCTAGTCCGGTGAGTCAGTCGTATTCCTCGGGAAAACATGGTAATTCTTTTAAGTGGGGTTAAACACCAAGAAGCTATTATTAACTCGATCTAAGTCGCAGGTTTTATAACATTTTCCTCGGGTTAGATCGATTAGTAATGTTAGATGTTAGAGGTTAGTAGTGCAATAAATATAAAAATATAAAAATAGATAATATATATATTTTTGGATCTAGCCAAGAATACTTTCTTGAATCAATATCTTTTAGTAGAAATAAATGAGATGAGATCTTTCCTTCTTTGCAAGGAGATCAATTATATATGAATCGGTGTACTTCTAAGCTAGACAACTCCTCTCTCACACGCGTATATGAAATTGTCATATGTCAAATGTCATCATCCAAGGTCCACAACCGCCCCATGCTAATCTTAGTTAGTCCGAGCAGTACAGTACAAATCTACCCCGGATAAAAGAGGTTATTCCGTTCGTCGAGGCGGCCGATGTTATTCAAGAGGCTCCGGTTGTCAAGCGGATCGATTTAACACAAGCGGTGTAGTTTCAATTAAACTGTGATTTTAACATTATTAAGATCTCGAGTACAAATTTCAATAAGATTCATCTTTCCAGGACAAATCTACCCCCGGGTAGGAAATCGGGTTCCGTTGTCACGTTTTCACTCGGCCAATTTTACCCTCCGGTTTTTCTATTTTTATCTCATATCCTAACTTCTCACGGTGGGTTCATCGTCGTCCAGGTTATATGTTGCGATTCATCTTGGTTAATTACGCCAATCCGAATATTATCAATACGTTGCAAAATAGAAAAGGATTCATTATAATTAGTTTTAATCATGATTACCAGAGTCGATCATTCATTTTACCAAAAGATTAACTAATTCAGATTAATATCTTGGCTAGATATATTTTTAGTTTAACATAGTTATAGATATAGTATATATAGATAAACATAATAAGCATAATACTCAATCAAATTACCCGTTTACTTCGGATCAAAGCTGTATAGCAACCTTTCCAAAAGCATTTTCCTTCGATAATTTTCTCGAGCATTACAACATTACTACTTTTATTTATTCAAACATATACATATATATATATATACATACATCGACATATGTATACATATACGGGCCCAAAATAAGAAGAAAAGATGGAGAGAAGCTTGCATATATGCATATATATGGATATACATAGACATATATGTATATATACATACATGCTACTTCATGGAAGAAAAGAAATGGACATAGATCAACATAGAAGAGGGAAAATGGGAGCATGGATTGTCTTGGCCATGGAAGAGGCCAAGAGGGGCAAAGGAAAGTGGTGGAGAAAGGGGTGTATTTATAGGATTTTTTAGGTTCGAACCGAGTCAAAGTCTAGTTCGAGCCGAGTTTTGGTATAATGCCCATAACTTGAGTTGTAGACCTCCGATTGACTTGATTCAAAGTGCGTTGGAAAGCTCGTTTGAAGATCTAAAACTTTCATCAAGGACTCTTCCCCTGAAAATGCCTCTAAGTTGGGTCGAAATGCAGATCAATGACAGTATAGTTGTAGTACCACTGCGTTTTGATGCGTTTGAACATTTATGCTTCGGGCACCCTCTTCTATCCCTCAAAAGACATCTTTTAAGCCCAAAAGTGATGTATTTTGACTTGGCCTTGGGCTCCAAGTTTGGTGAGCAAAATATCAAGGATATTTATTTTGGTGATCAAATAAATATCCAGGGAATATCTTGGAATATGCCAAAAAATATCCAGCTTAATATCTTTGAATATGCCAAGGATAATAAATATCCATTCGGCCATTTCTTCAATCGACATATACTCTCGCCTCGTTATTCGATCTTGATTTCCGTCTCCGCATGATAAATCTTATCTTTTTTACTCGAACACAAAAAACGAACCATGAGTAAATCGACAACAAAAGTTAAGTAATTGCGTTGAATTTTACCGACTCTTTTTAGGTTAATATTACGTCTTTAGTTATAATATTTTTAGTTTTAACATAATAGTGAAAAATAAAACGTTTATAAAATATAGTAATTTTTATCACGACAGTCCGGTTATTAAATCGATAAAAAACTTATAAAAATACCATAAAAACACGATAATTTATATAATAATTACTACTCATACATTTTGATAAAACTTAGTATTTATGACTTGATTTGATACATAAATGCTCAAAATGGTATCAGAAGTGGGGCGAAATGTCATAATAATGATCATAAATTTATCTCTCATCAGACGCCGAGAGGTTTTTGAAGTGTTGAGGGAAACGCAAATGAGGTTAAATCCGAAGAAGTGCACATTTGGGGTCAGGTCGGGTATGTTCTTGGGTATATGATCTCGAAGGACGGGATTCGAGCAAACCCTGATAAAATCGACACGTTGAAGAATATGCCCGCACCTCGAAATACAAAGGAAGTGCAAAGGCTCACCGGTCGAATGGCCGCTCTTAACAGATTCTTATCGAGATCCGCACAGCGTGCGCTACCCTTTTTCAAGATACTCCGCAAGGCCAGTCCTTTTCATTGGGATAATGAATGTCAGACAGCCTTCGAGGAGTTGAAATTTTATTTATCAGAGTTACCCACCCTCACTTCACCTCGAGAAGGAGAGAGGTTATTGGTGTATTTGGCAGTGTGCGAGGAAGCAGTGAGTGTGGTTATGGTTCGAGAAGGGATACATGGCCAGGTGCTTATATATTTTGTCAGTAAAGCATTGCACCGTCGCGAGATCCGGTACTCACCAGATCAAGCTGGGGTTGAAGAAGAGACTTGAGGCAGAAGGTCGAGATTGGGCAATACAACTTCCGAGCATCCTATGGTCATATAGGACAGCTCCTAATTCATCAACAGGAGAAACTCCTTTCTCTCTTGTATATGGGTGCGAAGCGGTGATACCCGCCGAGATTGGTGTCCCTTCTCCTCGAGTTCTGGCCTACAATGTGGAAACAAATGATCCTGAGCTTCGACATGAAAGGGATAACGTTGAAGAGCGAAGAGAGATAGCCTCAGCCATAATGGCAAGGTATAAGCAGAAGATCTCTCAGTATTACAACTCGAGGGTCCGACATAGATATTTCAGAGTCGGAGATCTGGTTCTGAGGAAGAATGAAGCAAGTCGACAAGAAGCGATTGGAAAGTTAACCCCGAATTGGGAAGGCCCATATCAGATTCTGAAGGTTCACCCCAAAGGGTCCTATCAACTTGGGCGAGCAGATGGAACCACGGTTCCTCGACATTGGCACGCCAACAACCTGAGAAAATATTATGTTTAAGATAAGCTTTACTTCGATCAACTTTTGTTTGCTTTTCGTTTTATCGATCCTGTAATAAGTCCATGTGACAATTTCAAAAAATATTCTAATAAACTCATGTTTTCTCGAGAAGTTTCTGTGTTTGTTAGGATTTATAGCCGAAACGTTACAAGTCCAATGTGATACAAAATGTTAAAGGTAAAACAGTCGACAACGAGTAGAGAAATCCGCAAGTCGGACATCTCTGTAAAGCCAAAAGCAAAGTGAGCCTAATAGGCAACGAATGCAAAGGCAAAGAGACGGTTCGCATGGTCGGGCCACCAGTTCCAGCCAAAGCCAAACGAGCCTAAGAGGTGAAAAAGGCTATGGCAAAGGACGGTTCGCATAGTCGGGACACCTGTCCCAGTCGAAAGCCAAACGAGCCTAAGGGGCGAAAAAGGCCAAGACAAAGGACGGTTCGCATAGTCGGGCCAAACGTTCCCAATCGAGAGCCAAACGAGCCTAAAGGGCAAACGAGGCCAAAGTAAAGGGACAGTTCACATAGTCGGACTAAAAACACTCGACCTGAAGCCAAATAAGCCCAAGGGGAAAAACGGCCAAGGCAAGCGAGTCGATCACAGTCAAGCTTACAAGTGCAATAAGAACCAGATGTTCATAATACACTTGGGGGGCAGTCACGACATCGATAAAACAAACAGCAAACAAAGCCAAAGGCTCGACAAGCGAAAGACTATAAAACATCGAGACAAACAAGAAAGGAAAGAAAAACATTGCAAAATCAAATCAAATTCAAAACAAAAACCGATACAAAACGGGGCCAGGTCAAAAGACCAGCCAAAGTTGATTCGAAACACTGCATAATATTACAAAGTTTTAAGTTCAAATAACAAGTGAACAAAAGAGAAAATTGAAAAAGCGACAATCAGTGGTTGGTTTCAGGAGTCGGCTCAGGTATGACGGAAGTCGGATCAGCAGCAGGGGCAGAGGTGGATGGGCCATATTTGATAGCCAAAGACTCTCCCTATCGGAATTCTTCAATGTACCGGTCATACAACGACTCCGACTCGGGATTATAAAACATTAGCGTCTCGAGTGTCGACACGTCGAATCCCGAGTCGGCAGCTTTCACCTGAGTCACTGCCAAAGTATAGCCACCCATCATCGACGCGCGCATGAGCACCTCCAGATCAGCGTCAAGGTTCTCCGACTTCCGATATTCGGCGATCGCTTCTGCCTTGGCCTCCTCGATCTTCACAGAGACTTGTTCCCGCTCGACTCTCAGCTCGACCTTCAAAGTATCTCTCTCGTGTCGTGCCTTCGCTACGTCTTCCAACGAAGCCTTGTGCGACAGTTGCACTTTTGCAAAGTCTTCGGCCGGCTTAAGCAACTCCCTGCCCTGGTCGTGCCTTTCAGTCCGCAGTCGGGTCAGCTCTTTCTCAGCGGCCGTCAGTTTATCCTGCAGCTTCTGGCACTCGGCAACCGACTCACTCTTCAACGCATCAAATTGAGACTCTATTCCTGCGATGATGGCGTTCTTTGCAACGATGTCTTGCAGCAGTCTGTCGTTCTCCTTTCTGAGATCATCTGCCGACTCACCCATTTTGGCCAGCCGCCGGGCAGCCTCTCGACTGAGAATGTTATTCTACAAAAGAAAAAGAGATATCAGATAACAGTAGGCAAGGCATATACCTCGAAAGTATTCGACATTTAAAGAGAAGAAATACAATCGACTTACGAGGCGATTCGACTTCCGGAGCGCATGAGCCAAGGCCTTGTCCTCTAAAGTCGCGCAATCTTCAACGACCAGTTCACATCGACTTCAGCTCGATAGAAGCTTCAAAGAACTTTGGCCTTCTTAGACTGTCGGTGTTGCTCCCTCACCAGCTCTGGAGCAATTGGTCTCTTTTTGGTCGGCGGAACCCGTTCCTCGACGTTAACCTCGACAGCTGGAGTCACGTCGACTAGCTCCTCCTCATCTTCATCCTGAAGCGAGCCAAATCGGACTGATAAGCCGCTGGTGGTCAGAGGTGGCTCTGTTGATCGAGCCTGCACTGTCGACTCGACGGCAGCAGGGGTAGGCTCAGGTTGAGCGGCACCCCCCTCTCGGGAAGAAGAGGCGCCCGATTTCACCCAGCAGCAAGTCGGGAGCGACGACCCCGAGAGGTGAGCGACGCGCGACCACCGACGGAGGAATGCGTGCAGGGTCGATGACCTTGGAAAACCTTCTCACTGCAAAATGAAAAGAGTAAGTCAGTTTTGATTAACAAATGACAAGTTATCAGACTCGATAAAACAACAAACAAGAAAGCAAAATAAGGAAAATCCCTACGGTTATCTTGGTCTTGGGCATGAAGGTTTGCATATGGAATCGGCCCAGCCTCTTCCAGGTGGGCTAGATTGTAAAGAAGGCTCAAGTCTCGAGTGCACACCTCGAAACTAAAGCCACCTAGAAGTCGGGCTTCCTCAAGAATAGGAAAATTTCCCAGCTTGTCCTTCTTCCCGTCTCTCGACCTCCATTGTCCGATGTAAGGGTTCTTTAGACCATGTCGGAGAAAGAAGAATCGGGGCTTCCATTCCCCGTGAGAAGAAGACCCCTTGGTTACGAACTCGTGTCGGTTCGACCTCCTCTGGAAGGTGTACCACAGCTTGTCGGGAGTAGCAGCAATCTGATAGAAATTTGAAAGAAGACGATGATTGATTGTTCATCTATTTTATATAAATAACATAAAAGAGGGAAAGGGACATTCAAAAGTTTCCAAATACTATAGATTGCAAACAACCGACATGCCTCTTCAGTTTTTATTTTAACGTTTTTTTTTTTTTTTTTTTGTTTCTTTCTTTCTTTCCAAAAGGCACGATTTTTTTTTTTTTTTTTTTTTTTTTTTTTTTTTTTTTTTCCACTAAAGGCACGATGAATTATAAATGTAATGATTATAAATGAAATTATGAATGATGACAACGGGCAAAAGAGTTCGGATGATTTATTACTTCATAAAACACCCACACGTTTCTCTTTCATTTTCATTTTTATTTTTTATTGCAGGGTCTTTGATGACTATATTTATATTTATTGGATACTATAGTCCGAATTTGGAAAGGTGAACGAACTTTTTTTTGGACTATTTTTAATCTTTACTTCAATTTATTTATTTTTTCGTAACAATTTGTCAAATATAAAAAACAACACAAAACACGAAGAAAAGAACGTCTACAATAATAACACCAGAACTACAAACAGCGCCAATAATAAAGTGCAAAAATATATGCTCCTTCTTTTTTTCCTATGCTTCAACGTAAATATTCCCCCTTTTATAAAAACGAAAAATGGAAATATAGACCCAAATCAACCCATTATCTTTAATTGCAGATTTTGTGAGATATACATGTAAGTATGTAACATCCATTATCCCATTTACCAAGATTATAAGAGGATTTATCTCAGCATTTTGAATGGTTCATACTCAATTAATTTTACATAAAAATATAAGGGATATATATGGTTCATCTTCATAATCAACATTCATCTTCATCTTAATTGTTATGTGCACTTAAGTATGTCATTATAATGAAATTCAGCATATAACATCATAAAATGTGATGTTACATTAACACGAGAACGCCGATTCGATGATGTTCCTTATTAGATGAACGTCATTCAAGATGACGCCGCTTAGAACGTCGACCACTTCGATCGTAACGCTCGTTTTCGAATACCGAGTCATTATCCGGAATATTCTATATTATCAAATAAATTCAATAATATATGTAAGTCTTACGTCATACATCAGAACTAAAACGATGCGGAAGATAAAACGACTCGGGAAACAAAAGATCAAACACACGGTTTTCAATGCTGCGAAAACTAAATCCAATAAAAAAACTAAATCGTCCAACATTCAAATCCAAAAGAACTCAAACGGTACTAATCCAAAAGAAAGACAACATTGTTTGAACATTGATTCAAAAACTTTATTGAAAGAAACAAAAACTAAAAGATTCAAGAGCTCCACCTCACACGTCATCGTCGAAGAACTCATCATCATTAGCAACCTGTCCATCTTCTTTAGGGAAAGGGAAAGACAAACATAAAGTAACGGGGTAAGTACATAAGTACTTAGTAACGCGTAGAAGATCGTATAACGTCGATCTCATAAAGAAATAAAAGCAACGCCGTCTTTTATTAGTTCATTCCGTTATTAACCCCAACTAACTATCATATTATGTTCATAGCATAACATGAGGTTCCAAAGTTATTTAGCTTAGCTCAAGTTTGTTACATCATGAATAACGAGGGCACTACGCCTAGTAATAGGATGTACTAGGACAACTGGGTGCAACCTACTTAGAGACACGCTCTTGTAGCCCCGAGAATATCTGAGTCCCGATAGTGTGATGACCGCAGAGTGCACCAGACGCTTTATCTAGCCAATCGATTGACCGGCGCGTGGAGTGCTTGTAATATCGCCGGATGGATCATAGATCCACCCTAATACGCAGCCGGAAAGTACAAGATCTAGATCTAAACAATCAAAATACATGAATAATAAATCTAACCTACGAGGGGGTTAGATTACCAACCTTTTTATGGTGCAAAACGCTAAGAACAAGGTCTATCCAATCCGAGCTAGTTGAGAGCCTAGTTGAGAAGCCAAAGTCTTCCAACGTGTGTCTCCAAACACCACCAGGTGGATGGTGTTTCAAGTCGCTTGACCTCCTCGATATCTTCTTTGGAATAATCCCGAGGATTATCCCAACTCGAAACTCTAGTATTATAGCCGAAAATTCTAGGCTACAATACTCCAATAATGTGTGTAATGTTATGTGATAAAAAGCTTGGGAGAACTCTCTTTATATAGGAGAGAAATCCTGGTCTCCAAGGCATTATTTTAATTAATACAAAATCAATCAAAATAATCTTTTTTCTTAAAAAGATAAATCTAGAATATTCCTAAATTAATTAGGATAAATAAAAGATTTTCTTTTCTAACAAATAAATAATTTAATCACATATATTATAATTATCAAGAAAACAAATTTCCTAATAATAATGACAATACAAAATGCGGCCATGCACCTAAATAATTAGGTCATGCGCATTTTTCATCACATTGGGCCGAGTCCACGAAAAAAGTCTTTTCCGTGTATTTAATTATCTAGTCCAACTAAACAATTAATCCACATATCAATTAAATAGTCCAATCCAACTATTTAATTATAATTGAGGTGAAACGACGAGAAAACATATATGCTATATTAGGAGCCACGTCGGGGACCATGGACCCATATTCAACAGCTACAATAAATTAAATAATATTATCCGTCAGACCGAACAATAATATTCAATTTATTAATTCCGGGATTACACCACCATAAACCCGAAACTGAACTCTGCTGAATATAGATAACTTATACTAAACTATGAGTTGATAATCGTCCACTGATATAATCATTACATACGGATAAATCCTCCATGCCATAGATCGCTTCGTTTTATTCGTGATATCTCTGTAAACCCTTCTCGAAACATTTTATCCTTATTTAGCATTAACCCCCTAGTAACCAAATAGTTCATAACTAATATAATATGAACTGCGCGCATCGGTCGGTTTCTAGGATTAACAAATAAGGGAACTATCTGTCTACTTCCCGAGGGAAGGAATTGATTCCATATCTGTGATAACACAGACTACTCACTCATTCCAGAATAGAGCCAACGAGAAGTGTCGGACCACATACTACGAAGTGATCCTTACTAACACATCAAACTTTACCCTAGTCTAAGCAGTTGTATGTGATCACGTCAGGATTGAGATTAATCCATATATGATCATCTTGTGATTCGATAAGACTTCTCGATCACGGAATTATATCGAGAACTCAAATCAAATCGGTCCAAATTTCTATATGATTATCATCATATATAAATGCCCCATTAGGTACTTATTATTACCGATATCCAGATAAAGATCATCACACCTAAAGTGTTCTCAAGCGCATTATTAGCAAATTAATCTTGAGACCCGTACTCAGATTAATAAACGCTACGGACTAAGTTAATTTTAAGTACATCTCACTAACTCAATCCTCTTGTGTATAGCCATACACTGAGTTATGTGATTACACAAACGAGGTACTTAGGGTTTTCAGTAGTGTCTTAATTATAAGCATACATGCATATAATAAGATGAATTATATATTCCGTCATAAAAACAATTAGATAATTGTCTTTCAGGCACTACACCTAACATGTATAATCTACTTTGTCTAGTCAGAGGACACATCGCGATATTGTACTATGTCTTACCAAGCATTGCATGATGTTTAAGATTATTAATCTAACACATACGTTTGATTAGATGTTTAACTAGCCACCTAAGTTGATTCACATAAAAGGCTCACCTATCAGTCTACTCCTTCTTCTTAAGACCACCAGACTCTAACAAAACCTAGCACATACACAGACATCGATAAACCCTAGCTTATCGAAGCACAAGGCAAATCCTAAGCTTTCGACGGTCCCACACTTCATCTCTTTTTAGGGAATCCATATGGTGCCAGAACTAAACACATCAAAAGCTAGTTCAAGGCTTTGTCACATAAGGTTAAGCAGTAAGGACATGGTTATAAAGCCTGAAACCAAGCTGACACGATAAAACAGTAAAGAAACGGAATAAACAGGTCAAACACACGTTTGACACCCTGTAAACGCACGTTTGCCTCGAACGAACGTTTACTACTCCCCAAACGCTCGTTCGTGAAAAGTGTCAAACACTCAAATGCTCGTCCATAAACCCCAAACGCTCGTTTGAGTTGCAACGATCGCAAACGCCCGTTTGCCCTTATGCAACGCCGTTTGCAGGTTTTTCCCAGAAATCTGCAACTGTCAAAATACGATTTCCAACCCAATTCCACCCCAAACTCCAACTTAAACAGATCATAAACAACGAAAATAAACATACAAATGCTCTATAACTCTACAACACCTTAATCATACGATAAGAACACCACGTTACCTTAAATTGCGAGCTACTACGATCCACGCTACCAAAACCTTGAAAAGGTTAAACTTTAGAACTCCGAACCTACAACGATTCGAACCAAAACTGATCGCTACGAAAATTAACTCAGAAAAACTCAACCTTAACAATGGTGATTAAACCCTAATCACCAAGAACGAGGGGGAACAAAACTTACGTTAACCGTATTGCGAAACGTCGGTATCAAAAGCTTCCTCGTCTTGAGATGATCGCTTTTCCCTTGAAGAGTCTGTGGAAACGATCAACGGATTAGCCTCAAGGTTGAGAAATACTTTGCCCTAGATCTTGAATACTCAGAGCGTTTTCTCCCCTTTTATTTTTCTGATGATACGTGTATTATGATGATGTGCCGCCTATTGGGATAAAATATCTCTTTTATACTCCGTAATTAAAATCATCATTAAACCATTTAATTTAATCCAATTAAATCCTTTTTCTTTTCTTTTCCATTTTCTTTTAATCCTTTAAAAACAAAACCTAATATTCAGATTTTTCGTGAAAAGGCAAGGATGCCCTTTTAGAAAAATCGGGATATTACATCGACGCTTTGCAAGTAAGATAAACGTCACCCGCACTGATGAAGGAACATGTTACCCTAGTGGGCTTGTATGACTTAAACGTCAAACATGCTGATGTTTTATCTACATCAAAACGTCACTGTGGCCGACGTTTTAAGCACCCCGTCATCTTCCATTAACCTCCGATCGGAAAACGGCCGGTTAAGCGAAAAACACCTAAAAATCCTCCGTTTTCAACCCGATTTCAACCAACAACGAATACACATTACAATGAAACAAACGAATACACATTACAATACACGTTTCGTTTCGACGGAAAATCGAAACGCAAATCAAGCTAAAACCTCCGATTTGTACCAAAATGCAAACAAAACAAGATACTTACGTGATTTGGTTCAAAGTGATGTTGTTCTTAGCTTGATTCTTGTAACCAATGCCTCATTTGCGGTTTTCCGGCAAGATTTTTATACTCCGGCGTCTTCTCTGATGATATTTCCGGCGAAATTCTGAGGATTGTGTTTTGGTTTGATTGAAATGAAAAATAAAAGAGAAGTAATGTGTATAAATGGGTATGGGAAGTTAAAAGGATTAAAGTGTGTTAGTTTGTAATTTTTAAAACATGAGAGACTAAAGTGTGTCGATTTTAAAAGTTATTAAAATAAAGAATGCCATTAGTGATTTCGTGGTGGTATTGAAGTAAATGAAAAATAAAAATAAGAAAAAGGTGCCGATAGAAAAAGTATGGTGCCGATATAAGCCGGTCCCATGATGATGCAAATGACACTTCAATCTGTGGCCGCCAAGCACCGTGTTTGACACAAGACGCGACACGACACGCTCCGACACGTGTCGGCTGATTAAATTAATATTATTTAAAATTTAAATATCCGACTTGCTTAACACCGCTTATCGACTTTCCGGACGACACACCGGCAATTCCTAACCCATTTTTTTTTATTTAAGTTTTTTTTCAATGGAAACGTTAAAATACATGATTTTTATTTCTATAATAATTAAATAAATAGTACGACGTATCAAGTTTATATGTTTTTTTTTTTTTGTTGATAAACAATGATTTTTACAATTTGTAATAATTTGAATGTCAATCACAATTTCTTTTGACACCATATAAAGGAATAACACAGAAACCAGAAAATTGAATAAATTATGGGTTGTATTTCACATGATAGCTAATAATACAACAACATTCGAGGTGTCCCAAAAGAATACAGAATACATGTATGTAAATAAAATTGCTACATTCTACAACTATATGTACATCATGATGAAAAGAATCATACAGAGAAAAAAAAGGGCATACCCAACAAAAAATCAGGGTAATGACTGAAAGAAAGCTACAGGCAAAATAATAGAGAGGGGGGGCAGCCACAACAGTGACATCCTAAGAGCAAAAGTAAATACAATAATATCAAGTTTCAAAGAAAACAAAGATGATCTAGTTAATACATTACATAGCAGACTAAAATTCATGGCATCCATAATATACACTCTTTCCCATGGAGTAAATATCCGGAATGTAGAAAGAAAAAAAAACAAGCTTAACAAGTTGAAGAAGATTAGATGTTTGTCAGAATCAGCACTGCACTAAATAGGTATGAGAAGCAAACACCACCACCCTCTCACATGGCAATGCATCGGTCCATCACTCGACTTCAAGGAGCTCAGGCTTCCGCAACTGATTGTCCTCAAAACTGTCACCAAAATAAACACGTAAGAGATATAACTTCTAAAAGCATCAAGTTGTGTCATCACACCATACATAGTTGATCAAACTATATATCTTTACCACATAAAATGGACAGTGGGATTTGGACACAGGACATCTTGGGCATTAGGCCTCATTAGCTAATATTAGGCCAAACTACATTTAATAACACTCAAGGATGTCGTAAAACAGAAAAAGGCATTACTAGAGAAAGGTCGAGAATATTATAAAACGGTGACCAAGTAATTGAGACAGCGACTCCAAGCAGCGTATGCAAATGCAATGGAAAGCATGAACAGAATAGCTGATGTCAAGTAGAAAGGAAATCAAACTCCAAGGCTCTTTCAACCAAGATGACACTATAAGGCACATAAAAGTTCTGTTTCTCCTACACCGTGATGGGTTTAACTTAACAGCTTGAATGAAGGAGCAAGAACAGCCAAACGTAGACAGAACACTTCAACATGATATCAAGAAAAGTCAGGCAACATGGCAAGTAAACGTTACTGAACATAGACAATTTGGCCAGATTAGTTAATACTTGATGCAGTTCTCACAATATACAAGTACTTATACTGCATCCAAATCAAGATCACAAGCTGAGTTATTCGGCAAGCGTACATCTTTCGACTGAGACATCTTTACATCATCCAGCTGCTCTATTTGAACTCAAACTTGACAAAGATCCTTGAATGCACATCATCCAGCCACCTATGTGCCCTCTCTCCTTGCAAGGCGGCTTGTGCAACTAATTTCAAAAGACTGTCCTTCTACTCAACAGTATTAAAAATATATTTGGCGACATAAAATTAACATAAACAGGAAGAGTGACAAATTGCAGTTCCTTAAAGCATGAAACTAAAGGTTGAATCACTTGCATAATGATCAGACACATCCAACATCATATTGTGCAATGCTCAACATGGCCTGACATGCAAAAATCAAATTTGCTCTATATTTAGGAACATGCAGACATAATATGTTTAGACTTGGTAGCAAAAAAACAAAATTCGGGAATCATGGGAGGGAAAATGACAACCACAATTGGCGACGAAATATTCTTCTTCTTTCTTTTAAATCGAGTAAATAAATACAGCAAAAGATCTTCTATACCATAAACTATTTGAATCAACACAAACTAGCTCGTTTCATTTCACCATTATTTTGATTTGTGGATCTTTTATTTCTTTTTTGGTATTGGGGTGAGGGGAGGGGGTGGGGGTGGGGGTGGGGGTGGGGGGGAGGGGATTGCACTTTGCAGTCTCTGAATGTACTTTGAAGAATACACAAACTAGCATGGTCCTGGAGACACCCCTGAGTACCACCAATTAAATCAACAATTCATTGATTGGCCATTCTATTGGGTGTTAAATAGGTAAAATCTTGTAATCTCCAGCTAATTATCCATAATTCCTCTTTTATGGCTTCAAAAATGACTAGTGTTTTTTTTTTTAAATAGTAGAGATTGCTCATGATGCATGGAGGAGAATCTCATGAAAATCTAAATTAGGAGCAGTCAGAATTCTCTTCTAAGAGAAAGGATACAGGAACATACAGGTAACAAACTCCATGAGAATCTACCTGACAAGATTGCCAAATATATAAACCAAAGAACACTTTTCAAGAATAATCTGCTGGAACTTGGAATTGGAAAAATATGAGAAGGCTGCCTTTCAGGAGTCCCCTATGCATAGTCTCTCACAATATTATTATATTTCTTTTCCCCTTCTTGAACAGTTTTTTATTTTAATTGCTAAAAAATGGAATAATATCCTAATTAAAAATAATGGCACAAAACCACAAGTGAATTGTGTGGAAAAAGAAACGGATATTCATAGTATTGAGAAAGTGCGAGACATTGCTTAATCTGTACAAATCTACCAACTTTCCTTGAATAATAGATCCTCCTGTAGGATATATAAGCACACAGCTCAGGGGCAAGAATTTATTCCGGTCACAACTTGCGAATGTTCCTAATGATTTAGAATGTAGAATTTATAGCCTATCACCAGCAGGTTGCACCCAAAAAGGTTTGAGAAAATCAATCCTAGATGTGCATATATTCTTCCTTATAAGTGCTCTTTAAACATAAATCAAATTAGCCAGGAAGATATACCCTCCTAAGAGATATGTCAATTAAATAGCAACGAAAGCATCCAAATGAAATCAGGAAAATTGACAAAGGCTTGTAAGGAGTATCATCACCTTCAGCTTCAGCATTACTAATAATCATACCAAAAGGAGTACACCTACAATGACCTATTGTATCTTTTATCACAACATGACACTGAAACTAGAAAGTCAAGATGAGAGAACAACATATAACTCCAGCCGACCATGCAACCTATGGACAACAGGAAGAACCAAAAAGGCAAGTTCACGTGCTTATTGCAAATTACTCAATCAGTCAATGAAAACAATTTCAAGACAGAATTAGACAATAAAATAGCAAATATGGATAGCCATTCAGGCCTCAAGAAACTAAGACTCTTTTCCAACCTTTAAAAAATTGACGGGCCTAAATGATTAAGCACATTTAGGAGCAATCCGCAGGTAGCTCAGCTACTGGCAGGTCCAAAGCAAGAAAGTTGCATTTAAAATCGTATCACATTAAAAAAAATATAACAAAGAACCCAAGATAGAGAATTAAGCAAACTTACGGATTTCACTTGCTGATGACATCAAGCTCCTTATGTGTCAAGAAGCCATGGTACAAAAGACTACCCATGCTAGAGATATAGTACAAGCACTTTTATCATTCTTAAATAGACTCAAAGACCTACTGTAAAGCAGAAGCAAGTTCAATTATCTGAGGCTACACGCAGCCTCTTTCCATAACCGCCATCTCTTGATCTTGCCCTATGTTCCTCCTCATGTGGCAATCTTGACTTACTGTGACTCCTAGATGATCTCCCCCTATCCCAATCATCTTCATATTCTGGACCACGCTCCCTACGTCGGTGGTGTTCACTATAGTGGTCCCTATCATCCCGTACACGATCTCGGTCATGTTCTCTCTCACGATCCCGGTCCTTCTCACGGGTACGCTCACGGTCTCGAGAACGTTCTCTATCTCTCTCACGATCCTGGTCCCTGCCTCGTACAACATGTCTTTCATCATGATGCACCTTATCTGGCCTCTCATTATCATTAACCATATCTCTATCATATCCTGGTTCTCTTTCATCACGATACCTTCTGTCTGAAGAACCAGACCAAGCCCTTTCAGAGCCTCTGTCTTTTTCCTTCATGGGCCAGGGGCCTCGGTCATGGCTTACTTCTCCATACTGATGGTCTGAGGCTGCTTCTTCACCATAACTAGACTCCCCAACTCTACCACCATGCTCTTCACCAGCCCATCCACTCATGTTAGGATCACCCCACATTCCTGCATTTGGACCATCTACAGCAACCGACGGCATCATTCCCATGCTACTCATCGGCATCCCTCTGCCAAAGAAAGCAGGATTCACATGAGGAGCAACACCTGGCAAACCCACGTTGCCAACAGGGGGGAATGAAGGCATCATACCAAGAAAGGGTGCGTTTGGGCCACCAGGGAAATTGCCATAACCACCCATTCTCCCCATAGGACCTCCAAAGGCAGGATCAAAACCTTGGCCTATCATTGTTTGAGGAGGCATTAGAGGAGGCGCGGCACCCATTCCTGGCCCAAAACCCATTCCTCCATTCCCAATCATACCACGTCCAGCCATTCCTCCAGGCCTGTTTCGTATAGGACCAACAGTCCCCCTACCACCCATACTTGGAGCATTACCTCTGCCCCAGTTCCCTCTTCCAAATCCTCTATTGTTATCACCAGAACCTTGGTAAATATTACCTGAAGCAATGTTGCTGGCTGCAGGTCTGGCAGGAGCATCTGCAATAGGTCTTCTGCTAGGAGGAGCAGTAGGCTGGGTGGTTGTTGATTGGTTCCTACTAACCTGAGCCTCACCCATTCGTTTCACAGTATATGGTGAGGCATATGCAACAACACATGGTCGACCATTAAAGACATGTCCATTCATACCCTCCTTGCATGCTGTAGCAGCTGCAGGGTCATAAAATTCAACCTGGCAATACCCTTTTGATTTTCCACTAGCCTTCTCATCAAAAAACTTAACCTCTTTCACCGGCCCATACTTGCACAACTCTGACTCAAGGTCAGCATCTGTCGTCCACCAATGCAAATCACCAACAAAAAGTATAGTTCCTTGGCCCCCAACGCCACCAGCTCCAGCACCAAAATTACCATATCCATTACTGACCTTCATACCAGATCCATTCATATTGCCACCTCCCTGTTTCGATAATCCTTCATTCCCAAAGTTTCCAATCATCCCCACAGACCCTGATACATTAATACTTGATGCAGCAGGAGTTGGAGGATGTGGGTTTACAACTCCACCTTGACTTGAAACACTTTTACCCGCCATGTGCTCGTCTATAACATCAGCCCTATTATTAATAGGTTTCTGAGCCAACTCGACCCTAAGTCCACTATTACTTGGAATAACAGGACCCCCACCACCAATCCCCTGTCCACCCAAACCCATATTCTGCTGCTGATAGCCCTCCAATACCCTACCACGAGCACTAGACACACCCTCAACTCCCTCCACTCCCTCCAGGTTCCTGTCTCTATCATCATCACCAGCAGTTTCAGGCACTCCCTTCAACGGCGCTTGTGAAATAGTTTGCTTAAAGGTCATATGTCCAGGCATGTCTTCGGCAGCCACCTCATCCTTAACTCCTATATCCTCCTCGCTGTTTTTCATGGACTGAAGAAAATTCTCCCCAACATTGACATCGTTATAAAGGTCCTCGAAGTCGTCCTCCTCTTCACCCAAAAACCCCTCGTCTACAACGGCAGAGATTGCCTCGTTAGGGTGGAACTGCTCGTTAGGATCTCCGCCTAATCCCCCACCGCCCATTCCATCGTTATCCTCCATATCTGTCAGCGGAAAACTTAACGTTAGGGTTCCAACAGCTAAACTAAAATTATTTGCAAAAACATCATATCTTCCATTCAATTATTCAAACCAAGTGAAAAACCTACCTCTCAAATGAAAACGAAATAAATTAAATAAATAAAAAAAATCAAATAATCGGGAATATGAAGAACTCACCGAACGGTTGGAGGAACGTACGAAAGGACCAAATCAGAAACCCTAATTTCAAAACTTCAACCCCCAAAGGCCCAGGGGATGTAGCAAATCTTCAATTTACTATGCACTCTATTATTTGCAAATATTGGTTGACTATTTTCTCTTTTAGTTCAACACTTTCCTTTTTCGTTTTTTTTTTTATAATTTTTTTTTGCTAAGTTGCAGCACAAAACGACGTCGTTCTTGTTCAATCTTCATACAGACGTCAGTTTGATGCTCTCCACTCAGGGTGCTTTTTCCCTGGTATAGACGTATGCGGACATGGTCCGCGCGCAAGAAGACACTACGACCACGCGATTCTCAGTATTTAAACCGCGCTGTCGATTACGATCGTTCGCGCAATACTTCATCTCAAAAAACCTCACCACACAATAACTTCCCCTCCAACTAAACGTTGCTCTGATTTGCTGCCGTTCTTCGCCATCACCGATTTTCTCCACCACCGCCCTTCTCAAACACCGCTTCAGCTTGAAATTGGCAGTATAAAGGGTCCTGGAAAGATAACCATGGCATTTTTCCTGCTTCCCATCGACTCTGAAATTTTAGCCTTCTTGAAATTGATATCGTCGTTCCTCGATTTGCATGTTCTTGCTCGCCATTATCGAAATCGTTTGATATCTGGGTGCTTCACCGCCATGTCTTCGCCTTCTTCAATAACAATCCAGCAAATTCTTAACACCTCTCTTTCCTATTCCTTTTCAGATCTCTAAAGCTTTCTCCTACTCTGCAAATCTACTCTCTTGCTTCCAATCTTTCCTCCTCCATGTTTCCTTTTGAGAAACCGATCTGGTTTCGATGAATCTACTTCTTCCGATATACGACTTTAATAAAGAGGTAGCAGCCTCTGCAACTCCTGGACTTCTGATAAAGCTTGAACGCCGGTTTTTTGTTTGAATGCCCGATTTCAAGCTAAGGAGATCCGTCAAGGCAAGGTCTACCTTTGAGTACAAATTTCTGAGACCTATGATGAAAAACTGAGGTTGATGATGTCCCAACATCAACTAATTTTCAAATTTCTGATTGTTCTTCTTTTCTGTTTCTCTGCTGTTTGATTGTTTGGTTTGTTAATTTCTTTGGGTTTTTGTTCGATTTTTTGGTTCCAGATAATTGTTGTTTCCTTCATCTTTGATTATTTACTCTTCGATTTTGGGAGGTCAGGTCGATTGGATTGTTTTTGTATTTAGTTGGTTATAGAGGCTTTTTGATTCTGTGAAATTGTTTCTGTTTATGCTTGAGATTTTGAGTCTGCTTGTTGAAAAAAAGGAAAATTTAGGAATACTTTGCTCTGGTTCTGTCGGTGGTTTACATTTCTTGGAAGAATAAAGCTAGGGGGCCATCCTTCAATTCGGCTTATCCATAGTTTGATCAGAAAAGGTCTTAGACTGCTATCTCTAGGCCTTAAGAAAGAAATCCTCTGGCAAAGGTAATAGCTAGAAAGTGGATTTGGAAGGAGCTAACCGAGGTTTGACACCACCTTCAATCAACTGTGATGTAAGGTAAGGACAATTCGGTATTGCTTTCCTGGTTACTGTGATATCAATTTCTCGAGAAACTGATATCAGTTTTGAGCTGTGATTTTTGAGTGACGTGGTAGAGTTCTTAGTCACCAGCCATCGAGCTTTACAGGTTTTTTTTTTTCTAGCACCAACTTCTATAATTTACAAAGTTTAGATCTATAATTTTCAATCGCCTCCTCTCCGGAAAGCAATTCGTTAGTCCTTTCATTTCTATTTTTATTTCGACGTTTTGTTTGTCACTTTTGTTTATTATTCTCACTTTTAATGTGATTCTTGATTTCGTTGGTGATTCTCCTTTTGGATTAGGTATGGACTGAAGGTTATATGTAAGGCAGATTTTATTGGCTCTATAGATACTTAGAGAAACTATTTCCAATCCCATCTATCCTTAGGATCAGTGGAGGACGTAAATGGAGAGGTTCGCTTCAATGGTTGCTTTGAAATCTTTTTGTTGGAAGCCGTGATTCGAGCTCGATCTCCATAATCCAGCTAGACGAGCTGTTTTGGGATATTTGGTTTCACTCAAGTGTCATGAATCTATTCTTGTGTCTTTAAACAGCAGGATTTGTTGAATGTTGTTAGGATTAAAACGAGATACGAGGTTACTTATCGTGTGTATGTTAAGTGCTAGAGTTTGATTAATATGAATTCTCTCCATATAACCTATTTAAGTAGGCTAGAAATGCAGTTTGATCTAGGTAATACTTGGCAAGTTTGCAGCAGCAGCTCCAAATGCACCATTATAACCTAATGCAGCAGCGTAATGCACAGCTACAGCGACGAGATCCTAATCATCCTCCCCTTGCTGGTCCAATGAACACAATGAACCCTGAGGGTGTTATGGGCCAGCCATCTGCAAATGTATTGGCAGTGAGAATGCATGAAGAGCATATGAAACATCCTCAGTCGATGGATTCAGACGCATCTTCATCTCTTCTCGACACTAGCCGGTTGGCTCTTCTCAAGTCGCCCACAAATCATCAGGGGTAATAAACTTGTTGGAGTAAACTTTTTTGTATCTTCATATTCACGTTATCTTGTTGGTATGCCATTCTGTTTACCGGATTCTTTTTGTACAACCGTTTATTTTTAATGTTCTTTTCGTTGATTTAGCCATTTGGTTCAAGGCAACCCTGTTAGCATGTCTCCAGCTTTGCAGCCAATACAAGGACGACCTCAAATGGCTACTGTAATTATTCAGGACAATCATTTGTTTTTTGTTACTGTCTTGTCTTTCTTGCCATGACTAATGCTGTTGCCTTTTGAGAATCGTGAGGACAACAAAGGGATGGAAATTTGGGACCAAATCAGAAATCGTTACCAGTTGATCCTTCATCAATATATGGACAATCGATGGTACGGGTGAAACATGGACTTGGAGGTGCAGGTAAAGACTGATGTGAATCATTCAAAATGTAGCTCATTTTGAAAAATGAGGTTTTTGGCTTTACATTTTCTGAGTACCCATTTCTTAGTAATCTCGGTTCTTTCATTTCTTAACCTGGAAATTCCTCCTATGCTGCAAAGAGATTAAGAAGCTGACAATTATGTGTCTGCTGCTAATTGATTTATATTTCCTCTTCTAAGAAAGTTACTTGGTAGTTTTGAGACCCTGTGCGTATATATCATAAATGCTGTTGCTGCGCTCTTGGCCACCGATTTTCCTCTCATCATTTTGAATCACGCTGCCGTCTTTATGTGCTCTAGAAGGCCTAAAATTTTGTGGTGGGCTGGGTTGGGTTTGCCAAATTTTGTTATCAAGCTTAATTTTCATCAGTATCAAGCTTAGTTTTCATCGTTAAGTCTACTGTACCCTGCACTTTTAGCAAAGAAATTGTCTAGCCTTAACACGTGGCTACCTACCCCATGACTTTATATGCCCTCTCCTGTCCAACTATTGTAATTTTTCTGTTAAGCATCTAAATATGTCTATCAATCGGAGGGGTTCCGTGATTTGTTTTATGTGTGAAATTTGTGGGCACATTTTGGCTTCTATGGTTTTCACTTTATTTGGTGTTAAAGTTTGGATCTTGGGCTATTGTTGACCTCATCTCAAGTTTCTGTTATTAATAGTATTGAAGATCTACGGGCGAGATGTCATTTAAGCTAATGTTAATATGAAGACAGAGCTTTGACGCTCTTTTGGATCTATTTGTTAAATGGGTTCCACTTGGGTCCTGTTTTATTCCAAAACTGATGTGTTTGATCTTACTTCACCCCAAATCTTGGTGTATTTTCTATGGTCCGCAGGTCAGGATTCAGTTGGGTCAGGGGTCTGCTGGGGTGGTCACTAGAAATATGCTAAAAAATGAAGGTTTTGGTGCATTTTACAAGGTTTGTTCCTCTCTGCCATTGTTATGGTCGTTATTATTGTATGTTTTCAGTGTTTTCTCCCAAACACTGGTAGTCTCTTGATTTTCTTTAAGGCAGTTGTTAAAGGCATCACAACGGATCTACTTTTGGGGCACCACAGTTACATTCGACCTCTGCAAAGTCGAATGTATGGTCAACATTGAACTTTGCATTGGTCAAATGTACAAAGTCAAACCTAAGCCCGAGGTGTGGTGCCACGGTAAATCGGGTATGTGCCTTTCTTTAAATGCTGATTGGATCAAGGCTTAACGATTTGCCGGTATAACATTTGTCTACCGCCTTTTCCTTCATGTACCCTACATTTGGAAAAATTTGCATACTTGGATTAGGACAAGCAAGAAACATGGATTTATATAGCCTGCCCGGCATTATGGAATAAGGCTTGTTATTTTATGCATTCATTATTCAGCAAAAGGGCTAGCTTTGAGTGCTCAAGATGATGTTCAAAGCATGATTTAAATGTAACTTTCCCTATTATATGGTTCAAGCTCATCCTGATGTTGTTTGATTTGTATTGGATTTCATGGTCAAAGAAAGTGGATGTGATGTTTGTCAAGAGAAAATGACGAATAAAGTTGTTTTATTTCATTAAAGTCGAATCAGAAGTGATTCGTGTCTCTCGGTTATAATTCTGGTTTTAGGTCTCTCATTTTTGTTTCAAGTGCACTCTCCTGTTTTGTTGTATCTTTAAAGGTGATTTGAAGATAAATATTTTTAAATTTTTTTTTTGTAGTGACTTGTTCTATTTATGATTTCTTAGAGACTGGATGTGTCAAATGAATGTTTAAATACATGTCTTTTGATTGTTAATCATTCAAATTTAAGTCATAGTTTCTCCACCTGCATTTTTTGAGTTATTAGCTAGCTGGTGTAGTCGCCGTTGAAGTCATTGGAGGCCCTACGATTGATTTTGTCTTAGGCAGGAAGGTATGCATAGAGGGGAAACTCAATTTACTTTTTTTTTTTTTTTACTTTTCTTCCTAAATCTTCGAAGATCCATAAAAGTAATATTGTTTGCTCAGGACTCGAAAGATTCTCCAGAAGAAGGTCGTCTTCCTGATGCCAATCAAGGTTCGGTTTCTGCTTTGCAAATATGGTCGATTGATATTAGTGCTTGGTTCTTGAAATCAAGATAAACAATGTAGAATGATATGACCATGATATTGTCTGATTTAAGACTAAAACATCTGCTTCCCCTCCTTAGGTGCATCACATTTGAGGGATATCTTTTATCGAATGGGACTCCGTGATAAGGACATTGTAGCGCTCTCGGGAGGACACACATTGGTATTCTGTCCCTGAAAGATAATCATTATTCACTGTAATTTGTTCAGGCGGACAATCTTTGATTAGAGCCCTGTTCCTTGTTTTTATTACCGGGAAGGGCTCATCGAGAGAGATCAGGATTTGAAGGCCCTTGGACAAACGAACCTCTGAAATTCGACAACTCCTACTTTGTGTAAGTTTAGCATCCTTGTATATTATCCTTCGTTTATGGGTGTATTGTTAGTGACCTTTAAAAAAGTGGATTATAGACTATATAATCAAGACTTCTAAAAGGTTGAATCTTTAAGGGCTCCTCCCTTCATTTAAAGACAGATAATAAATACATGGATGTTGCAGGGAGCTTCTAAAGGGGGACACAAAAGGCCTTTTGAAATTGCGCACAGATAAAGTTCTTGTTGAGGACTCTGTATTTCGGAAATACATTGAAATATATGCTAAGGTATTGTAGTTAGTTCTACTAAATTTACATTTTTTTTTGGCACAATTTGTAAATATTTTGGTGTAAGCTTACATTAAAACCACAATGTATTTTGGGAACAATGTATTTTCAGAAACACGTCGATAAATATACACCGTGTTTCTAGGCACACCTACTTTCAGCATAAAAATCATAATGGACGTATTTTGACATATTACAACCACATCTTTCTGTACCCCTGCAACGCAGGACATTAAAAAAATAACTTAACCATTCGAACACGCAAAAAAAAAAAAAAAGACCCGAGGGCCTCATCGTGCAAAGCACGATAAGACCACTAGTTATTATTTTATTTATAAGTGAATTATTAGTGAAGTAGAATAACCAAAAAAAAGAAAAAGAAAAAGAAAAAGAAAAAGGAGGAAACGGCTAAAGGATAAATCCCCAATTGGTTTTGCCTTGTGCGTTTTCGCAGCTACGCGAAAATGGTAGGGAGTGCCTAGGGGTGAACATGGTCCGGTTTCGGAGGTGGGCGACGTGGGCCTTTCATATTCCCACTAAGGCTCCGGGCTTTTAGGCGGCGTTTATGGCAGTCACTCTTTCTTCGGAGGTGTTAGCTTTTCTTCGGGCTTCATTCTCCGCTTGGAGGTGGCGGGCAGCGGCGGCGGTTTGCTGACGGTGGCTGATTAGGATCATTGCTCCTCCCTTAGTTTTCAATCTCGTTGCTAGATGCTTTGTAATTTGTTTATCAGTATTTTGTTTTTTTGTTGGCGGGTGAAGTTATCGGCCTTTTTAGGCTTCTTCACTCCTTTATCAAGCCTGTCTCAATGAGACTTTTGGTCTTGATAGCCTTAATTGGCGTGGTTAGTGCGGCAATCGGCCGCGTCGTAGTACGGCTTTGGCCGTGTTGTAATCTTTGTTTGTTCGGTTTTAATAAAGCTTTCGTCTTTTGGAAAAAAAAAAAAAAAAAAAAAAAACATGGTCCGGTTCGGTCGGTTTTTTTCGTTTTTTAAAACCGAACCATTTTATACGGTTTTTAATTTTCGAAACCAAACTAGAACGGTTTGCAGACGTAAACCATTTGTTCGGTCCGGTTTGGTTCAGCATGGTTCCGGTTTTTTACGGTTTTTCTTTAACAATTAAAATTATTGATAGGAAATCACAAATTGCCTCGTAACAACAAATGATAATATATGTAATACATTAGTACTATTATGCTAGTAAATCCAATGAGATGATTTAACAAATGTTTTATATTTAACTAACATCTACCCATGCGAATCTTAAAAATCCAAAAACCAATCATATTTCAACACCATCCAACACAACGAAATCGACACCTACAATTGAATTCCAAAGTTTGGGACGAATAAGATAATGAAAGAGTCATCTCTTACTCATTTCAATTTATCAATGAATCATCGATTTCAAAAAATACTAATAATGAACTAATCGTTATATTATTGAATATCATTTATAAATCTCAAAATCCATTTGACAAAATAATATTTTGAGTATAGTCAAGGAAGAAAGAGGAACGTGTTTGTTCCATAAGTAAGCGATAGATAAATTAAAGATAAATTTAACTTTCACACATTTCAAACGAAAAAAAATGTGATATAGTTTTGACTTTATTTAGTTAGAACATATTCGTCATTTTATTTTCTCCAAAACACTAACTCGTATTTTGATTATCTCAACAATGTTATTGTTCAACATAATCTAATTATAAGCAAATAAAATACAAACTTATATAAAACTAATGTATATAAATGCATTTATTTATATAAGATGTCAAACCTAACAAATGAACAAATCGGAAAATGTCCATGATTAAGTTCATCAACATCATTAGAAGAAGTAAGTCATACAAATAAGCATTCACATAATTCAAATATTGGTGCTTGAGGAAGTAGAAAGAGAAGAAAGAGTTAGCGGTGGTGAGTTGTGAATCGATATGTACTTTAGAAATCTCTTAAATGATTGGAAATTAAAGACAAGTCTCATGAAATGATCAACAAAATATGAATCTTTAGGATATGAGATTAGTAATTGATCATTAATGCATTACATTAATTACAAAGTTTAAACAAGTTGAGTTGGACCGAAAAAGCACATTGATGTTTTAAAGTATTAATAGATGTATGTGTGTGTGTGTGTGTGTGTGTGTGTGTGTGTATATATATATATATATATATATATATATATATATATATATATATATATATATATATATATATATATATATATATGTATACATATAAATTCGGTTTAGTCCGGTTTTAAACGGTTTTCATTTTTTAAATTGGAACCAAATTGTTTTTACGGTTTGATTTTTACAATACAAAAAACCGACCAAAAAACCATGGTTTATACCTTTCCGGTTTGGTTCGATTTGGTTCGGCCGGTTGGTTTGGTTTTGGGTTTTTTGTTCACCCCTAGGAGTGCCCTCCGACAAAAGTAAACACACTAGAATGTGCCACGGTGGACTTTGCACTCAATACGGAATTGTCTTCCTTCACGTAACTCACCACACCCAAGGGTAATTTCGGAATTGTAGTTTTTTTTCAAAGACTAGTGTCTTTGCATAAATTATTTCGGTTAATATTGATATTTATTTGTGACGCCCCGTTTCAGACACTGTGTCTTTTTCCGGAATTGAACGCCCGGCACGTATATAATTTAAAATTTTAAATCAATCATATACGTAAGCCTTACGTAATTACTCAGAGTTAAAGCGGAAACGAAACGACACGGGGAAAATCTTAAACGACAAACAATGTCGTACCAACTAACGAAATGTAAATGATGTTCCCAACAACATTTAACTGAGAGAAACGTAGTAAAGTCTAAGCATTATTACAAGTTCAGCTGAAAGATCAAAAGTCTAATGAACATAACAAAAGTATCATCTTCTCATCTCTCGAAACATCGAAAGTAACCATTAAGTAAAACTTCCAAAAGCTTCCATAAGCTACTCCTCAAAATAAACATCTTCACCAAAATAACCTGCATCACCTTCTCGGGGTGGGAAACAAACATACAAATAAAGGGGTGAGTACATAAGCACTCAATAAAGGGTAGAAGTACCGTGTTTAACATCAGCAACAGAATAAGCAGGATTATCATTCAACAATAACATCATCATTACTTACTAACACGTATGTATAGTAACACTCCCCTATACTAGTCTGATATTGCGTAGAATATCATGTTTGCGGTAACAGTGTTTATCTTGAGGATATAAGGCTTTATATGTATGATTTCTCCGGGGAGAGCTCGGTGGTGAGTAAGAACAAGGTTGCCAGATAAGTGTTTAATGAAGAACAATTGAATGAGTCGACAAATTGGCAGAGTGTATCTGTTTGTATTAGTTTTTTGATGTCTTTCTATTACATTGTGATCCCATATTTATAGGCTAAGACTATGTCGGTTTCATCGCTCATGACAAGACAATCAAGAATACATAATTAGAGATAAATATACATGTAATACAAGTGGCCTAGCTAGCTGTCAGGATTGACCAGCTTGGAGCGATAAGCATGGCGAGTGGGGGGCAGCGGACAGTGGACTCATACATGCCTTGTCTTGAAATCATCTT
Organism: Gentiana macrophylla; assembly: GCA_026214975.1. Taxonomy (NCBI): domain Eukaryota; kingdom Viridiplantae; phylum Streptophyta; class Magnoliopsida; order Gentianales; family Gentianaceae; genus Gentiana; species Gentiana macrophylla. The sequence continues at coordinate 112,555,202 of CM047808.1, forward strand.
GACCATATGGGTAGAAATCACACGGAGAGGAGGAGTCCGGCTTACGACCAGCGGACAGGTTCCGGCGTACTGGTGGCGGGCAGAGGGGAAAGAGGCCCCATATCATCGTTATTGGGCCGTGATAATAAGCCCAATCTAGATGAATAGGGCCCCATTCAGATCCGGGTATATCATAGTCCAACTAGTAACCTCAACCAACCAAGGGGTGAGTTGCACATGAAGACTGCACCACGACACATTCAGCCCCTCATATGGCATAGGGCTAGTCCATAAGTGGAGTCCAACACCCTGAGTCTAACCGACCCTGGGGCATCAACCGTCCCGGCTGCGAAAAAGAAACGTGCCTCACCAAGGACAAGTGTACTTAATTTTTTAGACTCTCAAATATGTTTAAGCGTAGTTAAGCTAATCACCTAGGTTCATTCCACATAAAAGGCTTCCCTAAGGACTTCTAGTCCTAGACCATTCTAATTATAATACTTATCACATTGCACAGAAAGTGATGGCTACTAAGCACAACACCCCACATAGCTAACGGTGTCTTCCGTGATCCCGTGTTTCTCCCCCCAGAGAGGTCTCCACACGGTCTCTGTGCCAAATACACCAGAAACTATACTCAAAACTATGTCATATAACATATAAGGCTTATTACAATACACACTAAATCAGAAAGCACACCATATATAAACATTTCTAAATACTTTCAGACTCAACACCACCATGTATCATATTTTCATTCCATCCATTCTTTCAAGAAAAGAGCTACATATATAGTCACCATATTATATCAATTTTAGGTATAACTATATATAAATACTAACTTTACATTTTTTTTTTTTTTTTACTGGAATCAAAAGAGTACATAAACACTCATTTACCTTATTCAATTGCAAATCTTTGAATTGAAAGATCAAACTTGGAAATCCAACAACTATGATAATTCTTCGATTCCTACAACAACACATCATTCTAAAATTAATCTATAACACTTTACAACGCCTAATTGCTATGAATTTACCAGAAAACTCTAGATTCTAAAAGAGGGCTTTTTGATTCACCAACCCGTTCACAACGATTCTTGTATCAAAACGTTGTCCTCGTCGCGGTGATCGTTTTGATATAAAAATCCTACAACAACGTCAATTGAATTGCTCAGAAAAGATAAGATTCTCCTTTGGTTTTTAGGTTTCTCCTTATCCCCTCTTCTCAAGATTTTAGTTGACAAAAGGAATAATGGAAAACTGACAAACGCTTGAGGGGATTAAGGGAGATTAATTGTAGTTAATTCCCATTAATTCTAAATATCCAATTAATTTAAATAAAGTAAAAATAAGTATTAGGATTTTTTTTAAAACAAATTCCCAATTACCTTTTTAACACTTACTCAAATTATTGGGATATTACATTATTTCTTCAAAAAAAAACGATATTTATTTATTACTAAATTCTGGTTGAAATTGTATTTGAATTGCATAAGTTTTCGTGCGGGTATGATGTATTGTGAGGGGAAAAATGTGACGCGGTGCAATATTAGTTTATTTTTGTTTTATTTAAAACTTTGTTTTATGTTTGACCGTAGTTCTAGATTCTGGATGTTTTGTCTTATAGGGGTATTTGTGTCTTTTATGTTCTTTTGGTCTTGTGTACTTAAGGGTAAAACCTACCATTGTAAATGGGCTTTTGATCATTTTCCAGATTGTAATCGATCTATTGAGATCTTCAGCCTCTCTGTACACTTAATTTTCAACTAGTCTTTACATCATATGGTATCAGAGATCGGAGCTTAGGGTTTCTCCTTTTGGTGATCCATGGCCGGCATTGATGAAGGAAGGCGAATTCGCGACATTGTTCGGGATTCGAAGATCCGATGGGATATTCCATTGAAGCCATATTTGAAGTTTGATTCTTTCGTACTAGAATCATATCGATATTCAGATGGGCTAAGACACAATCGTTACTGCGACACCCTGCTAGTTGATGGGATTTTCCCCCACGACGCTATGGCTGAGGTTGGTGGGTGTTGTTATCACGGGAAAGGCACAAAACGAGAAGAGAATAAAAGCCGGATCATGTCGATTTTACCGACATTTGATGGCTCTTCTCTTACGCTAGATTTTTTGGATTGGTTCGACATGTTTGAGGATTATTTTGAAGCAGTGAATCCACCCAATACTGTGAAACGTAAACTGGTTGCTTCCAAAGCTAAAAGGTGGATCACATATATAGTGGAAAGAGTTGCACAACCATAGTTTTTCTGAAGGTAAGAACTTAATTACTTCATGGTTAAGAATGAGAGAGATTTTGCTTAAGAGATTCATGTAAACCTCACGTTTGACGTATTTCTACAAGGAATTGAACAAGCAGAAAAAGAAGAGTGACGTGAAGCACGCCAATTGTTCGACAATATGTCCTTTACAACCGTCAAAGCCAAACAATAGGGAAATGCTGGCAACAGTGATGATTCATCAAAGGGAAGGGCTGACGGGGGTCATGCCACTCAGCCACAGAAAGATGATGGAGAGTTGGCCGAAATGAGCACTAAATACTTTTACTTCGTTTTGTATGACGCACATTACTTAGAAGGTTTTAGAAAGTTATGTAGATAGGAATGAATAAATAAAATATGAAAGAAAATGCCTACAAAGTGTTCGACAGAAGTGTCATGCGAGTCCTACTTCAACAAACAAGGAGCAATAGGTGATTTAATAGTCCTTGGTGAATATGAGATTAATTATGAAAGCAACGACATCATAAATTTGATACTTAATAGCACATACGACTAGAGACATTTAAGTATCAAACTTATTAAAGTGATTCGAGATCTCATCAACCATAATCACTATCATGATTTCTCTATCACAGTTTAATAATAAGAACGCTACTGTATATACAATAACATAATTGGTTCATTAAGACAAACAAAATATAAAATAACAAAAGTGCTTTTATTACACATAATAAAGTTATTATATGAACTAAATTGACTGTAAATGACCCGACCCGGTCGGAACCGGTCCAACCCGATTGGGTTTAGGACACCATTTCAAAACATAGGTAGCCATCTACTATGACCGGCACATTCCCAAAAATCGATCCGGACTACGCGCATAACTAACACATCGGTAATACTCCATCATGCTAGTTTACGAATACGCTAGTAGATCGGCCAAATCTAAATAAACGTGGATTAATCTCGCCGATCGAGGCGTAGGTGACGCCGAATCTCCAGAATTAGGGTTTCCTCGACGCATCGGTATAGACCGTCGCTGCGTCGAGCGCGGTGGTTCATATTTCTATGTTACATAATTTGATTCTGGTTAATTCTGGTGAATTACTGGTTCATTAAACATGCAAGTTAATTACAATGCGTTAAAGCATGCTAATCTGCCATAGTAAAGACATGAAAGAATGTTCAAAGTTCCATACCTTCAACAATGGAGGACTAGCTTGATAAACTCAAGCTAGTTGATGGCTTGTGAGAGAAAGGAAACAATAAGAGCTTCAAAAAAAAACTTTTATTTCATCAAACCTTCGATAATAATTCATACAAAAGAGATATGAAAGATGATACATAATACAAAGTTGCTACATGCCTTATATAGTGATGAAGTTTGTAGAATTACAAACATAAAATAAAATGCGGAATTATTATTGATGAAGTAAAAGTTACAAGTTAAGTTACAATGCAGCTGATCATGGGGTATTTATAGCTTCATACACATCATGAATCAGTTAGAAGTAAGTTACAAACGGTTACAACAGACTATAACTGAATAACCGTTTTCTACATTACATCATACTAAAATAATTAGCAGTCATTCTTTGACTTTCGGTCAAGAAAGTCACGAGGTCTTCATATTCATCATGACTCAAGATTCCCATCAGGCTATATACAATAACACCCCCCTCAAGCTAAGAGTGGTATATGAACAGCTTGCACTCAGCACTCCCATTAGCTACTTGAATTCTGAAATATCTTTGAAATCCCCAATTTGTCTATTAGATAGGAAAAATAGGTGCATCCAAGGCCTTGGTGAGGATGTCAGCTACTTGTTCTTTTGTGTTGATTGGAAGAAGTTTGACAAGGCCTGATTTGACTTTGTCTCTCACAACATGGCAGTCAGTTTCAATATGTTTTGTTCTTTCATGAAAAACTGGGTTATGAGCAATATGCATTGCACCGAAATTGTCACAAAACAACACAGCAGGCAACTGAACTGAAACCTGCAAATCTTATAGTATATAAATCAGCCACTGAATTTCACAAACTACATTTGCCATAGTGATGATGAGATCAAGTGATATATAAAATACTTGACCACCATAAACCAACACTAGCAAGAGGACTAGGTCCATCGTAGTATAGCTATAGCGAATCAAGGTCGATCCCACAGGGAACCAATTGTGGGTCATTTATATACAAACAATTAATCATTCATGTAAAGCACACAGAGGCGGTCTACGACCAACAAAAGACAAGAAAGATAAAGGACTCGACTCGACACAACACAACAAAGACAACGTAATTAACCTCCCCAATTATTATGTTATCATTTGGATCTAGAGATTCTATATAATTAAGCGATACTCGACAACTATTAATCCGATTCGTATTTCTTTTATATTGGCTACGGGAGTCATCCCCTAAACTAGATCTAGCTCCGGTTAGGCCATCTAGATCATCGTGCTACATTACGTGACTTCGCCCGTGAGCCTCCATCTCATATAACTCGCACGCTTACAAAACTAGGGATGCCGATATTGACCGTATTCCTCACCTAGGCAACATTCTTGTGGTTAGGCGTACTTCCTAGATGATCGCATTAGTCTCTGTCCCATTAACAATTACGTGCACGGTCTCATGTTAATCTACGATTTACGTATAACTAGATGAGCTCAATTCCCTAATATAGAACATATCTAGATCTCGCTGAAAGTCCCGGAAGATCAATTCATGAGCCGACCTAAGAGCCCTATATTGGTATTTTCTAATCATACGCTAATTAAAATGACGAGCAACGTATCCGTAGCCATACCTACTAAGATAAGAAATTCTAGGTGGACAATCACACCATAAAGACGTGGCTAGATTGACGCGGCGAAACCTAAATCTTAGCGTTTCTACATACGTAAAATAGAGATTCATAAAGCAATTATATAGATCTACTAAAAACACGATTGTCGATCATACCAAAGTCATCCATAGGTCACCGGATAACAGATCTGGGCGTGTGGATCCTTATAGACAAGGAATCCCCACTGCCTCATATTGTATCCTTAGATCTACATCGTTCGGTGAAGAACGAACAACATCAAACGATAAACAATAATTGGGGGGACTTAATTACAAAGAACAAAGAACAAATAAATACAAGAACTCACATAATTGCTGCTGAACTTGTATTAAAACTGCTCTGAGAAACTGAGAATTTGTGTTATGAAAAGTTATGTAAAGTGATACAATGAAATAAGTATATATAGGCTGTAAAACCGACTTAGGATAAACTCCAGCCGACCTAATTTACGTTTCCTAAACCCTAATGGAGTGTAAAACGCGTCGAGATAACTCCGAGCCGATCCGCTGACTTTGCCCAAATGAGTTCACGCTCATTTGCCAAATGAGTTCACCACCTTCTCGATTGGCTCGGGGCTTTTCTTGTTCCTTACTCCACTCCTCGTGTTGATTCGATAGTTATCATTAATGCAATCCGATTCCGCTCTGATTTATCTTGAGATTTACTTCCTTCATTGATAGATATCCTCCGATTCACCGTAATCTATAAAATCAATAATTATCACACAGTAAATCGTATTTTAATAATAAAAATAGATAAATACCAAATTATATTCTATAAATCACATAACATTAAATAAACATTATAAACATGTGATTTTATATAAAATATATATTATTATGCTCGATTTAAGGATAACATTGATGACTTTTACGGGTATAATTTGACCGTCATCAACTACCCCCCACTTAGACTTTGATCGTCCCGAACAAGGCATCGATAAGTCATTCCCAAGATAACATTTTCCAATGGTCAAATCATGCTTACACAAGAAACTTGAGTCAACCCATGCCATTCATGCTCATAAGGTATCCATTATTCACTACTCGCTATGAATCGAAGTGATGTGTGCATGTGCATTCAGTTTTATATATTCGTGGCAAGATTAAAGTTTATGCTAACTTTGCAGTCTCAACCTACCAACATCAGCATTCCCACTTCTTAAGCCTCACAATGGGTAAAGACATGGTGCAATAAGCAAGAGCGTCATCCAGAAGGTTTTTGGAGTCGGAGACCGAGAAATACTCAAAGCCTCGTAAAAAGTTGAATTTCTTCTCATTTTCATAATTTCAAGCATTAACACCTCTCAAGAAAGAAACTTGCTTTAAAAGTAAAGTATGCATTGCAAGAATCCCCCTCTCTTGGATTAGTCAATAGCATTGAATATTACCACAAGCGCGGGGCTACTTTGGTAATGTTACTACAAACCCAATGTTTAACGCAATGTCAAAACACATATAATTCTCAAGCTTATTACTCCACTTTGATGGCTAGAAGATAAGAATACATCAGCAGATAAATATCGACACTAAGTCTGCATAACCAATCATCTATGCAATGTACACATAATTTCTTCTAGTTATTATAATTCGTACGGTAAACGTCGATTCAAAGATTGAGTAATCGAATAATAATAACTACTTGCAACAGTCGGCATGAATATCCTTAAATTTACATTCACATAAGTATAAAATGATCACGTAATCATGCAACTTGGTTCCTTTCCTATCAATTCAATGTTTTAAGAACTCAAAATTCTAAGGGTACGAGATAATTAATTTGGCATTTTTCAATTTTCTTCAACTTTTCACCGTCATTCAATTTTAACTAATATCACATCATAGCTAAGTCTCCTACCCCCCATTTAAACATGGCATTGTCCCCAATGACAAATAAAAATGAAATTTTAAGAAAAAGACTTAGCTCTGGAAACGGCTCTCAAGTAGATGCAGAACATTGGAGTAATCCACGCACGTCGTGGAGAAGCAAACAAAATCCTGTTAAAGCAAACCAAATAGAAACTCCATGAAACCGTTAATAATATGTCAATGGAAGTTATAAAATAATGCGGCAGTAATTAGATATAAAATATCCAAAAACAAATTAAGCCACTTTATTTTATACAACCAATGACAAGGAAAACCAAAGAGTTAAAACGACTCGTTCAGACACGAATTCTAAAACGAATAAGAAAAAGAAAAATACTAAATAGAAAGAAAAAACAATCAACAAAATATTATAGTCTTCATCGATATCCTCCACCACATAAATATTCTTGAAACCGGGTGGAGAAGACAAAGAGCAAAAAGCATTTCCCCGTGTGTTAAAACACGAGATTTACTGGATTGATAAGGTATTTAATCCAACAGAAAGAGAAACTAGTTAAGGTATAATGATTGGGGGACCTATTGGCTAAAGATTAAATCGATACTTCACATAAACTTTCTCGCTTGGATTGGATATCAACAACTTAGGGAGATGTAGCTACTCCTCGAAATTACTAATTACCCAATTTAGCATGTAGAAGTTCTCAACGTCATCAACAAGGTCGGATCGGTGTGATATTTTAGAACAAAACTCATCATCTATATGTGCCGGAATGGTCAAAAAAATTGTGAAATGGAAATCTTCCGGCAGAAAGAGAAGTTGTTTTCTTTCGATCGAACCAAAAACTTATAAAATCTAGCTAGGTTCAGAGCTACACTTACCCCAGTTAGGATCATGAAAACCAAAATGATAAAAGATAATCATTAAAACTAAGCAATATTTCTAACTCCGCAACACAAGGGTATTTTGTACACAAAATGGAGGTTGAGAGTATGATGGGTTTAGAAAAAGATATATATGGATGGTAAGAAAACATAATATAGGGATGGGGCAGAAATTGTGTTCTGGGTGGGTGGAAATTGTTTTAGAATATGGGTTTGGGTAGGTATTGGTGAAGGGATTGGGTTAGGGTGGGAGAATGAAATAGATGGAGAGAAAGAGAGGGGATGAAATAATGGTTAGAAATGTGAACTGTTGGGCAGATTGGTGAGAGAATAGAAAAGGTTGAAGGGTTAAAAGGTATAAAGGAAAGGATAAGGGTAGTTGCAGAATGAATTGCACACAACTTTGGATTTTCACTCGGATCGCCATTCTAAAAAGTTTTGGAAGTTGACCAAAATGGTTCCGGTTTACACCAATCATTCTCTGTTACATTTTCAATAATTCTCAAGCTCTCTCAATGCTTCCATCTTAAGGTTGATTGCTAAATTTCCTTTTCTTTAGCAATTTCTCGACTCTCCTACGGAACTCTACTTCACGTGGCCTATATTGAGTAAAAAAGTTTTGCACATCCTTAGCCTAATGGCCATCGGAACACGGCAAATAAAAAACCTCAACACTTGTCACGTTACTCTTATTTGACTCAAAGAAAACAAAACATAAAAAACTAAAAAGAAATCCTAAGGGTTTTAAAGAAGTAGTTCTGAGTTTAAAGTCCTCAGCTTGACTTTCCAAAAATTATCCTTGTCAGTCATCCTTCATAGCTCGCTTGGACTTTGACCCTTTGAAGCGAGATAAGAGGTGGGCTCGTCGCTTTTGGATTAATACCCTTCCTTGGTTGTGAGACCTAGGAAACGACATCTATCCATACCATTTATACAAAGCTCTTACTTCGGCTCTCGTTTTAGGAATTAGTGAATTCTAGGAAGATTTAGTCCTAGGGACCCATTTTAATCGCAGGGCCGGCCCAACCCTTAGGCAAGCCAGGCAGCTGCCTAGGCCCAATGCCACCGGGGGGCCCAGCACATATATGTCTTGCTTATACCCGAAAAAAAAAAAAAAACTATAAAAGGCCCACCCAATGTTTCAGAAAAAAAGCCCAATAAAAAGCCCAATAAAATGTTGACAAAAGGTGCACATGAGGATATTGATTGGGAAGAGTTGTATTATGAGTTACAACTTCTTATACGTGTTTTGCCCAAAGATGTGGATGAACCTCTCGAAATTTTGAATTTTTTGAAGACATGTCCTCTAAGTTATGAAAACACACAAGTTGTTTACCGGATATTGTTGACTATTCCGGTAATGATTTATCCGTGAACGGAGTTTTTCGGTTGAAGCTAATAAAGACCCATCTTCGAAGCACGATGACTCAAGAACGCTTGAATGGTTTGGCCATAATATCGATTGAGCGAAATCGGTTGATGAAATTGACGATTATACTTTGATTAGTGATTTCGCCTCCAAATGTGCTTCAAGAGCGTTGTTGAATTGTTGAATACTTGAATTAATATTTAGTAATATGTATATATATATATATATGTATGTTTTGGGTATGAAAATGATGAAATGAATTTGAATACTAGAAAAAAATCATTTTTCGGTCGAATTTTTTTTTCGTGTTAATAGACCCTATTTTTTTTCTCCGCCTAAGGCCTCTCAAAACGTAGGACCGGCCCTGTTTAATCGTATCCTCTATAATGCTGCCTCATTATGCTCTCTCAAAACTCAATGTCTTCTTTTGATTGAGAATTCTTAAAACTACACAAATTGTTGCTCCCGTGGCCACTAGAAGCAATCTCATGCATAGGACAAAGAGATTTTAACAGAACTACGAGGAACTCTTTATTCACTGCTTCCTTTCAACGACTACATGTTTCCCTACACCCTCTAGATGAGACAGATTTGGGGCAGAACCTTCCACACTAATAAAATTAATCTTACAAACCAACTCCGGGCTAAGATTCATACTTAGGTTCATGTATAGGCTAACTTATGTTCAAAAAAACAAAAGATAGTAAAACATAAGCAAAAAAAAGGTAGTACCTTGCATTTAATATTATACCACAAAGAATTTAAGCCTTTTAATTCTTCTTTTCTTTCTTTTTTTTTTTCCGGAGCCATCTTGGTGCTTTAAAGGTATTGCTTCCATCGCTTTTCCCATCGTAGATTCGTAGCTCCACATGTTGCTGGGTTATTTTCTCAGCGCCATGAAATTATCGACTCGGATTATTGTTTCCTGGTTTCGCAAACGTAAGAAAAACAAAAACAAACAGACCGTGATCGACTTTAACATGGTTTCCCATGTCATGTTATCGGACTCTATGGATTAAACATACGGAGATAAATGAGACACGCGAAATCCCTGGAAAATCCCGACCAGGCTCATTGGCGGCGAGGTAGTCTCATTGGGAGCGAAACCGCTTTTTAGAATCGGAATTTTACACAGAGCGCATAACCACGAGTGACTCAAAAACGTAAAAACAGACTTTAAAACAAAAAACTTAACATGAATAAAAAATTATTTATATATAAAATTGACCGTTGGTTCCCCGGCAACGGCGCCAAAAACTTGATGACGAGATCAAGTGATATATAAAATACTTGACCACCATAAACCAACACTAGCAAGAGGACTAGGTCTATCGTAGTATAGCTATAGCGAATCAAGGTCGATCCCACAGGGAACCAATTGTGGGTCATTTATATACAAACAATCAATCATTCGTTTCAAGCACACAGAGGCGGTCTACAACAAACAAAAGACAAGAAAGATAAAGGACTCGACTCGACACAACACAACAAAGACAACGTAATTAACCTCCCCAATTATTATGTTATCGTTTGGATATAGAGATTCTATATAATTAAGCGATACTCGACAACTATTAATCCGATTCGTATTTCTTTTATATTGGCTACGAGAGTCATCCCCTAAACTTGATCTAGCTCTGGTTAGGCCATCTAGATCACTAAACTACATTCCGTGACTTCGCTTCGTAGGCCTCCATCTCATATAACTCGTACGCTTACAAAACTAGGAATGCCGATATTAACCGTATTCCTTGTAAGGTGTAGTGCCCGAAAGACAATTATATAATTGTTTTAGGACAGAATTAGTAATTCATCTTATTATATGCATGTATGCTTATAATTAAGACACTACTGAAAACCCTAAGTACCTCGTTTATGTAATCACATAACTCAGTGTATGGCTATACACAAGAGGATTGAGTTTGTGAGATGTACTTAAAATTAACTTAGTCCGTAGCGTTTATTAATCTGAGTATGGGTCTCATGATTAATTTGCTATTAATGCGCCCAGAACACTTTAGGTGTGACAGTCTTATCCGGACTGTCGGTAATAGGGTACCTACCAGTGGGGCATTTATATATGATGATAATCATATAGTAAATTTGGACCGATTTGATTTGAGTTCTCGATATAATTCCGTAATCGAGAAGTCTTATCGAATCACAAGATGATCATATATGGATTAATCTTAATCCCTGAGGTGATCACTGCACTTACTACTAGACTAGGGTAGAGTTTGATGTGTTAGTAAGGATCACTTCAAGTATGTGGTCCAACACTTCTCGTTGGCTCTATTCGGAATGAGTGAGTGGTCCGTGCTATCACGAATATGGAATCCATTCCTTCCTCGGGAAGTAGAGAGCGATTCCTTTATTTGTTGACCCTAAAACTGATCGATCGGCCGAGTTCATATTATATTGAATATGAACTAATTGATCACTAGGGGTTAATGGTAAATAAGGATAAGATATTTCGAGAAGGGTTTACGGAAATATCCCGAATCGAAATGAACATCTATGGAGGGTTTATCCATATGTAATGATTATATCGAGTGGGCGCTTTCGACTCATAAATTGAGTGTAAGTTATCTATATTCGATAGAGTTCGCCGGGTTTATGGTGGTGTAATCCCGGAATTAATAGGTTGGATATAATTATTCATCGGATGAGTAATTTTTATTCGATTTATTGTAGCTCAATCGAATATGGGTCCATGGTCCCGACGTGGCTCCTAATATAGCATATAGGTTTCTCGTCGTTGCACTCAAATTATAATTAAATAGTGGATTGGGCTATTTAATTGATATGTGGATTAATTGTTTAGTTGGACTAAATAATTAAATACACGAAAAGACATTTTTTGTGGACTCGGCCCAAATTGGTGTGTTGACCTTTTGACCTAGGTGGTCAAATATCAAAAGATGCATGTGACCTTATTTGATTAAAGGTTGGTGGCGCATTTTTGTTTGTATTATTTAATTATTAGGAAATTCGTTTTCTTGGATAATTATTTGACATGTGATTTATCTTTTATTTGTTAAATGATAATTCATGGAATATTAGATAATAATATGATTTATCTTAATTTGTTTGGGATAATCATTTTATTTATCTTTTATTTGGAATAAAGGATTAATGTAATAATTATCTCTTAATTATTTAATCCTTGGAGGTTAAGTTTTACTCTCCTATATAAAGAGAGTTCTTCCAAGCCTTTTGACACACATAATTCACGCCATTATTGACTAATACTTGGGTTGATATTTCACCAAGTATCTCGGTTTCGAGTTGGAATAATCTTCGGGATTATTCCGTAGCATATCAAGGAGGTCCGGCGGTGGGAAACACCATCCACCTGGTGTTCTTTGGGAGACACACGTTGGAAGGTCGTGGCTTCTCAACTTGCGTGGATACTACTTTGTTCTTGGAGTTAAGCACCATAAAAGGTAAAAATCCAACCCCCTTGTAGGATTAGATCTTTTATTTATGTATTTTGTTTCGTTTAGATCTAGATCTGATGCCTTCCGCTGCGTAATCGGGTCAATCCATAATTGATCCGACGATATTACATCTAACATTCCTCACCTAGGCAACATTCCTGTGGTTAGGCGTACTTCCTAGATGATCGCATCAGTCTTTGTCCCATTAACAATTACCTGCACGGTCTCATGTTAATCTACGATTTACGTATAACTAGATGAGCTCAATTCCCTAATACAGAACAGATCTAGATCTCGCTGAAAGTCCCGGAAGATCAATTCATGAGCCGACCTAGGAGCCCTATATTGGTATTTTCTAATCATACGCTAATTAAAACAGACGAGCAACATATCCGTAGCCATACCTACTAAGATAAGAAATTCTAGGTGGACAATCACACCATAAAGACGTGGCTAGATTGACGCGGCGAAAACCTAAATCTCAGCGTTTCTACATACGTAACGGATAAAATAGAGTCATAAAGCAATTATATAGATCTACTAAAAACACGATTTTCGATCATACCAAAGTCATCCATAGGTCACCGGATAACAGATCTGGGCGTGTGGATCCTTATAGACAAGGAATCCCCACTGCCTCATATCGTATCCTTAGATCTACATCGTTCGGTGAAGAACGAATGTTAAGGGTCAAATTGTAGTGTTTTTAAGGATATATTTCACCTCAATTTCCCCCATATACGTATGATTTTCATAGAATTCGAGGTTTATAGTGAAATATTGAGTGAATGGTGATTTAAAGAGTTAAATATGAAAACGTATCAATTTATACGATTATTTGATTGTTTTATATGGTTTTGGATATTGTTACGTTTTTGTGGTGTTTGGATGCAATGTAGATACATGTTTTTGACTTGGAAGAAGACAAAGATGGAGATAAAGCTTGGAATGAAGCATTCAAGCAGCCAAACTTCCGATGCAGTTCTTGATATGATATACACTGATTTGACTCTCGACCTCAAGAGAAGATTTGTAGGGCTTGAAGAGAGGATTCTACAGGATCTTGAATCACTTCATTCCGACTTATGAGGCCCGAGATATGAGCGTTACAAGTTTGGATAATGATGCTGTGGTATTGGAAAATCCCGAAAAATACTCGTAATACGACGGGCTAATCAAAAAGGCGTTTTCTGAAGAAGAGTCCTTAATGAAAGTTGTAGAGTTTTCCGAGAGCTTAATTATGACATTCGGATCATAATTTTTGGAGGTCTACAACTCAAGATATGAATTTTAGAAGTTTCGAAGGATTCAGTCCAAGCCACCTGAACCAGCGTCCAAGCAGCGTCCATGTAGCGTCCAAGGCAGAAATTTGATACAGGATGTTCAGCTTCTATGCGAACGAGCGTTCACTCTCCGTCCAACCTCCAGCCGACTTAAGTTTTTTTATTTCAGCCGCATGCAATTCCCTAATTAAAAAGAATTATCTTCCAGCCGCCTTAGCTTACCCTATATATATTTATGCATCTCAACCCTAAATATACAATTTTACATTCAGCCGCATATTCTTAGAGCAGCAAAGCAGCGGCAACTTGAGGCTCCAAGGCCGGTCACCCGAGCCTTGTGCTCGGGTGATCCGGGGTTAGATTAGATGTAGTTTTTTCCGTTTATTTCGTTGTTGATCCGTGGAGTTCATCCAATGTACCAAAACTATGTGAGTTTATTCGTTTAATTAATTCAGTCCTTATTTATTTCCATGAGCTTTAATTTATTTTGTATCGTTCTATGTTTATGATGCTGTTATGTGAACTCATATCGAGAGATTTGTTTACTAATTGATACGTTTACAACATACGGAAGTTGCGTAAACTAGATCACCATAGAAAGATAGGATTTTTAGTCATTAATGATGACAAATTATCGATTAATTATCTAGGTTGTTAGGTTCTAAAATACGGAAGTTAACTTGAATCTAAACCTTAGTTTTGTATGGAAAATCGTTCTCAACATTCGGAAGAGGAGAGATCGATAATTGAATTCACTAAGGAATTAGGGATTCATAGCTTGAGAAATAGATTCACTAAGGAATTAGGGATTTATATCTCGTGATAAGGTGAAACCACAACTTAAATTAAAATCATGAGATGAACTAGGATTGAGATCACATAGGTTTGTATATTGGTTGTTCCCATGTCTTAGATTAGTTTGTTTATTTTATTTCTTAGGTTAGATTACTTGAATTATTTTCTGTTTTTATGTTTTGTCGTTCGTTTATTTGTTTTCCTAGAGTAGCAATTGGTAGGATTAATAAGATTAGATTCTACATACATTTTCCCTGAGGATCGACCCCTTACTCATTACGCTTTACTAGCAACAACCCGATGTTTTGGTCGGTTAGGAGTTAGTTTTGCATATAGGTTAGGGTTATAAATTTTCTTTTGTTTTTATTGATGCAAAATCTCTCCAACAACGAACAACCTCAAACGATAAACAATAATTGGGGGGACTTAATTACAAAGAATAAAGAACAAATAAATACAAAACTCACATAATTGCTGTTGAACTTGTATTAAAACTGCTCTGAGAAACTGAGAATTTGTGTTATGAAAAGTTATGTAAAGTGATACAATGAAATAAGTATATATAGGCTATAAAACCGACTTAGGATAAACTCCAGCCGACCTAATTTACATTTCCTAAACCTTAATGGAGTCTAAAACGCGTCGAGATAACTCCGAGCCGATCCGCTGACTTTGCCCAGCTCGCTCCCAGCGAGTTCACTGTTCGCTGCCAGCGAGTTCACCAGCCTCTAATTGGCTCGCTGACTTTTCTTGTTCCTTACTCCACTCCTCGTGCTGATTCGATATTTATCATTAATGCAATCCGATTCCGCTCTGATTTATCTTGAGATTTACTTCGTTCGTTGATAGATATCCTCCGATTCACCGTAATCTATAAAATCAATAATTATCACACAGTAAATCGTATTTTAATAATAAAAATAGATAAATACCAAATTATATTCTATAAATCACATGACATTAAATAAACATTATAAACATGTGATTTAATATAAAATATATATTATTATGCTCGATTTAAGGATAACGTTGATGACTTTTACGGGTATAATTTGACCGTCATCACATAGCCATTTACTCAGCCTTTGATGAGGTTCTAGCTATAGTTGTTTGTTTCTTGGCCTTCCAAGAGATTGGAGTGTCTCTTAGGCACATCATATAACCTGATACCGATCTTCTTGTTTCAGGACATCCGGCCCAATCACTGTCTGCAAAACCTTTAAGCACAAGGTTGTTGTCTGCTGGGAATAGGATTCCTTGATCAGGGTTAGTCTTCAAATACCTCAACCACCTGTAAGCTGCCTTCATATGATTTTCAGCAGCAGTGTCCAGAAATTGACTTAGTTGTTGTACTGCAAAAGCAATATCTGGTCTGGTAAAAGTGAGGTAAATCAAATTGCCCACTAGTGATCTGTATGCAGTGTTGTCTTCTAGAAGTGATGAATCGTCATGTTGTAAAGTCTGCTTAGACTCCATAGGTGTCTTAGCAGGTTTGGCTCCCAAAAAATCATATTATTCTAGGAGATTGAATGTGTATTTCCTTTGTGAAATGGATATACCTTTTGGACATCTAACAGCCTTAGTGCCTAGGAAATATCTCCATTTTCCAAGATCTTTGATGGTGAACTGCTGATGTAGAGCATCATTGACTTGCTGAATCAACTCTTCACTAGGGCTAGCTGCTAAGATGTCATCCACATATACCAATAAGGCAATGAAAGAGTGTCCTGATCCTTTTGTGAAGAGGCTGTGATCATTTTTGGATTGAATGAATCCTTGAGCCTCCAAAGATTATGTTAACTTACAGTTCCATTGTCAACTAGCTTGCTTGAGGCCATATAATGATTTAGTAAGTCTGCAAACTTGATTTGGTTTGGTTGCTGCACAATCTGAGGGTAATTGCATTTATAATTCTTCATGTAAATATCCATGTAGAAAGGCAGTGTTGACATCCTTTTGATGTAGATGCCAATTATTGGTTGTTGCTGCTGCAAGTAAGGTTCTAACTGTTGTGATTTTGACAACAGGAGAAAAGGTTTCTTGATAATCAATCCCATATGTTTGAGTGTAGCCTTTTGCTACTAGTCTAGCTTTGTGTCTTTCTACTGAACCATCAGGGTTGTGTTTAATTCTGTACACCCATTTACACCTAATGGGTTTCTTGCCTGGGGGCAGCTCAACTATTTCCCATGTATGAGTCTTTTGTAGAGCTTCAAGCTCTTGTTGCATTTCTTGCTTCCATTAATCATGCTTGATGGCTTGATTGTAAGTCTTAGGATCCTTAACAACATCAATGGCATTAATGAATCTGACATAGTCTGTTGAGAGATTGTTCAGGCTCATGATTGCACTCAGTAGATGTGGAGTCTGCTGAACAGTGTGAGCACCCCCTTGATAAAAGGTTGGTGATTTTCTGGTTCTGGTGCCTGGTTTACTGGTGCATGCTCTTCATTAGATGCCTCAGCTACAGCTGACCCTATGTCTGGATGGTCTGCTGATTCATTCAGTAGATCATCAAAAGTGTCCATTACTGGTAAAGGAAAGGGCATGTTAGTAAGATATCTAGCATTTCCCAACACCTGTTGAAATAAAAGAAAATAAGTCTCATGAAGTTGAGTATTTCTAGCAACATAGATATCTTTATTGGTAATGTCTAAGAGAAAAGCACCCTTAGATGTATTTGAATTCCCAAGATAGACACAAGTCCTACATCTTGAGTCAAAATTTGTCCTATACTGCTGAAGTGTGCAAGAAAAGACTAAGCAACCAAAAACTTTAAACACAGAATAGTCTGGTTTTGTGCCATAAAGAACTTCATGTGGAGTACTTTCCTTCAGCAGTGGTGTAGATGTAGCATTAATCAACTTTACAGCATGTAAAAGACAGAAACCCCAATATTCAATGGGTAGATTACTTTGGAACCTCAAACCTCTTGCAACATTCAGCAGATGCTATGTTTCCCTTCAACAATACCATTTTGCTCAGGTGTACTTACACATGATGTCTGATGTATGATACCCTACTGAGCATAAAAGTCAGTGAGTTGAAATTATGCACCATTGTCAGATCTAATTACTTTGATAATCTTACGAAACTGAGTAGAAACAAATTTGACAAAAAGATTTAACAAGGTCAGAGGCTTCAGATTTGTGCCTCATAAGAAAAACCCAAGTAAATCTAGAAAAATCATCTACAACAGTAAGAAAATATTGTTGTCCATTTACAGTACGCTGTTTCAAAGAACCCCAAATATCCATATGAACAAGGTCAAAAATAGCATTTACAGCAGTAATACTTAAAGGAAAATGATTTTTCTTCAGTTTAGCCATATGGCAGACATAACAAAGATCATAATTACAAAACTTGACATCAGCAGACTGTGAACTAATGACTTGCAGTCTTTTATCTAGCAAGTGCCCAAGTCTTTTGTGCCATAAAAGTGCATCATCTAATTGTTGGAAGTAGCGCCCGAAAGACAATTTATGTAATTTTTTTTAGAATTAATAAATGACAGATTTATTCTCATCTTATTACTCGTGCTTGTAAGTAATACACTACTAAAAACCCTAAGTCGTATCATATGTATCCATATAACTTAGTGTGTGTCACACGCGAGTATTAAGTTTATGGTGATACACTTGAAATGTAAGTCCATGGTGAAATTAATCAAAGTATGGAGTCTATTGATTAAACCACCATTAATGCGCCCAGAACACTTTATGGTGTGACCGTCTTATCCGGACCGTCGACATTGTTTGTCTAAGTAGGGCATTTATATATGATGAGAGTCATATAGGACTGGACCAATTTAATCTGAATTTCTCATATAATTCCGTGATTGAGAAATCTTATTAAATCACAAGATGATCATATATGGATTAACCTTAATCCTGAAGTGATTGCATACTCCTACTGGTTTCAGGATAGGGTTTGATGTGTTCGTTAAGGATCGCTAAGAGGCGCGGTCCAAATCACTTTCACGTTGGCACTATTCTGGAATGAGTGAGAAGTGTGTGTCTCACAGATATGGAATCCATTCCTTCCTGCGGGAAGTAGAAAGACAACCCCTTATTTGTTGATCCTAGAAACTGATCGATCCCGGGAGTTCGTATTTGTTATGAATTAATTGATCACTAGTGGGTTAATGGTAAAT
The DNA here is from genome assembly GCA_026214975.1 of Gentiana macrophylla. NCBI lineage: Eukaryota > Viridiplantae > Streptophyta > Magnoliopsida > Gentianales > Gentianaceae > Gentiana > Gentiana macrophylla. Next base: position 112,574,028 of record CM047808.1, read on the forward strand.
AAGGATAAAACGTATTGAAGAAGGTTTACGGAAATAATCCCGCTTTATTACGGATAGTCTATGGAGGGTTAGTTTATATGAAATGATTATATCAATGGACACTTATCGACTCGACTCGATGTTTTGAGAATAAGTTATATCTATAATCGATAGAGTTCATCGATAGAGTTCAGTTTCGGATTTATGGTGGCGTAATTCCGGAATTAATGAGTTGAGTAGAAATATTCTGTTCGATGAATATTTTATTCAATTTATTGTAGCTACTGGTTATAGGTCCATGGTCCCCGGGTTGGCTCATAACACGTGAGTGTTTTTTCGTTTTATGGAACCTCGAGAATAAATTAAATAGTTGGTCTATTTAATTAATATGCAATATTATTTATTTGGTAAATAATATGTAAAATAAAAAAGACATTTTCTATTAAAAATTGACAAAGGTGGCGCCTATTTTGTGGATAATTAGGAGAAGAAATTTTCCTAGATTATCTCACATGTGTAATTAATTAATTATCTATTTGTTGGATAATTAATGGAAAAATAAATAGATTGATTTTTTTGGAAATTATCTCTTATTTTGTGGGAAAAATATCTTTTCCTTATGGGAATAGGTTTTTGTGGTGTGAAAAAGATAACTCTCTAGACTAGTTATTTTCCTATATAAAAAGAGTTCCTCCTAACACAATTTACACAATAAAATTGTGCCAACACCAAAATAAAAGGAAGAAAAATTAGTTTCTTGCCTTAGTCATTAAGAGGAGAAAAACCTAGGGTTTTTCTTGTGCATATTCAAAGAGGTTCTACGGCGAGGATCGACGTCCACCACTCGTCGCTAGGAGATACAATCCGGAAGATTGTGGCTTCTCCCTTTTGTCGATTCATCATCACTCTCCGGTAAATCTACTGACCTTCTCGTAGGATTAATTAGTTATATCTCATATCGTAAATCGCATAAGCTTCCGCTGTGCAAAGATCGAGCGTCTCGATTGGTGCTATTACTTCTAGCATGGGGTATCGGAGCGAGGTTAAAATTTTACGATATCGAGAGCATGATTAATTAATTTAGGAGTGAAATTACATATAAGATTGCATCTTTTATTTTTATTCATGAAAATGAATGTTGTGGATTGACGAGATGGATTGGGGTTGGTACCTGTTTACCGTTAGATCTATTGTAAACAATTTTTTTTTGGGATATAGAAAATTATGTAATTTAATTTATTGTAGAATTTAATTTTCAAAGAATTTTTGCTTTTTAGATCTAAATTGATTAGATATAGGATATTTTTATTTTTTTTTATTGCTGCTGCTACGTTTCTGTTGCTGAATTGCCGCTCATTTCATACGTGTGAAAAAAAAAAAAAAAAAAAAAAAGAAAGGAGGAAAAGGCGGCTGCTGTATCCAAGAGAAAGATCAAGGAAAAGTCATCAAAATAAATTTTATCAATTATCCAAGTTGAAGATCAAGATCAACGAAGACATGTTTTTTATTTAATTTATAATAGATTAAATACGGGGTACCAACGGTTCATCTCAGTGGTTTAATTTTTCGCATTTATTTTCATGAACGATTATTTAAGTGATATAATCATGCCATGCATCATATTCATGAATTCCACTCCTAACATATGCATACATGTAGATAATTAATCGTGATATTAATTAGGCATGTATGAAACGTAATTAATTTAGATTAATTTAGGTAATTAATTAAATTAATTAAAACAAACGAAATTTTATCGGAATATAAAATTCACATGATAAACTTAATTTGGGATAATAAATCCTATGGGGTTTAGGTTATGTAGTGTCTACATAAATTTTGAATTTTGATAATAAAAAATTGGCAAATCCGGAAAAGTTGGACACCAACTAAGCAAAAGTTACGAAAATTGGTTCGGGCGGTCAACATGGCTTCGGCTCGACTCGACTTGTCCGTCCAAGTGCGACGTTAGCGTCGGGGGTCCGGCAAGGTCAAGCTATCCGGCGAGCTGAGGCTCAATGGGGCAACCTTAGCCCGATTCTTCCCGCAATCGTACATGAACAACGAAGAGGACGGGTCGGCTTAGCCAATCCCGACACCATTCGGTGAACTCGGTTAAAGCTCAGTCAGGGTTTAAAACCGATGAGTTGGTGGTTGCTTTTCTTGATTTATTGTTTTCGGCTTATTCGAAAAATTCAACAATCCCAGAATTTTTTAAGATAACAAAATTCTTTGTGAATTTTATTTATGTAGTGTCTACGTAAAAGGATTTTAATTATCGAAAAAATTGGAAAATCGTGAAAAGATAGGACACTAACTAGACGGTATTTGGAACCGATAAGTTGGTGATTGTTTTTCAAGATTTATTGTTTTCGATTATTGGAAAAAAATTTGAGATCCTAAATTTTTATCATGACATTATTAGGACTATAAAATTCATTGGTGAATTTTTATTGTGCAAGAGATTTCCTAAATATTCGGAAAATTGGAAAATCATGAATAATGTGTTGCTAGTTAGACGGTATTTGGAACCGATAAACTAGTGGGAGCTTTTAATTTTGTGATTTATTGTTTTTTGGAATTATTAGAAAAATTCATAAAGTCCTAATGTATTAGGGTTTTATAAAATTCTTGGTGAATTTTAATTGTGTAGTGTCTACACAAAGAATTTATAAATCCGAGAAATTGGAAAGTCGTGAATAAGTGACACTAGTTAGACGGTATTTGGAACCGATGAACTAGGGGGAGGATAAATTTAAATATTCATGATTTATTGTTTTTCGGATGATTAAGAAATTGTGAAAAATCCTAAAGAGACTACATAATTTTCAAAATAACGAGTGGGAGCGGGGAAAGTGACAACCGACCCCACGGCCTCTACTATTGACACAAGCAAGTGAGAGAATGGTGACGCCTCGTGCCGCTTTGATTTCGGCCCCCTAAGGATGGCCTTCACCGCTATCAAAATGCATGGCTTGGTCTCCGAAAGGATAGGATTTTGGGTACTGCCGTCGAGTCACCGACCGACCACTAAGGCGGCATACTCGGGCGTACTTTGAGATCTCAAACAAGAGGTCACACTCTAAAGGGGTATTTTTGGAAATATCTTGGCTGAAAAGGAAGGTAATCAACAATTAAATAGAGATGTCCGATTCTCAGTTAATTGTTGAGAGAGATTGTCTCAATTTAATCGTCACCTCTTTGACCTACCCTAAGGCGGCACTGTAGATGTGAGATTAAATCATTGGAATGGTAGGATAAACTGCATGCATGACATCACGTTTATTATTCCTAAAATCATGTTTAGTTGTGGTGTATGATTTGATTTATATTTCTATCAAAAATTTATTTTCTACATCTGCATATTATCTCATGGTATCTAAACTGCTAAACATGATAAATTGACTGATGATGACTTCGTAAAAGTGGAAAAGTAACAAGAACGTTGAACTCGATAATAAAAAATGAAAATTAATTTTTCGGAAGAGGATGTTCCTCTTAAGCTTTCATACTTAAGTGACATTGATAAGAATGTCACTTTCGCTTTATGGAACCAATAAATCAAATAGTTGGTTTATTTAATGAATATGCAATATTATTTATTTGATAAATAATACGTAGAAAATACATTTTCGTTTTATGGAACCTATTTTGAAATAAATCAAATAGTTGGTTTATTTAATGAATATGCAATATTATTTATTTGATAAATAATACGTAAAATAGAAAAGACATTTTCTATTAAAAATTGACAAAGGTGGCGCCTATTTTGTGGATAATTAGGAGAAGAAATTTTCCTAGAATATCTCACATGTGTAATTAATTAATTATCTATTTGTTGGATAATTAATGGAAAAATAAATAGATTGATTTTTTGGGAATTATCTCTTATTTTGTGGGAAAAACATCTTTTTCTTATGGGAATAGGTTTTTGTGGTGTGAAAAGGATAACTCTCTAGACTAGTTATTTTCCTATATAAAAAGAGTTCCTCCTAACACAATTTACACAATAAAATTGCGCCAACACCAAAATAAAAGGAAGAAAAATTAGTTTCTTGCCTTAGTCATTAAGAGGAGAAAAATCTAGGGTTTTTCTTGTGCATATTCGAGGAGGTTCTACGGTGAGGATCGACGTCCACCAGTCGTCGCTAGGAGATACAATCCGGAAGATTGTGGCTTCTCCCTTTTGTCGATTCATCATCTCTCTCCGGTAAATCTACTAACCTTATCGTAGGATTAATTAGTTATGTCTCATATCGTAAATCGCATAAGCTTCCGTTGTGCAAAGATCGAGCCTCTCGATCGGTGCTATTACTTCTAGCACTAATATATCAGATAAGGTGTGATTTTCTACAGCATTGGTAACATAAAGTCTTATTGGTTGATCCATGACATAAAGTCCTCTGTGTAACTCAACTGAACCAATCATTTTCTTGTTCTTGTCCTGCAAAACACATCATGTTGGACCAATTGAGGGTTCACCCTTACTTGTCCTATATGAGTGACAGAGACATTATTTCCATTAGGCAGTCTCGTTTTATACCAGGTGAAGGTTTGGGATTGCTAAATAGATCTAATGATCCTACAATGTGATCTGTGGCACCAGAGTCCAAGATCCATTGTATTGATCTTACTAAATTTAGATCACATGTTCATGTAGCATGTGAGTAGTGTGTGACTAAATCAGCAGGTTGACCAACAACAAATCTTGGTGCCTGATCTTCTTCTGCTGATTGTTCCTCTTATACCATATTGGCTCTTTTTGACTTGAAACTAGGAGGAAAACCATGCTTCTTGTAACAAGTCTCCTCAGTATGACCATTAAATCCACAAAAACTACATTGCACCTTCTTGGGATTTTCAGGTCTAAGATTTACAGCAGAGTTAGGTCTGCTGACAATCTGATTTTGTCCCTGTCCATTCTTCTAGGACAAGAGAATCATGGAATCTTGATTATTGGCCTTGTTAGACACATGCAACTTCTGTCTTTCAAATTTGATTGCCATTGCAAAGGCATCATGAATTTCTGGAAAGGGTGCCATCAGCATTGCCTGTGAAACCATTGGCTCAAATTCATCTCTTTAAGGAATTTCATGACATGTTCAGCCTCCATATGATCCACCAGATTGCTAATTGCATTGCAGTGACATTGAGGATCACAAGAATGGACTGTTACAGGCCTGATAGTCTTGATTTCTTCCCAAAGAATCATTAACTTTGTGAAATATTGATTGACAGAATCTGTGCCTTGCTTCAGCAGATGCATTTATTCAAGAAGATCTAAAAGTCTTAAGGCATCAACATTTGAAAATCTTGCTGCAAGATTCTTCCAAACTGCATTTGCATTCTTGAAATACATCAAACTTTGAGCAATGGTGTTTTCAATAGAGTTTAAGATCCATGATCTCACCATTGTATCACATTGTCTTCATGCATGGAAGTCTGTTGAATCTGCTTCTGGCCTTTTAATTGTGCCGTCTACGAAGCCAATGTTGTTCTTGGTGATCATCACCATCTCCCTGGACATTTTCCATGGATTATATTTATTGCCATTCATCAATGGCTGAACAAGAACCAGAGAAGGATTCTCATTAGGATGAACATAGAATGGAATTGAGGGACTTATTTCTTGTTTCTTAGCTGCCATGGCTATCAAGAACTCCAGAATTGATCACAAAATCAATAATGAAAGTGAGAATATAGGAAAAATCAAGAACATCAAAACTCAGAAAAAATGACAAGCTACTCTCAAGAAACCGAAATCAAAACTCACTCTCAAGATTATTCAAAGAAAAAAACGATGCATTTAGAAATTCTCACATTTCGCTTACTCGGACCTTTTCTATGCTATCAATCCTTACCGGCAAAGTGTAAAAAAAACTTGGTAATTCGAAATCTCGTGAAAGATGATGAAAACACAGTGTCGATCCTCGAGAAAACTAATTCACCGTGTGAGATTATTCAAAGATCGAGAGAAATATATATAGATATATAGCAATACATATATATATATAGTATATAAGTATATATAGAAAATATCTAAGGCATTTAAGAATATGTTATTGAAATTCTTCACACACGAGCATTCCGAATTGTCATATGTCCTCATTGATACCATGATGAAGTTTAAGTATGTCAATTAAAAACACAAAAACGTAAAATCTCTTGAGTACATATTTCAATATTGATTCTCCGTAAAAATCTACCCCGGTTTAGAAATCGTTCCGTTGTCACAATGCACTCACCAATTTTACCCTCGGTCTTTCTATTAACGATCATAACCTAACTACGGGCGTATAATTTATCAAGTAGCTAATTCAATACATTCATTATAACATTTTTATCCAATTTTAGTATAGTCATCATCCATTTCCTAAAAGATATACTAATCCAATTTCATATCTTGGCTAGATTAAGTTAGCCTAATCATTATTATAAGTAAGATACTAATAACAACATAAATACATTAGAAAAGTTACAGATTACAATCGAAGCTTCAGAGTTGTATCCTCCGGAAATAGCAACTCCTTTACATCAATGAGCCTTGATACATCTTCTAAGCATTATAACGATACTTTATACTACCGCATTATTCTCGGCAGAGTGCCGCTTATGCTTTTATTTAACTAAAAACAACAAAACGAAACTATATATAGATATAGAACATACACTTCAAAATGGTTGCATTTGAAATAGACTAATCACAAGGTCGGGCGCGTGCGGACCACCACCACGCGTGCGGCTACAGTCGAGATTTGTGGGCCCAGCCAGAGAGATTTTTCGCAATATTCGGCCTTCTCCGGCTTTCATATCTCGATGTTTGTAAAACCATCTCGAAATGTAGACCTCATTGACATGATTTGATATTCGTTGGAAAGCTCTTTTGAAGGCCTACAACTTTCATCAAGGACTTTTTCTGAAAATGCCTCTAAGTTAGATCAAATGTCCGTTGAAGATGAGTTACTGGTAGAAACATTAAGTACAAATTGATATTCTCAAAGTTGTTAGATTTTGGCATAATCTTTTATCCCACAAAACTCATGATTTATACTTCAAAGTATGTCATATTTTGGGATCTTGGTAAACATCCGATCTGCAATAATATCAATGAAACACCAAACGTAAATCGACAAAAAACTATCATTTTTATCGTTTTTATAACTTATGCATCTAATTATAACTAACTATGATTTTTATAAGTTTTTAATGCATTTATATGAAATTATACTAAAATATCATACAATTAATAATAAAAAGTCTTATAATTTGATCATATATTTTTCATACATCGATCACCAAAATAAAATACGGAATTATTATTGATGAGCCAACTTAGACAGACATTAGAATTACAAATACAACCGACCGCTTTTCATTACATCATACTAAACTAATCAAAGTCGCAGTCATATTGACTTTCAGGTTCAACAGTCGCTACGTATTCTAGTTACAAGTTAAGTTACCAGGTGATCATAGTTTTTGCCTCGTAAGGCGGTGGTTTGTTCCCCAAGGTCTCGTTGCATCGGGCCTCCGTTTCCTAGATTTTTCAGCAAACTCTTCCTGGGCTTCTTCTATTCAACCCAATAACGTGTTTTACCTCAGATCCAATTTATCCTTGCTCCTGAAAAATGGTACTACCTGAAAATCACACAAAACGGAGCAAAACAGTATTGATTCCAAAGGATAAACATACAAATGCATTAGGCATTTGACATGAATTTCATACAATAATCAGACTATCTCTCATCAATTGAGCAGAATTTGGGGGAGAATCGGGCATAAAATATAGTACCAAATAGAATGTCATCAATTCTTTAATCAAACAAGCCCACAATCATGTTTGAGCTCGGCTCATTAAGCTAAACGTACAAACGATCATGAACACTAATGAGCCAAACATGAGTTTGGTCATGAACGGGTTTGTTCGTTTAACATCACTAAATATTGCCTTCTTGGGGAAACTAGTTTGGGACTTAGTAAAGCAAAAGGACACGCTATGGGTGCATGCCCTATCTGAAAAGTATAAGGGACTGTTTATGCCCATAAAACCAGGCAGTTCACCAACTTAGAGAGGCATTTGTAAAGCCTATGCTCACTTGTAGAGAGGACTTGAGAAAAGACAACATAATTATGTATGGAACAATGACCCTAAAAGGAAATGTGCAGTTGCATATGGATATGCTATACATGCCTAACTCCAAGCCCAACAAAAAATAATGATGTTTGGAGGAAGATATGGCAGCTGAAAGGTCCAACCAGAAGTAACTTCCTGTCGTGGACCATTACTCATGATGACCTTGTTATGGCTGAATTCATATATGCCAGACATGTGACAGATGATCCGATGTATAAGCTGTGTAACAGAAACGATTCTATCCTTCGTGAACTACGAGATTGTAGTTGGGCCGAAAAAATTTAGAGCCTTTGTGTAGCAACTGAATGTTGGAATAAGTTTTTTTTGAAACCAACACACATGCAAATTGGTTGAGACTGAATTTGAGTTTAGACAGAAATCACCCATTGGACCAGCTTGATGGAAGTACATGTGGAATGAAGCAGTCTAAGGTATTTGGATGTGGAGAAACAAGATCAGACATGAAAATGAAATTGAGAGGCCTCCGACATTTGTTTAATTGGAATACAGTTGAGAGAGCAAGAAATCCTTGATTTGTTTGATACATAAATTAGCCTTTGCTTATAATATTTTTTGGAGGTATATTGCCATTGTAAGTTTGTTTTGCTCAACCTCTTAGCAAGCTTGTTAATAAAATGATCATTTTAAAATAAAATAATAATGATGGGAAAATAAACTGTCAGCCCTTGAAAGCTCTAACCTCAATTTATAACCAATAGTAAAACCAATGGTTGCACTTTATTTGAACCTCCTTGATAATTTTTTCTTAATTTCGAAAAGCCGGAAGTTTTATCAAAAAGTCAGACAACACCGAAAAATACAAACACAAAACCGAACGGAACAACTGCCTGACACCGCTGGACTCCCTAACAAACAAAAAGTAAACCAAGAATGAAGCACACACCCCTTAACACTTGCAACCCTTCTCTTCCCCCTCTTTTTTCCTTCTTTTTTCTTTCTTCTTCTTTATTTCTTTCTTTCTCCATTCTTTCTTTCTTCCTCGTTTCTTCTTCAATCCCTCTTCAATCATTCATCAATTTTTTCTTTCATTTTATTTCTACTTAGTACATCATACACTTTCAAGTTAGAGAAATTTTCAAGTGCAATCAGTGGCGGATTCATGCATTTATCCTAGTCCAGTCACCGAGATAAATTTGAATAATCACCGACGTTCAAACTATATTTTAAAGAACAAAACTACTCGTTTTAATAGTTAAAAAATGCATCTTATGTTAAATCAATTATCCATAGCTCTAGAACATCATAATAATCACACGGTAAAGAACCAGAATTACCTCCGTTTGTGGCCATGTTGTTGCTGCCGGAGATGGCTGTCGATGCTGCCGGAGATGAATTGCTGCAGCTTTGACGAGGATTCCGGTATCTCTCTCATTGCCTACAACCGTTATGTGTTGGTTTCTTTCATATGCTTTATGATGGAATAAAGCATTGCTTTTATAGGCGGAGAGAGGGCCGAAATCCGAATGACCTAGGGTTTAGCTTTAATCTCGGCCGTCCATCAAAGCCAAGTTTTAATCGGATTAAAACTCCTTTTAAATAACCAATAAATAATAAATAGCATATTTCCTAGGGAAAACGAATTTTCTATAAGACCACTATTACGGGAAATGAAATTAATCGGGCTCAATAAAAGTCACGACTACATTCTCCCACTTGGTCGATAGGAACATTTATCAGTGTTTTCCTTTTAAAGGAACATAAGGCGCGTGCTATATGTTAAACAATTTCTTTTAGTCGGTTAGCGTAAGTGTCATCATTAATCTAGCTGTCAATGGGAGTCATAGCGGTTACACATCATTCTGCAACATGCTCCCTTCTATGTACCACAACATTGACAAACGTCTTAACTAGACCATAAACAGAGATTACATAAACGGTCCCATCATGTCTTTGCAAGAGACAATTTCTGTTTTAATAATTCCATTCATAAGGTGTGTACACAATGGAAAACAGAAAACAATAATGATGTAGAAGATTAACATTAGGAGCTTAACATATGTCAAATAGCTCAACATATGTCAAATGTAAGTACAAAATAAATGGCAGAACACAAAAATTAAGAGCTATCCTCAAGACCCATGCTTTCAGTGTCTCTTTGTTATGTCATTAGGATAGTCCTTTTGTAAATATGTCTGCAACCATAAGATTTGTCATTATATGTTCAACGACAAACAAATATCTTCTAACATCTTACTTCAGTAATAGATATTTAAGGTCCATGTGTTTTGGTCCCTCAGATATCATGTCATTCTTAGAGGTTCCATGTCCTCTAGATTGCAGCCACATAACATGCCACGTACTCTACTTTCATGGTGGATGAGTAAATCAACTATTACTTATGGCTTTTCCGTGATACGGCACCTCCGTTTAGAAGATACACGTAGCCAAGAGTACAAAGTCTGGTGTCAGTTTATCCTTCAAAATCCGAGTCTGAATAACCAGTCACCTGTGGGTATCCTGATTCTCAGTCTGTGAGCATGTAATTCCAGTTCCTTTAAGTATCTCAGTACTTTCATAGCAACTTTCCAGTGAGACATTCTTGGATTGCTTTGAAATGTACCCAGCATGCCAACAACATGACTAATGTCAGGTCTTGTACAAACCTGTACATACTGTAAACTCTCTACAAGAGAAGCATAAGGATGTTTTTCCATTTCTTTACGTTCCAACTCATTCTGCGGAATAATATTAGAACAATAATGAAAGAACATGTCATCATGCCAAATCTTTCCAAAACTTTATCAATATAGGATTTTGAGACAATCCTAAATATTAAGTGCCCTGTCACGGAATATTTCTATCCCTAACACATAGAAAGCCCTGCTTAAGTCTTTCCTTTCAAAGTTCTTGAAGAGATCGGCCTTGGTTTTATGTAATACACCAAAATCACTGTTGGCCAATGATAGATCATCAATATACAAAATAAAAAATATGAACATACTCCCACTGATCTTGAGGTATATGCAAGGGTCAATTGTGTTCTCATTGAAACCGAAAACAGTAATGGTTTCATGAAACTTTATGTACCATTACCTCGAAGCTTGTTTCAGTCCATATATTGATTTCTTAAGCTTGCAAACCATGTCTTCTTGACCTTCAATAATGAATTCTTTAGGTTGACGCATGTAGACTTCTTCTTTCAAGTCTTCATTCAGAAAGGCTATTTTCACATTCATGTGGTGTAACTCGAGATCATAATGAGCTACTAGCGCCATGATAATTCTAAAAGAGTTTTTCCTGGTCACAGGGAAAAAAGTCTCATTATAATCAATGCCTTCTTTCTGATTGAAACTTTTGGCAACAAGTCGGGCTTTATATCGTTCAATATTACCATTACAGTCATGCTTAGTATTGAACCCATTTACAGCCAATTGTTTTGTGTCCTGAAGGTAATTAAACAACTTCCCATACTTGATTTTCATCCATAGATTTCAATTCATCTTTCATGGCATCAATCCGCTTACTAGAATTAACTTCCTTAATGGCTTGTGAAAACAAAACCGATTTTTAATTGTCCCTTGTTTATATTCTACTTGATAAATCATGTAATCATTAGGAATAGCATATCTCCTTTGTATTTGATATCTTTTTAATGCTGGTTCCTTTGGTGCTTCAATACCTATTTTCATTGGCCATTATATCATCATGGAGTTGTTGATCATTTATTGGATTTTCTTCATTGTTCAACGGTTCAACAATAGAGAGATTCCCAATACTTTTCGGAATAGGGTTAAAAGGGACGGGTACCCTTATTTCCTTTATGATCACATCATGAATTTTATCACTCCCATTGATTTCGCCATTCTTGTAGAATATAGCATTACCGGTTTCAACAATTCTCGTAATATGGTTAGGACATTAAAACATATATCCTTTGGATTTTTCTGGGTAACATTGAAGTAACCACTAACTGTTCTAAATCCAATTTCTTTACTTGTGGATTGTAAATTCTAGCCTTAGCTAGACATCCTATATTTGGAGATGCTTCAAATTAGGTTTCCACCCTTTCCACAGTTCAAAAGGTGTCTTTGGAACTGTCTTACTGGGAATCCTATTTGAAATGTAAACAGCTGTGCTTAAAGCATCCATCCACAATGATATAGGCATCAGCATGACTCATCATAGATCTAACTATTTCCATATACGTATGATTCTGTCTTTCTGCTACACCATTCCGCCATGGAGATCCAGGCGTTGTGTATTGAGCAATAATTCAAAGCTTTTGGAGAATATTTGCAAAAGGTCCAGGATGTTGTCCTGTTTCGTCATACCTTCCATAAAATGCACCACCACTATCCAACCTTATGATTTTCACCTTTCTATCTTGTTGTCTCTCGACATCAGTTATGAACATTTGTAAAATGTCCACAGATTGAGATTTGTAATGCAACAAGTATAGATAATAGTAACATGAATAATCATTGATAAGAGTGATAAAATACTTTTCTCTTCCAAATGTGGGAGCATCAAAGGTCCACAAACGTCTGTATCTATTATTTCAAGAAGCTGGGTACTTCTTGTGGCTAAATTGAGATACAAAATATTTAATGAGGCTAATTTAAACAACACTTACATAAGAGTAGAGTATAGACAAGAAAATAAGGTGCTCCTGTGGGTAGTCACCATAAATTCTTCACATAATGTCGTGATACTCACATATAATTGAGTGATATTTTTGTAAAGAAGACGAACAAGGTATCTGTGGATATCCTTGACCTTCGTAATATACACCCCATTTATCTTTATGTTGTGGTGATAATATGAGTTTTCAGCAAAAGTGGTATTAAGATAAGTTTAATAAAAATGGCTACACTTAAAAGGTAAGAACTTAATACAACATAAAAGTTGCTTATACCAACTAACTAGGGTCAAATACCAATGTAATCCTTAATTTGACATATCCCTTAATTTGAACTATTTGTCAATTTAACTGAAAACATTCACGCATCATCATTTTAGGCTGTTGTGGCAATACCCAACGTTCACGGTAAAGAACCAGAATTACCTCTGTTTGTGGCCATGTTGTTCTTTGCCGGATGGTCGCCGATCTTTGCCGGAGATGGTCAAGACGAAATTGTCGTAGCTTTGACGAGGATTGTGGTATCTCTCTCCTTGCCTACAACCGTTATGTGTTGGTTTCTTTCGTATGCTTTATGATGGAATAAAGCATTGCTTTTATAGGAAGAGAGAGGGCCGAAATCCGAATGACCTAGGGTTTAGCTTTAATCTCGGCCGTCCATCAAAGCCGAGTTTTAATCGGATTAAAACTCCTTTTAAATAACCAATAAATAATAAATAGCATATTTCCTAAGGAAAACGAATTTTCTATAAGACCACTATTACGGAGAAGGAAATTAATCGGGCTCAATAAAAGCCACGACATCATTTTCTTACATTCTCCCACTTGGTCGAGAGGAACATTTATCAATGTTTTCCTTTTAAAGGAACATAAGGCGCGCGCTATATGCTAAACAATTTCTTTTAGTCGGTTAGCGTAAGTGAATTATACACACCCAGTGGATTTGTATAACGGATTTGAATAGTGGATTTGCGTGGCTAGTGATTTTTATCATGCATTTGGATCCTTATCCCTTAAAATTGGAGTGGATTTGGTAGAAAACTTTTGAACAAAACGCAGTTCCAAAATCGGAGTGGATTTGGTAGAAAAAAATGCAGGGGATTTGCGCATAATATGTGTGTCTTAATTTTTGGATTTTTTAAGGAAGAAGTTTTCATGGAAAAAAACCGAGGAAGAGGAATGCAAAATTTGTTGAAAGTACTTGTTAGACGTGTAAAACTGCCTATAAGGGTGGTTTGGTCTTTTTAGTGGATTATTGTCCTTTTTCACCAATTTTTACAACTTGTCTCTTTTTTAACATTTTCATCCTTTACCCATAAATAAAATCCTAATAACGCACCAATTATTTTGCAATTAAATGCCATTAACTCGCCAGTTACACTGTATTAACTCCATTCATTTACACGTGTACGTATTACACAACATTAAATACTACCCGTAAATAAAACGCAATGATTCTGAATAGGGCTGAACTTGGGTTGGGTTGGGTCGACTTGAGTTGGGTTTTTACATAGTATAAGTCGGGTTGGTTCAAGAAAAAACTAACACAAACCAAACTAATTGACTATAAAACCCAATGGGTTGGTTTTGGGTTGGTTTTGGTTGGGTTTCGGGTTTTCATCCATAAAACATGCATCTATAATAAAACTTTTATAATATAAAATCCACACATATGTATATATATCAAAATTCGAGTTCCATACCATATATTCATATCAATAACCATTAAAGAAAACACTTTTAGTAAAGAATACGTTAAAATTTGATAATTAAGAGTCCAACAACATATAACAAACCAACAACATATAGAGATAATAAACATATTTGAAATAGTCATACTTAAAAAAAAACATACACGAATTCTTTTTTCCAAAGAAAGGTCAAAGAATCGTAGACGAAAACTGAAAATGAAGTGCTAGCAGCAATACGATAAAACAATTTTACTATGGATGGAATACAAACATACATATATATTTTATATATATATATATATATATATATATATATATATATATATATATATATATATATATATATATATCAAGTTTGGTTTAAGTCAACCCGAAAAAAAAAAAAAAAACCAACCCAAAATGTTTTTGGTTCGGGTCAAAACCCAACCCAAAAAATTTGGGTTTCAATTGGTTTGGGTTTTCGGGTTGGTTCGTTTTGAGTTTTGGGTTGGATTGAGTTTATTGGGTTTTTTGCTCAGCCTTAATTCTGAAGATTGATTTTCTTTGCGAAGGTTGTGCATCTTTGGTCATTGAACACATTCGATTATAATATATAAATTATACACATACTTTGGTTTTGAGAAATTTACTATAAAATCCTTTTTCACTTTCTTTAGCATTTCTTCTCCACATTAAATCTTGATTTTGATTAACTGATGTTAACCTTCTTTAATGTGAAGAATTTATGTGATTTTTTTTTACGTTCTTTTTAGTAAGGCGTTGCAAATGTGAAAATTGATGGTGTCTCACATGAGTTCTCTTTAATCGGAAAATTGTGAAACTGTAAGATTGGAGGTTAAATTACACAAAAATGTTGTAACTGTGATGCCGATTTCCAAAAAAAAATAAAAATAATGAAGATGCCAAGGTGGTCAAGGATAACGGCAATGTGGGATACAATACTGGGGCTATTGGTCGATCATTATTTATGAGTAGTTGAGTACTACTTTAATCCCAAAGCAAGTGTAATAACCTCTTATATTGATAATGTCTATTTAGTTTAGTTTTGAGGGTTATCAAATAGATGGGATGAACATTTTTTTTCATATTAAGTATCTCAATGACCATATGAACAATCCTTTTCATATTAAGTATCTTAATGACTATCATATGAACAATCTTTTATATATATACTAGTGAGTTCCGGCCGTGTAAGGCACGGAAACCAGATACCCAGGATAATTAAACTATTCATAACATCATATAGAAGCAAAAATTTAGCAATTCAGTGTGAGATGATTGAAAAAGTTAGCATAAAAAACCTAGAATCGTGAAATCGATACATACTGGTTTGCAAAGGAAGGAATTTAGGCAGTATTACAACATAACAAGTAGAAGCAAAAGAAGTTGTTATGTAGGCAAAATATCATTCATATTACTAAGCATGCACATAAGAGAATGTGTAATGCTTTGTAATACGTTACAAAACATGTCGCAAAATAGGAGGAAGAATATTTTTTCCTTACAAGTAAAATACAACATTTTGCAGGGTCTTTTGATCATAAGGTGTCTACTTATGCTCTAGTTGGTCCATGTTTTTCTTGACTTGGACCTTGCTCACTCTCAGCAGGTGCAGGAGTTTCCTGAACAACATTAGATACCAGTGACTTACCGGCTGCACATTTTACTGCTTTCTGAGACCTTATAATTGGAGAAACAAAGTCAATGTTCCTTTTAGCAGATGGGCTGGATCGGGAAACCTGTCCAACAACTTGCTCACCTTCCATCTCTTTCAGCACTTTACTTACTGGGGTGAAAAACTGCTTCTCAGTTGGGTCATCACCCTTGGCATCAATCTCGGTTAGTAGAGCATGCGGATCAACATTAATTTTCACATTAGGAGCATTGTAAGTTTTGATCGCCTCATATCGAACACTTTGAACAGATTCGCTTGTTTGGTCCTTTATTCCTTGTTTCTTCAAGAAACATACAACTGTCAGCTTCTCCAACTCTATCTTCATTTCTTCCTCAACTTGAAGTCCCTAAAACATCAGCAAAGTTGTAAGAATCATTAATGTTTTGTGTATTGATACATTGAGATACGTAAAGAAACTCACAAATTCTTGAGAATCTTTCAGCAGTTGTGGAGTGATGCCTGTGACTAGTTCAACATCTGGTGACTTTAAAGTCACAAAGAGAACATTTTCACCTTCAGTCAGCTGTATTGGTATTCGGCTCCTAAATCAATTTGATTAGAATACATTAAAGCAGTTTATGAATGTATAAACCATAATTTTATATCAATATAAGTGATCATATAAATAAACCTAACTTCTACACCGCTTGCCTCACCGTATTTGGAACACTTTATAACCCATTCCATGGGAATATCGAGTCTTTTCTTGCAGGCTTGACAAGCATGTATCCAGTATTTTTGTGTGCTAGGTATAAACTTAGGTTTGGTAAAATAAACCAAATTTGATGCCGGAATATTCGGTTTGATAACCGGCTACTAACTCTTCTTCCGCTTACGGTAAATCAAAAGGTAATATCTCACACTCGGCTGAGCGAAATCAAAAAATGATAAATCCTATAGGTTGACGCCGACATTCTCGCTTCCGCTTCGCCCACCATCGCCGCGCGAGGCTTCTCTAAGGCGGAACGCTCCCCTACCGATGTATTTTGACATCCCACAGCTTCGGCAGATCGCTTAGCCCCGTTCATCTTCGGCGCAAGAGCGCTCGATCAAGGGAATGGTTGGCTAATTGCTTTATATAGACCCTTTCCGAGTGAAAGCACAAGTCAAAATAACTTTCGCAAAAAGTGACAAGGTAATATTTCCATTTATTCGGGAAAGGGATGTACCTTTTCAAAACAAAATAGACTTTCCTTGATACCTAACATAATGCATGATAGGATCTTTGAACAACCATAGATTAGTCCGAAAGTCCTTAGCAAAAGTTTCGGTATAGCTTTCGCTCTTTCTTTTTACATAGCAATATATTCTCTTGTTTCTCTTGACAGTCCTTTAACGTAAATTTCTATATTCGTCTTTTTTTGGGGGGTCTATGGAGTTGGACTCTCATGTCGATCGAAGGAATCATCCTTTCTACGGAGGTAAATCTTTGCCTGCTAGGCCAGAGGATAGCAAGTTAAAAATTCTGTCTCGGTAGGACATGTATTTCTATTACTATGAAATTCATTATGAAATTTTTCATGCTTTTCCCAGAGGTCTGGATCTGGAGAAAGCTGCAATCAATAGGATTTCCCTAATCCTCCCTTCCCGAAGGCTTGGAGGGAGATCTTTCATATCTTTCGAGATCCACCCTACAATATGGGGTCAAAAAGCCAAAATAAGTGATTTTAGGTTTCATATACGGTTCTCGGAGGGGGAGTTCCGCCTATCTCAATAAAGTCTATGATTGGTTCAAGAACGTTTAGAGATTCAAAGCGATTGCGGATGATATAACTAGTAAATATGTTCCTCCACATGTCAATATATTTTATTGTTTAGGGGAATTACGCTTACTTGTTTTTTAGTACAAGTCGCTACAGATTTGCTATGACTTTTTACTACCGTCCGACGGTTCATGAGGCTTTTGCTTCATTCAATAAATGACCGAAGCTAATTTTGGTTGGTTAATTCGATCAGTTCATAGATGGTCGGCAAGTATGATGGTCCTAATGATGATTCTTTCTGCAAGCAGCCTGCTAACATGGTTCTTGTAGTTGCACACCTCTAAACGGAATAAGGCCTGCTCTTGCTGAAATCATTACTCTTCATTCTCCCGTGCTCACAGCAATTGCGCTCCTGACCCAATAACCCAACTTTGTCTTTCTCTCAGATATTTAAATAATAAATAGGTTTTTTAGCAGCAATTAATTTTTTATTGGGAGATAAAAGAAGACATTATCTAAACAACCTAAATAATATTTTAGTTACCAATGGGAGAGCAGAAATAGCATCAAACACAGTAATCGTATCCGGTTCAGCAGGTGGTGGGTATAAGATAGAGACATCTCTAAGCTTCATTTTTCAGCAATGTGGTTATTTCATCCATGTTTTCATGGTACCTGACATAAACAATGTTATGTAACTTCTTATTTACGAATGAAAATAATACTCACATACTTATTGCATATCATCATGGTTACCATTCTAACATAGTGGCCTTATCAGTCAACGGGAGGATTTATCAAGAAGTATGAGTACATGCGGGTTGAGAGAGATAGCCCTACAAAAGCATAGGTTTAAAGTCAATGGTACTTTATTAACAATAGATTAAACTGAAGATTACAATTTTGGAAGGGTAAATATTTACCATGAAATGTTGTTGCTTTTACATTTGTTGCAATAATTATCGAGATACTAGGTAAAGCATGTGTTAACTCAAGGCCCTCAACATCTCCAAAATCATCCCACAATGTCATTATCATTGAAACTTTCATGTTATCGGCACAAAACAGTTTGCATAAAAAGATGTTGATCTTTATAGCCATAAGTATATATTATATGATAATTCATAGATGATATTCAGTTTAACAGGCATTAATGCATAGTTTATGAGATTGTTTAAAATAAAAACTCATTGATTGTATGAATATTATATCTAAAAAAAGTTAACAATATTTAACTTATCTTAACGTCAATTACCTTTGGTCGATAATGACTATCTCACGCTGACTTGATTTCTTATTCACCTGCCTACGTGGCATCGCATGAATGACAAGCGCTTTGACATCTGAGAAAAAATTGGCTCACATTATATAATCATATCCAATCAATATGAAGATTGTTATATATGCAGAAATCTTACTGAAATAGATTTCGATATCCGCATGCCTAAAGAAGTCTTTAAAATCTCGAACATGGTATGTCACTGGCAGGAATGGAGGAATTTGTTCATCAACAGGCTCAACCAATTTGTTGTATTCTAAAACCCATGTGAAGGCATAAGGTCCCAACTTGAAGAAAGATACAGCTTCAAGTAACTTAGCATTGGAAACGTCGTAGCGTTTAAATGCCAGCAGAGTACGCTCGAAATAGCGGATAGCATCTTCGTACACGAATCCTGATACCTTTGTTCCCTATTTGTTCATAAGAAATGGAACATATTTAGTATAAAACACAATATAATTTAGTGTAAATGTGCCATTAAAATGTTAGATGAAAAGTAGAAAAACATTTTCATCAACCAATACATAAAGCCTGCAGCGTTTCTCTGATTTCCCATTACTTCTTTTCCCAGTTTGTTCACGATGGAGTTCAACAACATGTACTCTAACAGTCCAGTCGTACTGTCTTGGTTGATTTCCAAAATATTAAACATTTTCCTTCCTGGTACGATTGCCATACTGTCTAACTGTATGAAAGAACATGTAATTGATAGATCAATGTTTTTTTTATATAAAACAATAGAAGGCAAAATACTATCAGTCCAAGAGATAATTTGTCATAGTGAAAAGAGTAGACATATGCTGGAATCTAATAACAAACAGTAAAGAAAGGATTAAAAAAGAAAGTAAAAAAAAAACATGAAGCACAGTAAATAAGATGTGTACAGTTAAAGTACCTTTTTTAGATACATTTTTAATGATTGTGTCAGCACTTCCTTGTAAACTATATTTTTGGTTTCCAGTGAAGATATTTTATCCTATAGTCTTTCATAAGTAGTACTTTTATAGAGGATGATTTTTTTTGCACGTGACAATGCAACATAAAGCTGCCCATGTGAGAACATGGGTTCCTTTAAATAAATACCAACACAGTCTAACGTTTGACCTTGAGCTTTGTTTATTGTCATCGCAAAGCACAGTCTTACTGGAACTTGTACACGCTTGTAAGGAACTGGATACATTTCATTTGTTGGAGGTTGAAGTGGAATTCTGTGTAAGAAAACTTGATTTCCTGCAAAGTCCCCTAAAGAAATCTCAGCTTGTATGACATTACGACTAAGATATTTGCAGACTAACCATGTTCCATTGCATAAGCCTTCAGATGGATTAAGATTACGCAACAACATGATTGGAGCACCTACTTTTAAGGTCAATTTATGTGGAGGTAATCCATTTGGCATTAGACTATTTAGTAGGTCTTGATATTGTCCTTGAAGATCACGGTTTTGAGTTTCATCGAAACTGATGTATTGTACTGCCTACCCAGAAAATCTAGCAATCATCATGCTAGATTTTTAGTTGTGAACAAATTGATTCTTAGTTGTGAGTAGAACTCTATTAACATAGACTGTGCTTGTGGTGTAAGACCTATTAATTCTCATGAGCTAAAAAAGTGTAAAATTAAAAAATGATTATAAAATAGTGCACACATAGTACAACTCTATGAATGCCACAATCTTCCTCTAGAATTCACGAGTCATCAAATTACAATAGCGAGGGAGACCACAACTTTTAATTTTATCATTGTATTTTCATTAGAAATGTGGCGATTTAAACTGGTTGTGTTATAATTTTATTGCATTATTTTTTGAAATCTAATTTATTGCATTTTCATGTTCCAATTTTCCATGAAGTTAAAACACCACGTGCATTATGCACGGTTTCCGGCTTGTATTATATATAGATAAGTGTGTGTGTGTATCCCTTTGAATGATGAATTGGTAAATTTAAAAAATTAAATCCGAGTAAAAATAAAATTAAATCAATGATAACTTTAATAGAGAAAGAAAAATTAGTTAGTTAATAACAACAACAAATATACTATCCCGTCCCATAAAAACTGTAAACTTTTTGCGGTGCACATATTAGGAAATAATTAATGTGTTGTATTTTAAGTAATGATGGACATATATGCCCCTCTATATATACGATCACAAGGACACAAGCCCCTCTATATATACGATCCCTAAGGAACTACGGAGACTTGATTCCAATCCCCGCATTGGATATGTAGGCAGCTTAATCACCATCAAGTGCAGTCTAAAACATCTCACAACCACCCCCTCTTTTGGTCACTTTTCGTTGCTCTCGAAAGTGTTCTAAAAATTGCTAAAACCGTTCGCCTAGGCACCGCCTAGGCCCTAGGCGCACCCCGAGCGTCTCGAACATACCCTAGGCGACCTCTGCTGGGCGATCCGGTCTTCTGGGCGGTGTTGGGCGGTGCTGGCCGCTCCTGGGCGCCGCCTAGGCGACCTAGGCGATTAGGGTTCCATCTGGGTGAACATCCAAGTTTTCCCAAGTGTTTAGACAAGAAAGAGGCATATATAACACTCATACCTTGATACTGCTTGGCAATAATGATGACGTAGTGTATCAATTTCCCACAATGAGCTCCCATTACAAAAACACAACTGTTAAAAGCTTTGTAAACAAGAACTCTTCGAATCAAGTCATCCAAAGTAAAGATATTACACTCTAGAGTTTTTCCCCAAACTGTAAAAAACTATTACTCTGAATGTTGGAACTCAAGATACTTGTACTCAGTTAGTGTAACCTTAAAACCCTAAAACCGCCTAGGCACCCCAGTAGCGTACTGACTTCGCCTAGTGAGTTTTAGAACATTGGCTCTCGAAGCTTTGATAGGTTATCACTAGAGAAATAACCCTAGATTTGATATAAACGATCTTTGGAATCGTCAATTGGTGCTAGAAAGAGGGTCTCTTTATTTTGATAATCTCAGGAAAAACTCCAGAATCAACATGGTGACCACATGGCAGCAACGCTAACAATGCGACAGAATCAGCTGCTAACAACCAGAACCAGTAGCACGAAGAAGTCTCTCTCGGATAAACCCACCAGGCGTTGGTAGATCAACTCACGGCTCTAGATGACGCAACAAAAGAGGATGTTCTCAATGCCGTTTTGGCAGAGGAGGACAAGGAAGATGAAGACCTGGAAGGTCTTGAGGAAGAGGATCCCCTTGAGGAAAATTCACATGATCCGGATCTGCAGGAGGGGGACCTATCATGAGAGAATTCATAGAAACAAGATTTGGATGAGGATGACCCTAATGACGGGACCTGGCAGCAAAATCCTTCTCCTCCTAGGCACAAACGAGCCAAGAGGGATGATCCGTCGACCTCATCGAATCTGAGAAAGCAGCTGGTCGTGCCACAGGTAATAGAGGCAGCTCACGCCGAGCTAGAGTCTATAGCCGGAAGGAGATCTGCACTCCTGGCTCTCGAATATTCTTTTTCTGATCATATTGACAACTATCCTCGGCCAGCGAGGTTCAAGATCCCAAAATTGGAACCCTACAATGGAACCAAAGACCCCAGATCATCTGTTCCAGTATCTTACGCACATGAATCTCGACCGTGCCCCAGAAAAGATGAAGTGCAAGGCGTTCCCAGCACTACTCACCGGTCGAGCTCGAGAATGGTTCAAGAAGATACCGGCCAGGACGATCTACAATTTTGATACTTTAGGAAAGATGTTCCTCAACGCTTTTATCATGGCGAAGCCCTTTCAGAAGAATTATACCCACTTGTTTTCTCTCAAACAGAAGCGAGACGAAACCGTGCTACAGTACCTTAAGCGGTTCAGCGAAAGTCACTCAAAGTCCGAGACGTCGATGATCATGTTTGGATCGTGTCCTTTGTGGTGGGACTACGTGAAGAGAGGCTATATGCCAAGCTGAGAAGCAAGCTCCCTGCGTCTATGGAAGAGTGCATGGAAATAGCGTTCAAGCACTGTCAAGGAGAAGAAGCCAACCGACTAAAGCGAGAGTTGGAAAAGTCGGAGTCCAAGAAAGAGAAGGCCAAGGATACTTCTGAGAAGAGAAGGACGTTGTCTGGAGATCGCACGATAGGGTCAGTTATGGGCCGATCCGAAAAGAAAAGTGCCTTGCAACCGCGAGACTTCCCGATGTTGAACAGGCCTCGCGAACATGTACTTGTGATTATGGAAAGGAAGGGTTTAGTGCGAACTCCCACGCCGCTGTGAAGCCACCTGGACAGAAGAGATAGAGCAAGTTTTGCACCTACCACCAAGACATTGGCCATGATCTGGACAGTTGCAGAGATTTCCAAAGAGACGTGGATGCAGCAATTGCTGAAGGGAATTTGGATGGGGTCGTGGAACGGCCTCAGTATGGAGAACGTCGAGGTCGATGTGACTACCCACAGAGGAACTACAACCAAGAGCGCAAGCAGGGAGAGCCCCAGCGAAGAAGTGATCGGTCTCTAGATAGGGATCAACAGATGGGCAATCGGCCAATTAACACCATCAACACTATTGTGGGAGGCCCTAGCAATGCAGTCGAGGTCGGCATCCTAAACGCCCGATCAGGGGGTGTACAAGCAAACAGAGGAAGTCAGATCCCCTTTCAGGTAGTAAGTTATGGGCCTAGGGACCCACTTCCACTGGTCCCGAACAACGAAGGCCTGGTTATTGAAGTCGTGGTGAATAAGAATCTGGTGAGAGGGTTTGCGTCGACACAGGCAGCGCCGTCAACGTTCTATACTTTGCAGCTTTCCAAGCTATGAACCTTAAGGAGTCCGAGCTGACTTTTGTTTCAGCACCCTTGTTCGGATTCGCTGCTTCTTCTATTCATCCCCTGGGATGGTTCGGCTCGCAACAACGTTCCAGAAGAAATCAGTGGGGAGGACTCTCATGGTCAACTATGTCATGGTCAAATCGTCAGGTCAACTATGTCATGGTCAAATCGTCATCAGCATACAATATCATCCTTGGAAGGCTGGCCCTGATTGATCTTCGGGCCGTAATCTCCCCAACTCACATCAGTTTAAAGTTTCCGACCGCCCTCGGCTCGGTTGAAATCAAAGGAGATCTAAAGGTCGCCCGAAGTTGTTATGCAACCACTATCAAAGACAAATGAGTTGTCTTGGCTTGATCAGTTTGGCAAGTCTTTATCATTTACTACTTTCGCTAGTCTACTTTTCATTTCTGCACTTTCATTATGTTTCGTCTGTTTCACTATTAGTCTTGGATATCTTTGCTTCGTTGAATAAATTTTAAGTTTTGCCAGATATTTCTTTGCCTGATTTTATAAGTCCATAAGGACCATCTACCAATACACTCCACGAATAAAACTTCACGCGAGAAATTAGTCCGACCTGGCCATGCTCGCCGTGCTTTTAAAACGAGAAGTCGGCACTAGCCTGGCCCCGCTCGTCCTAAAACTTCATGCGAGAAGTTAGTCCGACCTATCCCTGCTCGCCGTGCTTTTAAAATGAGAAGTCAGCACTAGCCTGTCCCCGCTCATCCTAAAACTTCACGCGAGAAGTCAGTATTACCTGGCCCTGCTCACTGTGCTTTTAAAACGAGAAGTCAACACTAGCCTGGCCCCGCTCGTCCTAAAACTTCACGCGAGAAGTCAGTCCGACCTCGCCTTGCTCGCCGTGCTTTTAAAATGAGAAGTCAGCACTAGCCTGGCCCTACTCGTCCTAAAACTTCACGTGAGAAGTCAGTCCGACCTGGCTCTGCTCGCCGTGCTTTTAACACGAGAAGTCTGCACTAGCCTGGCCCCGCTCGTCCTAAAACTTCGCATGAGAAGTCAGCCAACCTGGCCCTGCTCGCCGTGCTTTTAAAATGAGAAGTCAGCACTAGCCTTGCCCCACTCGTCCTAAAACTTCATGCGAGAAGTCAGTCCGCCCTGGCCCTGCTCGCCATGCTTTTAAAATGAGAAGTCAGCACTAGCCTGGCCCTACTCGTCCTAAAACTTCACGCGAGAAGTCAGTCCGACCTGGCTCTGCTCGCCGTGCTTTTAACACGAATGTCTGCCTTAGCTTTGCCCCGCTTCGTCCTAAAACTTCGCATGAGAAGTCACCAACCTGCCCTCGCCTTTCGCCCGTGCTTTTAAAATGAGAAGTCGAGACTAGCCTTGCCCCACTCGTCCTAAAACTTCATGCGAGAAGTCAGTCCGCCCTGGCCCTGCTCGCCGTGCTTTTAAAATGAGAAGTCTGCACTAGCCTATCCCCGCTCGTCCTAAAACTTCACGCAAGAAGTCAGTCCGACGTGGCCCTGCTCTCCATGCTTTTAAAACGAGAAGTCAGCACTAGCCTGTCCCCGCTCGTCCTTAAACTTCACGCGAGAAGTCAGCGCGACCTGGCCTTGCTCGCCGTACTGTTAAGGGAAATCCGTCTAAATTAACTTAAATGGTCCTAAGGTCAGTCTGACTTAGTCTAACTCATACCATCCGAGTTCACAAGTTAAGCTCGGCCTTATATACAACATAAGTGTGTAGTCTGAAAACTCAGAGTTTAATCCAGGGCAGCACGCCCCTTAAAAAAATGTTGGCGCAATCTAATAGAGTATGCCATCCAAAAACTTAGAATAATGAATGGCATACTGGGGGGCACCCCTATAAACAATGAAAACATCAACAATAACAAACAAAAGATAACTCAAAAAATAGAAACAAAACAACTTTTTTACTGAACAAATACCAAACAAAATCGAAGTATATAGTACAAATTCTTCAAAAATAAACTCCTAAACTTTAAGAGTTTGAGGTCGGACTCTTCTAAGGCTCGGACGAAGGAACCGAGCTAGACACAGCAACAGGCTGAGCAGTGTATTTGGAAACAATGTCCACCCCAGCCTTAAAGTCCCGCACCCATTCATCATAAACCTGGCTCATCCCAGGTTTGTAATAAATCTTCCTAGGAAGATCATTTACAACAAGGGAAGGATACTGAATCCTTGCCTCGTCTATCCCCTGAGTATACCCATGGTTCAGGACGGGGATTAGCAACATCCTTAGGGCCGTGGCAAAGTTCCCTGAAGAATTATACTCCTGGATAGCCTCGGTACACCGAACCGGGATCAGGGCTTCCAGATCGCCACTCGTGCTTGGAGGTCGGTGATGAGAGTCAACTTTACCTTGCTCCGGTGTATGTTTTAACCCTTATTTACGACACTTTTGGCTTGTATTGGGTAGTTTTAGACCTATTATAGGGTAAAATGCATCTCACACTTACTTAGAGGTAATCCATCACATTGATGGAAAACCTTGTCATTTTACAATGTTTTTTTTTTTACCCTTTTCGAGACCTATTTATCTTGTGGAATTATGCTCGGTATGTTTTTGAATGTTGTGATATAGGAAATAGGTGACTCGTGAACCCAGAAGTTAAGGCACGAGGCTTAGAAAGATGAAACCGAAGCCCGGAAATGGAAACGGATCAAATATAGTTGGTGTTTATGCCTTACATTCACTTTATCTGCAATTTGAGGTATGTTGGAGCCATTTTATGGACTTGTGGTCTTCATGAAAGTTTTATACAATTGAATGAGCTTTCCAACGCAACTTGAATCACTCAGATCTTAGGCCTACACACAAAGTTATGGTCAATTTACTGAAGACAATCTAATACAGAACCATCTGTCGAGCCAAGCTTCGAGCAGCTCGGCTCGTTATGCGTTTTTCAGCACAAAAACGGGATTTCCTGCATTCATTCTGATTCTCCCCTGCCCCAAAACCTTAGAGTCACCATTCTCTTCTTCTCTTCTCCCTTAGATTAATTTCTACACCTAATTTACTTAGATTAAGTTCAATCTAGCTTAGATTTTAGCTTCTCTTCCCTTGATTTTGCATTGTGGATCATCTTCTTCTTCCCCAAAGTGACATGGGTGTTGTTGAAGCTTGAAGAAACATGAACTCTCTGCGTTTTTTTGGAAATTGATTTTGTTTTCCTCTCATTTCATGGCTTTAATTTCTTGTTTGATGCTTGCTCTTGTAGTTGTAATGAGTAGCTAATTTCTACATAGTCAAATCATGTGATAGTTGAAGAAATCACCCTCTAGTTGATTAACTGGGATTGGGTAGTATTTAATTGTTGTTATATCGATGAATTCATGTCTTAAAACTTGTTCTTAATGCGTGAATTAGCTTGATCACCTAGTTCATGAGCTCACACACCACTTTTATAAATGAATGTTGCGAAGGGGTGTGGGAAAAGGAGTTTTAAGATCATTATTTACAATTGACTGAGTTGTTTAGATCGATTGGGTAACGAGGTTTGTCGGTGTATATCGAGCGGCTCTAGAGCGTTTATCTTGTTCCGGTCAGTTAAATCCTTAAAGGCGGACTGTTGAACCGGGCAAAGGGTACTAGGTTGTTGCATGGCGTCTAGTACTATCTTAGGAGTTTGCACCCATGAGCTAGTCGATATAAGCATTAGGATGGTTGGTTGGTAGTTCCATTCCCAAATAATCGATTAGAGGGGCGAAAGTATTCAATTCGATTGTGATTTGGCTATGTCTCTTTCTCTCTTTATCTCTACTTTAACTATCGTTTTAGCATAATCAAAACTTGAACACACATGATTAACCTAAACTAAGTATAAAGACGACTTTGGTATTCGATTGATTCCTCGTGGGATACGACCTTGCTCACCTCTATAGTACTTCCGACCCGGTACTCTGCCAGTTAAGGTTGGTCGTTACTATTTTGGTCATCAAGTTTTTCTGGCGCCGTTGCCGGGGAATTAATCTATATCTCTTAAGTCATTGGAAGACTTAGGCTTAGGTTGTTTTTTTTCTTGATGTTGGTTTTTTGTTGAAGAGTCACACCATCTACTACGGTAGTGGTGGTGACTAGATACCGTGATTGTGTTCTTGTTTTTCCCTTGAATCACAGTGTATGGATTCGTATGGCCATGAGGGCTCTCCTCCCTTCTCATTTGGAAGCTTTAATTTCGGTGCTATGGGTTTTGGATTCCAACCATATTATCAGTTCAATCCATACACATCACCATACAACAATGAGTGTGAGAGTCCTCCAAGTTCTCTGTTTCAACACCCCAATGCGTATTTGCAATATGCTCAACCTCCACAAATAGCTTCTCCACCGCAAAAGAGCTCAACCGACATCCTCTTAGAGCAAATCAATGAGACTTTGCAAGAGCAAGGCCGTGCGTTAAAAGATCAAGGCCGTGAGATAGAAGAGCAAGGGCAAGGTCGGGAGTTGAAGGATATTAAAACGAATGCTACTACTCTTCAATCGGAATTAAAGAACTTGGAGAACCGGGTAGAGAAATTGATTGAGAAGAGGAAGGTTGAGATGAGTGCTAAAAATGATGAAATTTTTCTCCACCGTCGACCCTTGAGGCAATCACCCATCATGAGTGTTATGAAGAAGGTACAAATCATGCAACTAGTGAATCAATTATTCCTTCTTCTTTGAACCTTATTGAAAAAGTTGTCGTGGTGGATCACATTGAATATGTTGATGTTGTGGTTGATCCAAAATGTTATTGCTTGGTGTTTGAATCTTTGTTACTTGGCATATGCTCTCATTCGGGGAAATTGAATTCATTGTGTTACACGATGAATTTCTTGAACCAATCTTGGTGGTGGAGATTGAGCCCCTTGTTTTTCTTGCTCTATTTTAAGGGAGTGCTCAATTCTTATGATGTGTGTAGGGAGACGCAACGGTTTGCTCTTCTTTGGTATAACTATCCTTAGTATTGTTGGGGGTAGAAAGTCGAACTAAGGACTTTAAACTTAGAATGTTTTAGATAGATGTTTTTATTTTTGTTAAAAAATAAAAGTGGATGAAAGTTTTTTTTTTTAATTTCCATGTTCTTGATGCTATTGAGCAAAAGATGTGCAATTTTTTTCTTTCATTCCACTCGTGCTTCATTGATTTTCTTTTAGTTTTTTAATAAGTCAAGCCTATGACGTAAAACAAAGGCGCTTGTGGGAGGCAACCCACGTTTTCTTTGTTTGATAAGGTTAGGAGTGAGTCTTAGGTAAAAGAGTGGAGAATTTCGGCTTAGGAAAAGAGCTTTCGGGTGAAGACTTCATTTTCATTCCCGTACCGTACTTTGATTGTTATCATTTTGGCACATATTTAATGCATGGATGTTTGTTTCACTTTTTATTATCTTTTCATCCCATGTAATTCGAGTTCGGTACCTTCGGTTATACAATGATAGTGTATGTGACTTGATTCTTTTTATTATTTCTCAATATCTATTGCATGCTTTGGAGCACGAGGGTTGTACCCCGTGCATGAGTTTTCGTGTTTCTCGGTTTTATGGCTTTAGATATTTGAGATGGAGCTTTGTGGATATGTCACATGCATTCTTTCGCGCTTTCCTACCGGGTTAAGCTAAGTCTTCTTTCTCTTTATCATTCACACACTGATGACAGTGTTGCATTTAAATAGGGGGTGGTAGTAGCTTTGTTATTTGATATGCTTCGTTGTTGAAATTTACCAATGTGTTGTATGCTTATTTTTTGGTCACTTCTTTAGTAAAATTTGAGCAATTTTTAAAATTTTCCAAGGTTTGATGTTGCATTCGTATGTTGAGCCCTCACGTTGATTAGATAAATGATTTAGTGAACGTTTAAATACATGTTACTTCGCTTACTATCGTATCTTGGAGACAGGATTTTCACGCACGTATAGCTTCGATTTCATAAACCATGGTAACTGGTGACCGATTATGGTAGACTTAGGCACAAGTCGGCGACCTAGAACTCATACCATTAACTTCGAGACGAAATAGAAAGGCCGACTTTGGTAGAGTTTGGGACGACAATTATGGCATTTCTTTGACCTAACCAGAGCCAAATAGCATCCCATGACATATTCCACAGTAACCCTTCTAAGCCTTGGTAGGATGGTTAGACCCTCATCCGACACTTAGCCATTTATATTTAGCCCGTAATTTCCTGACCCCCAAGCCTTATTTGTGGTCTACATTCCCTTGAACACCCTACGAGTTAAGCTTAATCTTTTCACTTCGAGCACACTTGCTAAAGCAAGTTGGGGTGGTAGAGGAGTACGTTTGTATAGAGAAGTTGGTTTTCACGAGCTGTTTCACGATTTGGAGGGTAGGAGCTCATTTTTATATAGTATGTACGTGATGACCTTTTACTCAAACCTAATAAAAATTCAAGTTCAAAATCAAAAGAAAAAAAGAAAAAAAAAGAGAAGAAAGTACACAATAAAGTTGTGATGAGTAAATAAAAGGTTGAGTCAAAGAAAGTCAAGTATGTTAGGACTCTTGTATTCATTTGTATATGATGTTGGTGTTTGGGATGAGTCCTTAATGTGGAAACATGATTCTTATAAATTTTTGCCTCGTTACACTTGAGACATAGTGCGATATGACATTTTATTTCTTGGATCGTGTTTCTAGTCTCATTTTGAGCTAAAGAAGGCTAGAGCTAGCTACGTTTTGTTTTAATACACCCCATGATTGAGCTTGCTCGTGTTTATCTCTTTGTTGTTTATTCCCCAGAAATTCCTTTCGTTAGCCCCGTCCCGAGCCTAACGTTACAACCATGCAAGTCCTACTTAACCTTACTTAGCCTTGGTTGGCCCGATTAGTGGAGATGCTTATGAAGTATGAGCCTATGGTGTAGTCCCAATGATAATCCAAACTGGTAAAATGTGGTAAATGTAAGAGAAGCTATTCACACACACACACCCTGTTTGTTTGATAAGGTAGCGTTAAGTGGCATATATTTACTCATTTGCTTGTCAGTTATAATTGATGTGTGATTGGCTTGACCTACGCTTGTAATGTTGACTCTTTGGATTCTTTTAAAACGCTCATTTTGCTCGAGGGCGAGCAAACGCTAAGTGGGGGGTGGTTGATGAGAGTCAACTTTACCTTGCTCCGGTGTATGTTTTAACCCTCATTTATGACACTTTTGGCTTGTATTGGGTAGTTTTAGACCTATTATAGGGTAAAAATGCATCTCACACTTACTTAGAAGTAATCCATCACATTGATGGAAAACCTTGGCATTTTACGATGTTTTTGACCCTTTTCGAGACCTATTTATCTTGTGGAATTATGCTCGGTATTTTTTTGAATGTTGTGATACAGGAAATAGGTGACTCGTGAACCCGGAAGTTAAGGCACGAGGCTTAGAAAGACGAAACCGAAGCCCGGAAATGGAAACGGATCAAATATAGTTGGTGTTTACGCCTTACATTCACTTTATGAAAGTTGTAGACAATTGAATGATATTTCCAACGCAACTTGAATCACTCAAATCGGAGGTCTACACACAAAGTTATGGTCAATTTACTGAAGACAATCTAATACCGAACCATCTGTCGAGCCGAGTTTCGAGCAGCTCGGCTCGTTATGCGTTTTTCAGCACAAAAACGGGATTTCCTGCATTCATTCGATTCTCCCCTGCCCCAAACACTTAGAGTCACCATTCTCTTCTTCTCTTCTCCCTTAGATTAATTTCTACACCTAATTTACTTAGATTAAGTTCAATCTAGCTTAGATTTTAGCTTCTCTTCCCTTGATTTTGTATTGTGGATCATCTTCTTCTTCCCCAAAGTGACATGGATGTTGTTGAAGCTTGAAGAAACATGAACTCTCTGCGTTTTTTTTGGTAATTGATTTTGTTTTCCTCTCATTTCATGGCTTTAATTTCTTGTTTGTTGCTTGCTCTTGTAGATGTAATGAGTAGCTAATTTCTACATAGTCAAATCATGTGATAATTGAAGAAATCATCATCTAGTTGATTAATTGGGATTGTGTAGTGTTTAATTGTTGTTATATCGGTGAATTCATGTCTTAAAAATTGTTCTTAATGCGTGAATTAGCTTGATCACCTAGTTCATGACACTTTTATAAATGTATGTTGCGAAGGGTGTGGGAAAAGGGGTTTTAAGATCGTTATTTACAATTGACTGAATTGTTTAGATCGATTGGGTAACGAAATGTGTCGGTGTAAATCGAGCGGCTCTAGAGCGTTTATCTTGTTCCGGTCAGTTAAATCCTTAAAGGCGGACTGTTGAACCGGCAAAGGGTACTAGGGTGTTGCATGGCGTCTAGTACTATATTAGGAGTTTGCACCCATGAGCTAGTCGATATAAGCATTAGGATGGTTGGTTGGTAGTTTCCATTCCCAATTAATCGATTAGAGGGGCGAAAGTATTCAATTCGATCGTGATTTGGCTATGTCTCTTTCTCTCTTTATCTCTACTTTAACTATCGTTTTAGCATAATCAAAACATGAACGCACATGATTAACCTAAACTAAGTATGAAGACGACTTTGGTATTCGATTGATTCCTCGTGGGATACGACCTTGCTCACCTCTATAGTATTTCCGACCCGGTACTCTTCCGGTTAAGGTTGGTCGTTACTATTTTGGTCATCAAGTTTTTCTGATCAAGGGTACACCGAACCGGGATCATGGCTTCCAGATCGGCCACTCGTGCTTGGAGGTCGGCAACCTCCTTCTCCTTCATCCTCTTCTCCTCAACAAGCTCACTCGCCAAAGACTTCAGCTCACCCTCTTGAGCTAAGAGTTGAGCCTGCAGAGCCTTCATCTCTACACTCTTGAGCTGAGCAGCCGTCTTGAGGTCCTCTCGTGTCTGCCTCAGCTCGGCAATCTTAACCTTATGGAAAGCTGTGTCGGTAGAGGCTTTTCCCAGCCTTTTGAAAGCTTCCTGGCCAATCGTGCCCCTCTGAATAATTAGGCAAAGAAAAGTTAGGACCCCCAAAAACTCAACTTTATAACAAAGAGAAAACAAGAAAAAGCCACTCACCAGTTCCACAGTCTTACAACCTATAATCGCCAACTTTTCGTCTGATATGCTGGCGATCCGCTGCTGCTCGGAAGCAGCTTCCTCCTGAGCTTCTTCAGGAGTTTTGGACTTTCCTTTCTTTGAAGGACGACCCTCCTGTGAGTTCGGCCTCGGCCGCCCCTTCTTCCCAATCGTCAGGGCCTTTCCACCTTCTCAGGGAGGCACAGGTCGGCCTGCCTCTGAGGAGGAGCAGACGAGGAAGTACCCACCGCAGCAGCATCTACAATCGGAATTTCCACAAGCTCATGCTGGACAGGCGGGGTCGGCTCGGGCTGACGGACCGCAACTTCCCCTTCTGCTCCAGCCAGCAGATCATCAAAATCTGCCACTGCAAGTATGAACAAAACATTAGTTGGGCCAAAGCATAAGTATAACAACAAAAGTAAAATACGAAGGAGAAGGTCTTACAGGACTTCCACTCGGTTTTAGTGAATTCCACGTAAGGGTCAGGCCCCACATTCTCTAAGAGAGCTGCTGTAATCAGCCCGTCGTACAAGTTCTTCCACTCAATAGAGTTCCCGAACCTGTGGATCTTTTCACCAACTTCTCCAGCAATTCTGGGAGGTCATCCTTGTCCAGATCGGCCGTGTTCAACACACTCAACTCGGGGTGATCTTCATGACGTACAAAGAAGAATCTCTCCTTCCACCGTTTGAAAGAATCCTTACCTTTGAGGAGTATGGGGACGTCGGTTGACCGACCCTGCCTCTTAGAAAAATAGTACCGGTAGGGGTGGTCCTTTATCCTTACACGGTTGTAGAAGTACCTAAATTTCTTTACACTAAACTTCAAGTTTAGCAGCCGGCACCAGATAGCAAACCCAATAATGGCCCTGATACCATTGGGGGCTATTTGGGAAATCCCGAGCCCATAGTACCGGAGTACAGTGAGTAGATCCGGGCAAAAAGGCAGCCTCAGACCCACATCGAAATACTCCTGATGGACCGTTCAGAAGCCCTCCGACGGGTCCGGAGCAAACAAATGCGGTTCCAGAGGGCAACCTTGGGGCGAATCGTTCCCAATCCACCCCGTACAACTCACAAATCTCGTCTATGTCTTCTTGACTCAGAATGGACCCAACATCTCTGCTATCCGCAATAGCCATCTCTGTGAAATCGGACTTAGGGTTCCGGTGAAACAAGGCTTATATGTAAAGTAAGTGGGTCATTCTAACGTACGTGTTCTCCGATACACGTCCACGTACAGTCTAACTGTACAATTAATTAATGTGCGTGTTCAAAAGATATGACTAGAGACCTATCACTATCTTCAAAAGATAGTAGATGACGATGCCAAAAACTGAACGCAACTACGTGGCACTCCTTTAATGGCCCAACATTAAGAATAGAGAGAGAAGGGTTATCTAAAGGGCCAGAACTCCAACAACCAAACTAGAAGTAGTTCAGGTACTCTCCCCTGTTCCTCTAGGACGGCCCATGCTTAGGGCCGACCTCTGAGCGATATGGGTACGAACACTATCCCGACCTCTGCAAGTCGGCCAATACTTGTGTGCAATATTACCCGCATCCGACCTTGAGTCTACCTCGGACCAAACCTCTTACACACGTCCTAAATCAGATAATTATGGAAGGAATCCCGAGTCATAAAGGCTCCAATCTTTATCATTTAATAAAAATATTTGAACATCACAATTATCTCATAATATCAAGGAGATCAACCAATCATAATCCTTTTCCTTAAGGAACACATCAATCAGTGTCCACCATGGACACACCACACGCTATCTCTAGGGTACAAGACCTTATATATATACGATCCCTAAAGAAATACGGAGACTTGATTTCAATCCCCGCATTGGATACGTAGGCAGCTTGATCACCATCAAGTGCAGTCTAAAACATCTCACAACCACCCCCTTTTTTGGTCACTTTTCATTGCTCTCGAAGCTTTGATAGGTTACACTAGAGAAAGAACCCTAGAATTAATATAGACGATTTTTGGAATCGTTAGTAGACATTCAATACGTTAGTCTAACCGTACAATTAATTAATGTCTCATTTAATAATACATGCATATGATTAGAGATATTAAAAAATTAAACTCTCACCAACCATAATCACCATTATGATTTCTCCATCACACAGTTTAATCTAATGGCTCGTTTGTTTGACGGGAATGGAAAGGAATAAGTGATATTCCATTCCATTCACACGTTTGGACTGACTTTTATAACAAAGGAATGAAATTTTTTTTATTCCATCGGAATCGAAACAAGGGGTTTTCATTCCCTCAAAAAGCGGGAGGAATGGGTAGGAATGAAACCGCCCAAGAGAAAACGTAAAACTCGGGAATGATGAAAACCAACCGGCCTTTCTTCATCACACTTCATTTCAAAAACCAAGTTGTGCTGCTTCAAGAGGATGCTCCCCTTTCGATCTTCTTCAAATTTCTATAGGTAATTTTCGGTCTCTTCTCTCCTTTCGATCTACTTGAATTTCTATAGGTAATTTTTGGTTTCTCTTCTCTCCTTTCGATCGACTTCGAATTTCAATAGATGATTTTGATTTCTCTTCTCTGTATCTTCTCTTCTCTTTCACTTTGTCTTCTTGCTTGTTTTAATTTGTTCATTTTTCTGGGTAATTTGCTGGGCAACTCTGAATCATTTTGTAGTTTTTCTTTGCTGTTTTTTTGTTGCTTTTGCTCTGTTTTTCACTGCTGTGGTGTTGTTGCTATCGGCTCTACTGTAGTTGATGATGATTTTTGGATCTTCAACTTCAGAGGTTGTTGCCGATGTTTATAGAGCTTGTTCATCGTTTGTTGCCCCAAACAAAAGGAATTGAAAATCTTCGTTTCATTCTACGTATAACAAACATCGGAATGGAATTAAGATATTCCATTCCATTCCATTCCATTCCTATTATTTTAATCCATTCCATTCCATTCATGCGTAACAAACATGCCATAAGGGATGTTATTATATACAATATAAAAATAGTCCGTTAAACAAACAAGTATATAATAACATAAACGCCATTTATCATATGTACGAGTATAAAAGCGTAGTAGAAATAATCTAACCAAATCAAACCTGATTGGGTTTAGGGCACTACCCTAACAGAATAACGTCGTAAACGTGAGGAGGATAAATCCAAAATACATGTGTTTCAAAAGAAAATTATGAATGATGATGGGGACGGTGATGAAGATGATGATGAAAACTCGGAAGCAGGAGCCTCAGAAAGTGAAGAAAGGCAGACTGAAGAAGAGGCTGAAGAAGGCGATGAATTAAGCTAGTGGTGAAGAGAGGTAAGAAGAGCGATGAAGAGAGCGGTGAAGGAATCCAGGGTGAAGAAAAAAGAATTTGTATGAGCTGAGTGTGCTTATGATCACTCAATCATTTAATAAAGAAAATTGTAGGAATATAGAAGATTCTATGCAAATTAATAATAATAGCACTAACCATAATACTTAATTGTGCTTCTAGAATAATATTGATTGTGATTTTTTTATATTAAATTGTCAATGGAATCACCCTTAAATACACATCTTATAAGGATCAACTCAAAACATTAAAGATCATTAAATTAATAATTTAGCACTTTTTCTTTATTATTGATAGTTTTTTCACTCACTTTTCAATAATTATGTAACGCTTTTTTTGTAATATTCCGATTTTCGGGAAATGGCAGACGTGTCAATTTGCGAGAACGAAATATTATATTTGTTTCTTTTATGGATTTAAAGTGTTATAAATAGTTATACATACGTATATATATATATATATATCTATTAATGGAGGTTATATTGCAATTAAGGAAAAATAAAGGGAATTTTGGTAATTAGGGGTGAGGTTTTATTTGAGGAGAATGAAACTTCCCACTAATCAGAAGTTGTGAGAAAAGAAATAACGTTCAAGTTCTGAAATTGAGAGAGAAGGCAATGATCGTTTTCATATTGAGCTCTTTCTCAAAACCCTCTCTAGTTACTACTCCGTTTTCAGATTCAACTGGAGCAGGAGCATCGTGAGAAGGCAATGATCGTTTTGATACTAAGTTTTCCAGGTTTTATCAAGGTATGAAAATAGCCCTAATCTTGGATTCATCAAGTTTTGATCATGTTTGGTTGAAGAGAGTTGTGTAATTCGTAGTTCTGAGTAGTTAGAAACCTTGATCCCAACTAGTTTGTGAATTGGTAGTGGATCAAAAAGGTTTTTGTTGGAGTTTGAGAAGTGCCTGCAAAGTTTCTGAAGTTTTTCTTGGAGTTGTGCTTTGATCAAGTAAGGAAATCTTCTCTATTGTGTTAGTTATGATTTGGTGAAGTTAGGGCCTTGTTTTGGGGTGTTTTGATGTTGAAATCATGTTTAAATGTGATCATGCAATTGCTTGGATATGTGGTGTTAAAGTAAATATTTTATGTTGTTATGATGTTTAGAATAAAGTTCAACTTGGTTGGTTTGAGTAGAAATCGATAGAGTTCAGAAAATTGCATGTAATACTGTCTGCTCAGTTTTGGCGCCCCAACCTCTTTGGCTCCCCCTGACCTGTTTCAGAGAGTTTTGTGAACTCTCTGATGCAATTTTGGCACGCCCCAAAGGCTTTGGCGCCCCCCAAACCTGAACAGAGAGTTTAGTGAAGTCTCTGAAGCAGTTTTGGCGCACGCCAAAGGTGTTGGCGCCCCCCAACACTGTCTAAATGGTATTTTTAGTGTTTTAAGCTACGAGATGAGTTATAATGTTACCTCTTGAATCTAATAACACTAAATGAACATGAACAAGCCTTGATTAAGCTTCTGATGCGTTTAGTTCCGGCACCGAATGTACTCTTCCATAGAGTTGAAGTTCGGGACCGTCGGAAGGATATGAATGGCTTGTGCTTTGATGAATTAGTATTCATCATTTTCTGTGTACGTGTTTAGGGTGTTGTGTCTAGAGTCTAAGTAAGGGAGTAGAGTTGTTAAGTGAGCTTCTACCTTGAAGGTGGCTAGTTAATGATTAATAATTTACATAAGTGTATAGTAAAAGACTAAACATCGTAACATTCTTGGTAAGGCACTTGACTATATCACGATGTGTGGGCGGTCAGATAAAGTGAATAACTCTACTAGCCTATAAACGGCTAAATGGTAGAGTGACTTCGCCGAACGTGTATACTATCGGGTCTTAACCCGTGGCTATCGGTGTGATCCACTGATAGGTTGCAAACGATACCTCGTGGTGGGTAGCATCATGCGTAGTGCCCCTTGAATGCGGGTGTAACAAACTTGAGTTAAGTTAGAAACGTTTAGTCACAACATGTTGATGAGAATGAAGTGAACCCTATAATTGAGTCGGTCAAATAAAGATAACTTAATAACAATGTAAGTCTTTCTTTGTGAAATCTAGTTAATGCAATAGCTTCTGTTTCTTGCTAAGTACCTTTGTACTTACCTCAAATGCATGTTTGTTGTGTTTGGGGTTGAGAAGATGAACATGTGGAACAAGAGTTCGATGAAGACTTCGAGGATGATGTTTGATGACTTGTCATGCTATGCTTTTATCATATTTTATTTCTACTAAACTATGTTGTTTTCTCTTCAAGACTTGTGTTGTAATTTTATTTTAAGACATGTTGTATTTCTTGACATTTTTCTTGTAATATATTTGTTGTATTGCTTTTCTTTCTTTGAACATCGTACGGTTATAAGATTTGAAGTTCGTTGTTGTAAGATATCTTTTCTATCTTTAGTATGGTTGTGTTTCTATTCTTATCTTGTACAAAA
Organism: Gentiana macrophylla; assembly: GCA_026214975.1. Lineage (NCBI taxonomy): Eukaryota > Viridiplantae > Streptophyta > Magnoliopsida > Gentianales > Gentianaceae > Gentiana > Gentiana macrophylla. Next base: position 112,612,625 of record CM047808.1, read on the forward strand.
AAAAATACACCCGAGTCTTTTAGCTTCCGTAAATGCGAAACTCGATACGACGTAGTAGAGGCTTACGTACCGAATGTTCTATTTCCGGGTAAGGACTCGGTATCCGGGAACGGGCGTTACATTTTTTTTTCAATAAATGTGTAATTATAAAAATGGTTAAAACACTTTGGAAAAATTTGCTACCCCGATGCCGGTGGAATGACTTCTTCTATCATCCTTCGATAGAGGAATGGATTAAGTCCAATGTCTATAAACCAGCTGCTGTTGAAGATTGGCCATATGTATTTCGTGAAACGACTTCACAAATATGGGCCTAGAGGAACAAAATGCATCACCATACTGGGGAGATCCGTCCACCACTTCAAATTTTGATTTCCACTATTGTCAATAGAGTGAAGAATCTTAAAATTGCTTGGGGCATGTAATCTTATGTAAGTTGGATTTGCAGATGCACGTTGCATCGAAATTGTAATTCCTCTTTTGGAAATTTCATCAATAAATAAAGATCGTTTTTGGAAGGAAAAAAAACAAAACTTTTCCCAAAAAAAAAAAGTTAAACTCTAACCACAAGGGTCTCTCTCCTCTCCTGTGCTATGGGATGATTGAAGATGTTAATTAGATAGTCTAGTGGCTCAAAGTCATGGGTGTACTATTAAACCAAACAACTGAAAGAAGTCGTCTTTACGAGGTTTGAAACTTCAATTTACAACTCTAGGTCCAATTGCCTTTTTAAGGCACACAAACCCTTTGTCACTAGGTCATGTCCTAAGGATATAAATGTGTAATTATAAAAAAAAACGGTTAAACCTTAACCGTGAGGGCCCCCGATCCCCCGATCCCACAGGAATGCGATGAGAGGTTAATCAGGGACCTAGCAGCTCGGGGAAGGGGCTTGCTTATTATATCCTCTTACCGAAAGGGGCCGGCCCTTTACAGGACTCGAACCCCCACCCTCCGGCTTTCGGACTCAGCATGGATTACCCACCCCAACCGTTTACACACCCGTATTTTGTTTAACATTAAATCAAATAAAACATTTATTACATTTTTTTACCCATGATATCTATATTAATATTTTAGGAAAAAAACTGCCAATTGACCCGCTTAACAAGAATTACCCGACCCAAACCCGCAAACATAACACGCGAATACTTGACCTAAACAAATTTAAAAAAATATCACGACCTTACCACCATCCGTAGCCCACGCTCTCCACAACTCAGCAGTTCTTCCTCTCCTCTCTCCACTCTTCCAACAACCGCCTAAATCCCATTCCAACTCTTCATCTGACCACTATCTTTTCCGTTTTCTTTTCATTTTCAATTTTCAAAAGATCTTATGCTTAGCTTTTTTCCGTTAACTTCCATCCACAATTTGCAGAAAAAACTTTGGAATAGAGCCAAAATTTTGGCATTCAATGGCGAATATTTTCGGTTTGACGATTATCTCATCACTTCTCATTTCATAATCTTGTTAAAATTTACTGGCCATCTTTATTAATGAAATGCACTGTGTTGTTCTTCATATGGATATGAATTAAGTATCCATTGCTTTTATTTTGTGCCTTGATGTTATTTTAGACATAGTGATTCCACGCCTTGAAAATTTGTGAACTGTACTCTGTAGTTGAAAACATACTTTCAGAAATTTGTTTTGCAGATTTCTCTTGTGGGGTACGTACGACGCTTATCGTGTGCTTCATAGACAATATGCTGAAATTTCAGTATACGTGTATCGTGAAATTTGTTTTGCAGATTTCTCATGTGGGGTACGTACGACGCTTATTGTGTGCTTCATAGACAATATGCTGAAATTCAAGTATACGTGTATCGTGTGCTTAGCCTGAAGCTGGTATTCTCTTTTCTCCCTTATATTTACAAATCTTTACTTTATGTTTGTTAAATAACGTGGTTAGATAAAGATTAGGTTGTTTAAAATATTTGTTGCCCAAAAAATGAAGTCAACTACATTTGACGGAAATAGTATTTGTTTAAGGTTATCTTTGTGTGGTTATGGTGGTAAGTTTACGAGGACATAGTTTGTGCTTTTTTTTATACTTGTATTTTTAGTGTCATGATATAATGCATACATTTGTGTTTGACTGGGGAATCATTTGATCAAAATGAAGTAGTGTTTTCTGTTTGTAGATGTGGATCCGATCCTCTCTTATAATACCGCAGGTAACATCATAAAGTAAGCTTACTTTCATCTTGCACATAGAAGAGTATCCGGATCCCTCTTCATAGACAAATCGCTGGACGGCCCTCACCGGAGAGGATCCAGATACCTCTTTGTTATGCTACTATTCAAGTAGTTTCTATGCTAATAATTTTATACATGATCTGCTTTCCTGTATACTTAGTTGTTCTTTCAAATGATTGCATGATATTTATACTTTCTCGCAGGGGCGCCCCTGAGGGGGGGGGCCAAGGGGGCCATGGCCCGGAGCCCCCTCAAAATCAATAAATTTAAGGGCCCCACAAAATTTCGACTTAATATTATATATAACTGTATTTATAAGAACAAGGAATGTAGTACCTTAATGGTTAGCACTCTAGTATACTAGACATGAGACCCGGTTTTGAACCTTGCTAGATACAATAATTTTTGTTTTCCTAAACTAGGACTAGGAGTCGAATAAGTATGTTTTTTTTTCTTCCAAATCCATGACTATCTCACGCAGCATTTTTGTTTTATTTTTTTTATATACATTTTGGTTACTGCTTTTTTTCGAAGGGCCCCTAATTTTATTTTTGGCCCCGAGCCTAAATTTGAACAGGGACGCCCCTGCTTTCTCGACTCCTAAGTGGAGGTTTTAACACATTTATGGATTTTCTGATTTCACTGGGTATTAAATATTGGTCTCATTTTGGATTCTGTTCTTTAATTTTTTACTCAATGATTTTGAGGTAAATCATCATTGGTATGCCTCCATCAAATGGCTGGGTTGATCTCTGGCTTTCACTATGGCCAATAATACATGACGTGATGCATAACAAAGTAGTTGTATTATTTCACCTAATGATAACGGGAAAGTGAGATATATATCTAATGAAGTCTTCATCCATTTTTGAACATTGAGAAACGATTTAACTATTTCCTTTGATGTTTGTGATTTGAACTCACATCGGATATCTTCCTTTAACCCATGTTCTTTTGATGTTTTTGTATTTTTTGTTGTTTGAGTTAATATATGAAATTAACTAGCTAGATCTGAGTTAATCTGTGTATATGTTTAGTTTGAAGTAATATAATCATTTGATAGTCCTTTTCGCATGCAGAGGGGGTAGGTTTGCAGATGGATGGGGCTCAAGTGAACGTCGAAAAAAGAGATTTATGAAGCGGAACCATGATATTCCTAACACTGCAGAAACCATAGAAAAAAAAAAGACGTGCGCTTTTGTAATCTTTTAGTTGCTGATTACTTTGCCTTGGCTTTTGCAGCCTATCTGCTGGTCATCAAGTTAGAGACCTGATCTTTACATTGACCAAACCTTGATTAGGAGGGGGTGGTTTCTCAATTAAAAAAATTAGACTTTTATCTTACAAGGAAATTTGTGAACTACTTGAAACAATAGTATCATCAAGAGTCCACTACATGCAATTGGGTTGTATAAACGGTGTTTTCTTCCTCACTATATACGGTTTCAAACAGGTAAACTTCCTGATTGTTACCGTTTAGCGAAATTGGATAATGTTGTTGTGCATGGCATTGGGATTATGACGATGGAGTATCGAAATGTCTTATTTGTTGATTTTGTTGATTTCTGATTACATCTACTGTCATGTGCTGTGAATTTCCATTAATGGTAATTAACGGATTTATGTCTTGGGTAGCAGTTAAACCACACTGAATTGAAGGGAAAACTATGCGATCTACTGCGAACGAAATCAACTGAATGAAGTGATTGGGAATTATGGGATAATCCTTTCATGTATAGTTGCTAAGAAATATAGGTACAACAAAGGGTGAGTTTGGATTTGTTTAATTTGAAGATGATTCAACCGAGGTTTTTGTCTATGCTCTGCATTTCATGTTTGAAGGATTGAAGGTTCGATGCAACAGGCTGCACATGAATTTAAACTTTCTGCCTGTCCAATATTTGTCGAATAGCTATATTCATTCATTCAGGTGTGTATATGCACAACAACTTTCATTGGAAAAGATATATAGCAGTTGCCTTGACTAATTCAGACCATTTTTTATTGCATTTTAGCAGTTAGATTTGGTCATTTCCTTCGTTTCATTTTTGTTGCATTTTTACATAATATATGGAATGTATATTCATCTGGTAGTTTTTTTTATAGGTTGCTGAAGTTAAAATGCAAATACAGCTATGGAGGAATCAGTTCAAGACATCAACCGCAATGACAAGAACAATCCACAAAGAGCAGAGGATAATATTAATTATATCTATGGTCTCTACAAAAAGTAGAGGTCATACAATTTTGTCTTTCCTCTTATTGATAATTCCATGGTTTGACTTGACGAGTATGTGGAGAAGTCCAAATGGGACAGTTAGGAACATACTAAATGGTAGGACATGTCCTTTGGTTCATTCTTCAGATGTGAACATATTTTTACAGATTTGTCAAACAACATGGATGTCGTTGACAAAGACTTGGATGATATGGAATTGGTGGCAGCGGCTGCAAGTTACTATCACTACAAATGTATCAACCTGCCCATGCTTTGCCACCCAGCTGAATCTTTGTTTATGACATATGTACTTGACAGTCACAGTGATTTCTTTTAAGAAATAATTTAAACGGATAAACCCGTTTTCCATATTATTAATGAAATGCTTAGACATAGAGGCATGCTCTGCCACACTCATATTGTAATGATAGATGAACAATTGAGAATCTTTGTAAACATCATTGGACATAATGAATGTAATGGACTAATACAAGAACTGTTTCAGCATTCGGGAAAACAATATGAAGACATTTTAATACCGTCCGAAACGAACTGGGTGTTTTGCTTTTTCGTTAATAATTTATACGGTGTTAGCGGATGACGAGGCGCCCATGTGTTGATTGATGTGACATTCCATACGAAAAGGTTAAACATTAATTGTTTCCGGAATAGAGCTTTATCCCATAAGCCTTTTATTAACTATTTTGTTCACTTCCATTGTAAGAAACCATTATTATTTGTAGTTACTTTGGTTCGTGTAGTGTCTTTCAATTCGATTCTCATATGTTCACATAGCCGAATATTTTTTTGTCCTCAAGAAAACATATTTATTTTTATACTATATTCAAATCATCCCTTCTATTCATTTACCATTGATTTAACTTTCAAACAAAAAATATTGTTGGACATATGTATAATTTTGAAATTTTAATAATCATTTTCATATTTTACACTATCCCGTGTATTGCAAGGGTTTTCCTAGTAGTATTATATATTCAACTACTTTTCAATAATTTACATTAATGACTATGAAATTTTAGAGTTTTCAACAAAATTAAAGACACATAACAAATTTAACTAATTTTCTTAATATGTAATAAAAATAGTCCAAACATATTTATATTTTGGGACGGATTTAGTATTAAATAAGTGTTAAAGTAATAAAACGAGCAATAAATGCTGCTTTGGAAAATGTTCTGGTCAGATAAAATAGTATAATTTTTTTTAACAACTGTATTAGTTATTTTGAAACGAAGGCAGTAACATTTTACTAGATAAATTAACTTAATAACTAATTATAAGTAGCAGTGGTTGATACTCCCTCCGTTTTTTTTTTATTTGTCGCAAAGAGAAGCATCACAAAAATTAAGAAAATAATTAATATGTCGGAAATATAGTATTAGAAATGCTTTTTTTTTATTGGAGATGTAAATACTTTGTTGGTAAATTAGTTTTTAGTATTAAAAAAATATTTTTTTATTGGAGATGTAAATACTTTATTGATAAATGAGGAAAAAAATAATAAATGATCCATTCAAAATGTAAAATGATATATAAAAAAAAACATAGCAAATTTTGAAATGTGACGGATAAAAAAAACGGAAGGAGTACTAATCAAGAAAGCAGAAATGATTATTATGAATGTCATTGTCCTTAAATTCAATCATCGTTTTGCAAAGCCACAAAGACAAGACAGCTAATTCTTCTTGTTCTAAATGCTGTCTGGAGCCAGGAAGAAGAGGGAAATACTTGTGTGGTGTAGAGATTTTGAGTTGATGTGACGGGTAAAACGATCAGAACCACACAGTTTAAATGCAGAATGAAATAGTGTGGTGTGTAGTATGCCACGATATGTATCCGCACGTAGATACACACTACACAAAAACTTCCCAGAAGAAGATTGATTGTCACTCATCAGAAAAGAGAAAAAAAATAGAAAAGAGAAAAAAAATACTAAAGTAAAAGTATATTGACGGTGAATGATGAGTCTAGTACAAGACACGGAGCATAATCGTCGGTGGTTCTTTTTTTTTTTTCCTTCCTCCGCCTTTCATAGCCAGCTAATAACCGGACAGTCGGACACTAATTAATTTCAGCAATATGTATATTAATACTACCTCCTTCTTTTTATTTGAATGTTTTCACACAGATTAAAAAAATTGGTTGTGTTATTTATTTTGATAAAAAAAAATTAAAATACCCTTTGACTGTTATTAATACAGAATAGTGAAAATTTAAAATACCATTTGACTGTTAATAATGCAGAATAGTGAAAAATGAGTGGATAGATAATAAATTGAGTGATTTTATGGTCACAATCTGTTGTAAAGGTTATGCAAAGTGGCATATTTTAAAATTTTAACTGATAATTGTTTTTGGCGTGTGTGAGAGGTTATTTAAATGCCACTGAATTTACTAATAAATTAGAGAGATAAAAAAAATAATAATTAAAATTTAAATGAATTTACATTATGAGATAAAACATAAAAAATTAAAAACTAAATGGACTTATATTTTGAGACGTAGTAGTATTTATATTGACACACACAAAAAAGAAAGTGCACATAATATCATCTTTTCGTATTTATTTAATTGATCAGTCGTAAAAAAAACCTTTGTTGGCATTTTTAGGGAAAAAAAAAAACTATTTTCACCCTTAAACTATACCCTATGAAAATTTTACAACCTTAAACTATTATTTACTCTATTTACAACCCTTAACTATCATACATGAGCAATATACATCCTTAAACTATTTATCGATCAATTTACGACCCTAAATTATCAAATATGCTCAATTTAAGCCCCTTAATTCATCTTTAGCCTAATTAACAATATTAAACATGGGTAAATTTGTCAATTGACATCATCCCATTATCTTCTACCCACCTCATTTTTCTTCCACCAGCACCACCCTCCTCCTCCTCCTCCTCCTCCTCCTCCTCCTCCTCCTCCCTGCCTTCCATCAATCCAAGACAGCCGGCAATAGAAGCTGCAATTGCTTTGAATATCAATTTTTTTAGTTTGAAAGATTGAATATCATTTTTTTGACCTAACCTTCTTTCGGATGAAGCCCAAAATAGATTTTAAAAAAAAAGGTTGTGGTGTTCTGGAGAGATATTATAGAGGAGAAACAGAGAAGTGAAAGATAAAAGTTTGAAGTGCTTTCAGGGAAACGAGAGTTTTAAACTGCAGTCATGGGTGTTTATGTACTTCAACACCTTCTGCTCCAAATTTTGAAAACCCAAATTATCAAACTCATAGCTTTGTCTTGCTGGTGTTTAGGGAGGGCTACTTTGTTGTTTGCTCTTTAAATTTAAAAAAAAAATAAAAAAAAAAAAAAAAAAATGGCATACTATAAACGATAATATTAGGCAAATAAAATATTTCTTTCTTATTTTTGGAGTTAAGCCGGGGCAATGGATTTGCGGCTGGGTACTGCTCTCATTTATGCTCTCAGCGTGGATTTGACATCATGGTGGGAATAGAGAGGAGGACGGCAGGTGTGGTGGTGGAAGAAAAATAAGGTAAGGGAGATAAAGGTGATGATGTCAATTGACAAATTTACCCTTTTCTAAATAAGCTAAAAATGAAATAGGGTTGTAAATTGAATAGATATATACTTTAGGGTTATAAATTGATTGATTAGTAGTTTAAGGTTGTAATATGATCATACAATATACTTTAAGGTTTTAAATTGAACAAATATTGGTTTAAGATTGTAAAATTTCCGTGAGGTATAGTTTAGGGGTGAAAATTGCTTTTTCCCCGTATTTTTAATTGATGTAAAATGTTTTTCAAAACATCATTTTGTTAGAATGGTGACTCATTGTCGAAAATAGCAGCTGATGCAACTATTTGAATGGGTGGCTCCTTTTAGTCTTTCCTGATGGCTGATAAGATTTGGCCAAAGTCATTGATAAGTGGGTCTATGCCAAAAAGGGAAAATTATATCCTAGGAACTCCCTATTAGTGAATCGCTTCACGCCAGCGATGTCTGGGCCACACAATTTCACACACGAGGCAGACGCAGATTCTACCGAAGAAATGCATGGTCCAGATCTCTTGCACGTAAGCGCTCCCTCTGTAAGAAATCCTGATGAGAGAAACGGCCCAAAAAGATGATGCTTTTGATAGTGACAATGTAAGATCCAAAGCTATACTGGTAGCAAAAGACTATGCTCATAAGGAACGTATTGATTACAATGAGATATTTTCATATTTGGTTAAGCTTTTCATCTATACGAATGCTACTGGCTTTGGTTGCACAATTTGAGCTTTAGCTTGCTCAACTTGATTTCAAAACTGCATTCCTACGTGGAACTTTGGATGAGGAGATCTACATGGCACAACCTAAAGGATTCAAAGTTGCAGGTCGTGAAAACTGGGCTTGCAAGTTGATAAAGTCACTATATGGTCTAAAGTAGTCTCCTAGACAATGGTACAAGCGTTTTGATAGCTTTATGAAGAAACATAAGTACAAACGCAACCAATTTGATCATTGTGTCTACTTGAAGAAGCTCTAAGATTGTACATTTGTTTATTTGTTGATATATGTTGATGATGTGTTAATTTAATCTAAGAGAAAGGTGGAGATCGACAAATTGAAGGCTCAATTGAGTTTAGAGTTTGAGATGAAAGATCATGGAGAGGCCAAAAAGTTTTAGGAATGGAAATCTGTAGAGACAAGTTCAATGGCACAGTCTGTTTAACACAGACTCAGTATCTGAAAACATACTTCTGAAGTTTGGTATTGATGACAAGACGAAACATGTCAGTACTCCGCTAGTCACGCATATCAACTTGTGTGCATCTATGTCTCTAAAAATAGATGCAGAGAAAAAGGCAAATGGGTTATATTCCATATGCAAATGCACATAGAGTCCTGGTGTATGCAATGGTGTGTACAAGGCTAGACATCTTTCATGTTGTCAGCATGATAAGCCGATATATGCATAACCCTGATAAAGGACATTGGTAAACAGTAAGCTGGAATTTATGATACATTCATGGAACTGTGTATTGGCTAGAAATTGCAAAAAGTCAATCGCCTAGTTGGATACATCAATTCAGATTATGCAGGTGATTTAGACAAGTGTCAATCAACGACTGGTTATATTTTAGCATGGCATGAGGACCACTAAGCCGGAGATCAACACTACAGTCAACAATTGCTTTGTCTACCACGGAGGCAGAGTATACAACAATCACATAAACATTTAAGGAAGGCATATGGCTCCACAAACTGGTGAAGGACTTAGAGATTCGTCAAGAGATTATTGAAATTGTCTGTGACAGTCAATGTGCATGCCATATGCCGGGCAAAGAATCAAGTCCATCATTCTCGCACCAAGCATATCGGCGTTCGATACCACTTTGTTCGAGAAATAGTAGAAGAATGAGACATTCTACTACAAAAGATCAGGACTGCAGACAATCCTGTGGATATGTTGACAAAGGTGGTTACAAAGATCAATTTTTCCAACACAACTTGGACTTTATCAATGTTTCCCATGTGACAAGCGCCTAAAGGGGCAAATGGAAGCATCGTTTTTTCAGTGGGGGAAAGTTCGCCAAGGTGAAGATTGTTGGTTGACTCACTTTCAACAATAGTGGCTGATGCAACTCTTTGAATGATGGCTCATTTTAGTCTTACGTGGCTACTGATAAGATTTGGCTGCCAAAGTCTTTGATACTAGATAGTCTACGAAAGAAAATATGGCACCATGTACTCTATATAAACAACCTCAATCCTCATTGTAATGCATCTCATTTCAAGTAATAGCTAAGTATAACTTCAGTACAAAGTGAAGATTCTGGGAGATAAATTTATGAGTGCAGTTTTTCTGTAATAAGAAAATTTATTGATTCCGTGTATGTAGGTGAATTGCCGAACCACGTTAAATTTGTGTTATTGTTCTTCTATTTACATTCGGATGTGCTTTACTTTCGTTTTGAGTGATGCCGCACAACACATTTATTGCTAATTTTACCCTTTTTTTATTAGGTGTGAAGTTAAAAGTAAAGTCTGCATTACTTAATCACAAACTTTTTTTAGTCATGAATTTGTTAAAATCAAAGCATTAAAATACTTTTTTTTTAAAAAGTATGTTAAATTTAGATTAAATTTTGTTATATTTTGTTAGATTAAATCACAAACTGCCGAGAAATTTAGATTAAATTTTGTTTACTGTGAAAAATTCTGCTACTTCTGTCGATTATTTTCTGATTGTAAGACTTTGGTCGCTTTGACCCGTTTGATTAATAAAAGATCTCCTTAAAAAAAGTATGTTTGTGACAACTGTCTCAGATATTTAGGAACATTTGATTATAATTTTATTTTGTATAAATGAAGTTTTATAACCTCTAAAAAATGTATAAATAATGTTTGCTTTGTGATAACACAAAGTAAACATTATTTGTATAAAAAAAATGTTTACTTTGTGATAAAATAAACTTGTTTTGTGTGAATTTAATGCCTTTTTATGCATTTGTGTGTGTTTATATTACCCTTGCTAACAAATTTACAGACAATCGTCAAAACAAGGAATAGTGTTTTTTTTAATAACATAAACGAAATGTTTTACACACGCACCCATTGTTTCTAACTGAAACTCAACCCCTAATTTGTCATCAGTTATATCCTAAATATCTTTCACCACTGTGACGATATCTTATTGGTATAGTGTGTCTATTTACCTCTTATTTACTACTATCAAAATTGAGATCGATTGTTAATGGATTATGTATTTAATTTTCTAATATACAATCGTTGTATAAAAATTGTATCAAATTACATATGTCATAATTTTTCTTTTCTAATCTTCCAGACACAATAAAAATATCATGTGAAATATGGTAAAAATGAATGGGGCAGACATAGAACCCTGACTCCTGCACCCCTCCCCGCGGGAAAATCAACCAACTAAACCCTACTACTTCACCTCGCAGTGTTCAAGTTCCGCTGCTTCATCAGTCGAAATACGGTAAAAATAAATGGCTTGGTAGACCTCTATACAATCGTTGAAGCGTAAAATTTCTAATGACCTATAAAAAAATTGCTACCAGTTATTATCTACTCCCTCCATCTCAATGTATGTTCCTTTTGTTTTAGGGAAAATTCTAATGTTTGAACTCCTTATTAAAATAGACTGTCGAATAAGGGAAGCGGCTCCTCTGTTGTGAAATAATCAAAACACGGGCTGCTGTGACTCAAAACGGCGTCGTTTCGGACAAAAACGACGCCGTTTGTTCCTGATCTTTAAAAAAAAAAAAAAAAAAAAAAAAAAAAAAATCAACACGACGATGTTTTTACCCGAAACGACGTCGTTTCGGGCTCACAGCACAGCTACAGCAGACGGCAACACGACAGAGAATCCCAATTCGTCGAATAAATCGGTACATGATAATTTGATAATTTGAGTGATGATTTTAAAAATCTTGTTTCCCCATTTATGTACAGAATTTCCATTTGAGAAATGATGGTCCAAAAAAAAAAAGAAATGATGGTCCCCATATTGATGAGTGATGACTACGTATTGATTGGTTGGTCTCGGCTGGCATTTCCCACTCCATCAGCCTAGCTGGCAACCACTTTATATTCTCAGGTAAATATTTCCCTTCTGGATTTGGTGGCAAAAATAATTGTTTAGAAGCATCTCCAATTTTGACCAATAGATTGCACAGTCCTAATGAAAATAATATTAAATTTTATGTGTCAAACTTTAAAATTTTTGTCTTCTTTAAAATATACACTAACAAAATTGAAATGAGACATACATGTTGGAGATATTTCATTTTAATGGATTGAAACGGTCAATTTTAGCGTGATTTTCGGATATGCTCCGATGTGATTCACCGAGAGCTTATTACGTCTAAATATTCTACTCACGGAGCATATACTGTTTGGCTTTGGAATCACTCGATTCGGATATCGGGTGAATGAGAAAGAGCTAGTGTATGCTCTTGTAAATGTGCCCCAACGGGCAATGCACTTTTGTGCAGGAGGGATGACCTAGATAATTCCACACGCGCCGCCCCCGTCCGGCTCGTGTCGTGTCGTGTGTTACTATTAATTTTGTGGACAAAAGTTCGTTTGAATTTAACCAGAAAATTAATTAGTTAATCGTGAGGCGGTTGGAAGGTTCCAAAATAATGTGGAAATGAATTCTGATTAAAATAAGTCGGTCCAAAATTAATTAATTAATTAAATTAATTCGGCCAGAATTAAATTAATTTAATTTAATTAATTTCGGCCAAATTGCTTTTCTTGAAGGAAAAGTCGAGCGATTAAACCATCCAACCAATCAGAATTCAGAAGACACGTCATCCGACCAATCAGAATTGTGGAAATAGTTGGCCAATTTTAATTAAGGATTTTCGGCCCTATTTCTTTTCCAAGGAGAAAAGTCTGATGATGTGTTCTGGCCAATCACATTCAAGCTTGGCTCCTCCTCTCCACTATATAAAGAACCCAATGATGAAGGTTAGAGCATTCAGTTTCCTCTTGTGTCTTCCACTACTAAAAGGGTCGAGCATATAGTTAGTTTTTTGAGTCGAAGAGAAGTCGGAGCACTATGTAAGTTCGCCGGAGCTCGGGATTTGGAAGTGCCTCTAAATCCGAGACGAAAGCCGTTGTATCTTGGGAGAGCGATTACTTACTACCGCAGTAGCACCATACCAAGCAATTTGTCTTAAGGAAAGAGTAACTATTCGTCTCGGTTTGATTTCTAGTCCTTTGTTTTCTGCATCAAACTTTTATTGTTCCTTGTTCGAGTTAGATCTGTATGATAGTATAGATTGTGTTAGATAATATGACTATTTCTATTCGCGTTATTTATTATCTAATTTAATAATCCGTAATTAGTTCCGTAAATTACGGATCAGTTCCGTAAATCACTCCACACACGACACCTATCCCAACAATACATACATTCACATTCATGAGGATGATTCGTGTATCAAACGAGACAGAACTATTTCATGATAACAAACTAAATACATTATAATAACACATTATACTAATAACCTAACAAACTTTTAAATTCTCTGACCGATTCAAGTCCAATGAGACTTGTTAACCGATGGAGAAAATAGAAACCAATGCAAACCGCCAGGAATCGCTTTTAACTTCCTTTAACCGACTTTAATTGCGTAACCGACACTAACCGTCTTAACAAAAAGAGGGGTTGGAAAACGATGGTCTTCTCTAGGATCTTTAAGTGGAGGAATATAGAAGGATAGTGTGATGAGGTTGTGGGTGCACCGTTGAAGATGAATTAGTCTAAGTGGATATCAGGTCAGGATGGTTTGATTATGCTTCAGGCGCGGTTAAGCTTCTTTGGGCTCACACAAATAATAGGTGATATTGCGTGAAACAAGGCTATGAATGTTGACCTTCTTCTTTTTGAGGCAGTGATCCAATTTGGATTCGTCTCTGGTGCATCAAAGCTCAATACATCCTAAACTTAGGGACCTCGATCCCCTACGGTGCAAACATGTACATCTGGAGGTGCTGTGCATCAAACGGCGTCGTTTCGGGTGAAAACGACGCTGTTTTGATTGTGTGTTTTTTTTTTTTTTTTTTTTTTTAACATCGAAACAAAACGGCGTCGTGTCGGAACAAAACGACGTCGTTTTGATGCACAGCACCTCGAGCTGTGCATGTTTGCACCGTAGGGGATCGAGGTCCCTAAACTTAGACCTATCTTAACTTTTACTATTTTACCTCCCAAATCATTGACAACTAATATTGTACCGCAATACTAATAAATTTATGTGGAATTACGGAGAAAAAAATAATAATTTCTGAATTAGATAATATGACACGTTTTCAATTTATTTTTTTGCATATAAATGACAAAACCATTATAAAAAAAATAATTGGACGCCCTGTTACCAAAAAAATTAAAATAAAAAATACCAACACATTTTCTCTATCATCCATAATTCTTAAACACTTATATCTATCAATCCACAGCTTATAAATTTTTCACCAAAATTTTTAACTTTTCATTCTCTTCGAATCTCTCGAAAACGATGTAATGATATCGAACCAAATATCAAAACAAAAAGAATGAAAAAATAAATAATTCGGTGAAAATTTTATCACATTTAAAAATATAGATTAAACGATGCGTGTATTTTATAAAATAAAATAAAAATAAAAACAAAACAAAATGCAAAGACGCGCCCTTTGTTTTCTTCGTTTTGTTTTGTTTCTTTTATACTTTCATTTTTTATTTCTTTTAGAAATGTATAAGTCTTCTCACTATAAATCTTAGTGACTATCATTTTAATTAAAATATTTCAAAAAAGTGTTGGTTTTCCTATTTATCTATAAATTTTACGTTGATAAAAAATTATTAAACTCAAAGTTATTAAGGCCACCCAGACAAAGTAATCTGGCATTATGATCGGAAATGATGTTATACGATTCGGTCCGGGTATTTTTTAGCCTTATCACTTTACAGACCTTCATCTGTTGGGCCAACTACGTCAGGAGGGGAGGGTCGGATTTGGAGGAGCTGCTGGTAGCTTCCTGTGCAACCGCTTATTCAGCACTTCTTGTGGAGGTGCTTGCACGATTGCCTAGCTATTGGCCAGGGGTTACAACAGAGACATATAGGGGATGGGCGTTGCCTGGCATGTGGGGAGGGGCTGGAAACCTTGCGACATGTGATCTTCGAGCTTGAGATGACAGATAGAATTTGGAGGGTGTTGCCATACTATGGGGTCCTAGGGCGCCTCTGGTCAGCTTCTTTTGCAGATTTCTATGGGCGGTTGTTGGACGAACAAGGAGCTCAGGACACTGCACGATTTGTGTGGCTCATGTGGGGGATTTGGAAGGCGCGCTGCTCATAAGTGTTTGATGATCTGGTAGTTTATGTCTCTACTGTGAGCACATATTCTCTGGCGGCATTGACTGAGTATATAAAGGCTATGGAGCTTTATCGGTCACATGCCTCGGTTCATCATCTGGCAGATAAGTGGGCGAAGCCAACAGAGGGGGTTATAAAGGGCAATTTCGATGCATCAGTTACTGCAGCAGCCACAGGGATCGAAGTTCTTTTTCGTGATTCTCAGGGGGTAGTTCTTCATTCCTTTACTTATAACGGCTGCTGGGGATACAGCGGCTAGAGATAGAGAGTGATTGCTTAGCGTGCGTCTCGCGGCTTCGCAAACCCGTAGAAGATTTTTCGGTTCATGACTATTTAGTTCACGATTGTTTGATTTTACTTTCTAGCTTTGTGTCTGTCTGTTTTATTTTTATTTGGTGTCTGAGGAATATCCATATTCATCTTCTAGGTAAACATGTTTTGCTAGTTTTGACCCGGACATCATGGATGCCTCGTCTCTTGATAACGTTTATTGATTAATGAAAGTTTCTTTTTGAAAGGAATAAAAAAAAAAAATATGCTTTCGTTAAGAAAAATCACAACGTTAATATGCGCTAATAAAAGGGCTTTATTAGGTTAGACGTCTCTCTCACCGAATCCAACGTTTTAAAGACTCCACCAGAGGAAGGAATTGAAGAACCACCTTCCACTCATCAGTCAAACTCATTATCACACCCTTTTCGTTCCAATTTATTCTCATTCACTCTGAACAGAAAAATAAGGTTAGATCAAAATGGAGCTCCATCCCACGACGGTTTCAGCCGCCGGCCTCCTCCTTACTCTCACACTCTTCCTCTCACCAACCACCACTAAAGCTCACAATATCACTCACATTCTAGCTGGTTTTCCAGATTTCTCCACTTTCAGCCACTACTTGACCGTAACTCATCTCGCCGACGACATCAACAGCCGTGAAACCATCACCGTCTGTGCTGTAGATAATGCCGCCATGTCAGATCTACTCTCCAAGAACCTTCCTCTTTCTTCCATTAAGAACGTTCTCTCACTTCACGTGCTTTTAGACTACTTTGGATCTAAGAAGCTCCACCAAATCACTAACGGAACTGCCTTAGCTGCAACTCTGTACCAAGCCACCGGGAGTGCTCCAGGTTCCTCTGGATTCGTCAACATTACCGACCAAAAAGCAGGGAAAGTCGCTTTAGGAGCTGTCGACAGTGGGTTGCTTGATGCTTCATATGTTAAATCTCTGATGGAGATTCCGTATAACATCTCTGTTATTCAGATCAGTAAGGTTTTTACTTCACCGGACGCCGCTGCGCCGACGCCGTCTCCGAGTCAAGTGAATCTCACTTCAGTCATGTCGGCTCACGGCTGTAAAGTTTTCGCCGAGACTTTGTTGGTAAATCCTGCTCTAACCACATTTACCGGCACAGTCAGCGGCGGGTTAACGATTTTCTGCCCAGGTGATGACGCAATGAAGAACTATTTGCCCAAATTCAAAAACCTAACGGCGGATAAACAGCAATCTTTACTTGAATATCACGGAATTCCTGTCTACATGTCTTTCTCTCAGTTGAAATCAAATAACGGCCCAATCAACACCTTAGCCACCGACGGAAACAATAAATACAATTTCGTGATTCAAAACGACGGCCCCGCCGTGACTCTAAAAACTAAAGTCGTGAATGCTAAAATACTGTCGACGTTGAAGGACGAAGATCCTTTAGCCATTTTCGTTGTGGATAAGGTTTTGATTCCACCCGAGCTGTCCAACACTACTTTAGCACCCACTCCGTCACCGGCGCCGGCACCTGGACCTGCTTCTTCTAAGCACAAGTCGCCGCCAGCTCCGCCTACTTCCCCTGCTGATTCACCGGCTGACGGCCCAGCTTCTTCAGATGCAGCTGATCAGACAGGAAATGATGCCGTCAGATATTCCGGTGGAAATTTTATCGCGGTGGGTTTGAGCTTTGGGCTTGCGTATTTAGTGATGTGAGTGTTAGTAGTATAATTTGTTAATTAGCAATGAAAATTATCATCAAAACCTATTTTGATTTGATTGGTTTTGGATTTATCAAAACTAATCACGTTAATATGGGTTTTGATTTTTAGTATCATCGCTCATTTTTTTTTTATTTGTTGCCCACGAGTCATGTGTGTGTTTATTGATTGTATTTGAATCTTTGTTGATTTGATCATGTCGTTTGACTCGGTCTGTATTTTTTTTTTTAAAAAAAGGAGGTTTTGAAGAGATTTATATGATACAGATACTTTTTTTTTTTTTTTTTTTTTTTTTTTTCTCTTCATATCACATGATTGTATGGATTTGTTATTAACCCAGAGTGTTATTAACTCTAATTATTCGTATTATTAGCTTCAACAGGTGTTTATTGTGGTTGCTTTGCTGTTTCTGTTTCCTACGACTTCTGGATTCTAAATTTGCTGCATTTTCCGACATCCTTTGTGTCTACTAATAGTTTCGTCAACATCCTTATTCAAAAGGATATGTTGAGAATTAAGAATCGATCATATAAAAGTCGTTGAATGTGGGAATCAATGTTTTGAAATTTGATTCTAATTCATTACAATCGGTGACGCCGTGTTGTGGTGCAAAAAAAAAGCTCCCCTCCTCAACCCAAAGTTTCTCTCAGTTGTCTTGTTTAGAGACAAGTTGACATTGTCTAGTTTTCACATGAAGTTTTTAGTTATATTCTACTACCTCCGGTCTAAAATATAAGTCATCCTAAGAGTTTTCACACAGATTAAGGAATTGGTTGAATGTCATTAATTTGAAAATTAATGTCTAAAATACCCCTTGACTATCATTAATACAATAGTTGTTAAGTAATGAAAAGTTGTTGAATTCATAATAAATTAGGGGTAAGATAGAGAAAGAGCAATAAATGTTGCATTGGTAATGTAGAATGACTTATATTATGGGACAAGTAGAAAAGTGTAGGATGACTTATATTATGGACCGGAGGTAGTATTTATCTGTACTTGGAGTAAAAATCATATCGGGAGACACGGGAAATTCTAAGGTGGAGACTCCAATATGGGAAGACAGCTATGTGGCTTCATCTTGAAACTGTGTGGTCCAGATGAAGATTTCTCTCCATACGTGAGTCTACATCTTAGAATTTCCTTGGGAGACACACATATATTGTGGAATAAAACCGTGTGGTTCAAATTGAACCATACGGTGTCTTCAACACGAATAAAGACACCACACAAGAATTTCCCCCTCTCCGATGTGCTCTTTATGGCGACTCCTCTCGTGTGACAATGGCAAAGTAAGTTTTTGTGTGTGTGTGTGTGGGTGGTGGGGGGAGTATGCACATAATAAGCATTCAGTGTACAGGTGCAGATCGTGATTCTGAAATCAATTCACCACAAAAAAACAACAAAAAAAGGGAAGGAAAAGTTTAAGAAGCAAATATTCTTGTTTCAATTTTGCAGAAACGATTAATTTACAATCAACACTGTTTTTCTTAGGAAAAATCCCACTTTCTAGAGTAACTAACATTCTTCTCGTTTAAGTAGAGAAAGCTTATTTGATCATCAAAATACGTTGTCGTCGGCACCGGTGTGAATCCATCATACCCACCTCCACCACCATCTAGCTTTGCTAAACATAAATCCCCAATGTACTTGCCAAGGCTGTTTTTCTTGAGATAAGGTTGTGCTATATAATCTTCCAATGGCATCCACTATTTAATAAGACGGACCAGACATCAGTTCTACAAATTTCTATTTTAACGACATCAATAAATGAGCAAAAACCATATTAATATTTACATACATATACCTTAGCAGCCTCGATTTCCAAATCTTGCTTAATGATCTTAAACGAGAGAGGCCGCATCATGCACAGAAACTGTATTTCGGATTTCTCAAATAATGACCGGTGCTGTTGCCTTTTTTAAGTAGAGTATATGAAAATATTAGTTAGCACATTTGGAATCCTCCAAATCATATCATATGAGTTGTTAATGTTCTATCTATGACGAGTGATGAATGCGGACTAAAAAAACGGTAAACCCTACCATTAAGGGTCCCCTCACCCCCGATCCCACAGGAAAGTGAGGAGAGGTTAATCAGGTAACCTAGTAGCTCGAATGCGGACTAAAAAAACAGTAAACCCTACCATTAAGGGAAAAAACAGTAAACCCTACCATTAAGGGTCCCCTCACCCCCGATCCCACAGGAAAGTGAGGAGAGGTTAATCAGGTAACCTAGTAGCTCCAACATGGGCTGCCTTTGAAACCTCTGCACTGAAGGGTGTTATCAATCGGAAATCAACCCCATTATGGGAATCGAACCGCTGACCTCCAGCTTAGGTTAGAGGCTGCACTACGCACCCATGCCTTTACCACTAGGTCATATCCAGGGGATGTGATGAATGCGGACTAATGAGGATGTCTCACAGATAATGCAGGCAATTATTGGAAATTCAAACCTGAAAGCCAGCATTTCCTCAAATTCAGTGTCGATCTACAAGGAAATACGATGCAATTTCGTAATAATTAGTACCCGGATAACAAACACTTAACCACAAAGCAAGTAATTAAGTAGGTAGTAATTACGTGTGTTTCTTCTTTCACTTCTCTTGCTGCACCCTCGAAAATATCTTCTCCCTGTGAGTGAAACAACCTGTAATGCTGATCAAACCGTATATATATAGATGTATCTGCAATGGTGCACCGGAAAATATAAGAAAGTTCACCTGATCTAGAACTCCAGTAGGAATTTTCCAAAATCCAGTACCTTGGTACCTCCCGTTTTGTTCCTGGACAACAAGCAACTACCGTACAAAGCACTATAATTAGTTACAGAAGCAACTGATCAATGGTTGTAAATAGGGTCAATGGAGGATCACTACACAGGGGAGGGTCATATCAATTTATGCGTACGTCGGTAGGGGACGCATACCTCTCTTTTATCATTCAGAACAACGGCCCCAATACGCACTTTATGCGTAGCATTTGCTGGGATGGTATGTTGAGTTTTAGGGATCCAACGGACCAACATCAGGTATTGAGGTTCAGCATGGTGATACCCAAATCCTTCCTGCAACGAGAAAAGTAAAATAAACAATAGCAGAGAATATTCTTTAACGAGGAGTTCCACTTGCATCTAATCAAAATCTACTGCAAAAGAGTCTTTAACGAGGAGTTTCATTTGCATTGAATCAGAACACTACTACAGCTGATTAAATGAAACTTTTGAAGCCTGACACTTAACCACAAAGAGAAATCAAAATAGTACAAAAAGAAGTAATAAATTTCCCATGAGCTCATCGGTCCGATCCAATAAAGACTCCACATGCCGTAATTTCACATACCTTCACAGCAGTTTCCACAAGATTTACGTGTTCAATGGGTATCTTGATCCAAACTCCCTTTTTACCCTGCAGTTCATGTATCAAATCATTGTTTCACTTCACAGAAATGAATAAAATTGCATTGACACACAATGAGCCAACGATTTAATCACAATATCACATGGTGTGCATAAAACATTGATCAAATGTAAATACTACAAAGCAAGTAATAAATGTTAATCTCTGTGTTACAGAATGGAAAAAAGAAGCTAAAGCAAACAATAATTGAGATTATTGAATACAGTTGAATATTTTGTAGCTTCCATCACACATCTTTAGTTAAGCACAAGCAAATGTTGCTCTTAATTTCGTAATTTCCTTAACAAATATACGAAATTGGACATGAAATTTTCCATAAAAGGCTGTAACTTACAAAAACTGCAATTTATTTCATTCATTAATTTTCTCTTAGAGCAACTCCAAGGGCTCCCGGCAACTTTACACCAAATTTTATCCATCAAACCCAATGGTTCTACACAAAAAAAAAAGGAATATTCTTGGAATATTCCATTAAAATTGACTTCTTGTTCACAAAAGAAAAAGGAAATGAAAATGAAAGAGAAAAGAACAGGATTTGCCCGTGCTCAAATTCCTCCGGCAAATTTGGTGGTGATTTTCATTATCCCACCAATTTGACGGGAGTAAAACATGTCTATTGGAGTCTCATTTTCCATCAAGTTGCTGATTTGGTGTAGAAATCCCTCTCCCTTGGAGTTGCTCTTACATCATCTCCAACGGTACCCCAAATTGGTGTTTTGATGGAGAACTCCACTCCAATGGTCCAACTAATCTTACCCCAAATTGGTGTTTTGAGTGAGTTCACCAGCAAATTTACCGTGGGTTATTCCACCGACAAACACAATTCATCCTTTTTTTTTACAACTAAAAAAATAGAATAGTCTAAGTATTTTTTTTTGTTTTTTGAAGTGAAGGGTTGGAATTGGTGGATGTTTTTGGAGATGCTCTTATGCAATGGAAAGGAGAAAGGAAACTTGAAAAAAAAGAGAGAGTCAGAAAGAAGAAATGAACAGAATCTAATAATTAATACCTGCTGTTTCCAATCAAGTAGTGAAGCTCGAAGCCTTGAACAGAAGTGCTTCGGATCCATGGGCTCCTGTATTTCCACAATTACCCCTCCATGTTCATCCTCAACCCCATCAAGCAATCGATGATTTTTTGCTCCATTTTCAACTACCAATTTCTCCATTTCTGCCTCAGATGATTGCTCCCCCATAGTAAATCTTAGCTGGCAAGAAAACTCTGGATATTGAACAAGCAAGCTGCCAAGCTTCTTCTAGAACCACTATATGAATGTCAACGAGTTTTTTGCTAAACGATATATATATATATATATTAGAGGAAGTTCACTACTTGTCGAAAGTAGTTGAATTTATGTTTCTGAGAGTAATTTCCCTCCCCCAGCAAGATCGGCACTATAAAAAAATGCTTTGGAGTTTGGAGGGGTGCCAGGTGTGTGTGGCAAGTTTTTCAAATCGTGAAAAATGTCTAGTGTGAGGAAGGAAATAGTGTTTTGATATAGTTTTTGTGTCAGTGTGTTTCTTCGGGCAATGAATAATAGAGAACGAAAATGACAGCGCGGCGGGGTGAAATGTGCGGGGGGCCGAAAAGGCAAACAAAATACGGCGCGATGGAGGTCAGTCAAATTATGTGGGTCAGAGACTTATTATCATCACATCCCATCCAACTCAGCTATTTTCTTTTATATAAGCGAAACTTGAAAAAATATACTTAAAAAAATTAATTATTTGTATAATATATCTTAAAATATTAATATTTGGAAAATATACTTGAAAAACATTTTGTAGCGATTATGTAGCAAATCAGCAGCGAACACACAACGAAATGCTTTTTAGGCATATTTTTCAAATTTTATTATTTTGAGGCGTATCACACAAATAATTAAACATATTTTTTCAAGTTTCCCTTTTATAAAGAATAACAATCTAACGGTAAAAATGATGGAAATTGATAAAATGCAGAAACAAACAGAACACAGAGATTTAACGTGGAATCCGGCATAGTGCCGACTAATTCACTGACAGAAAATGAGATATTTTATTATGCACAAAATACAAAGTTTTTCACACACAACATTGATTACAACATATGGTATTTATAGACACAAATCCTTAAACCCTAACCGCCATAGGATCTCTGTCGATTTGTCATAAATACCCCAGATGTGGATCTCAGCTCCAGCTAACCCCACCAGATGTAACTCAGCTTCAAACTGACTTTCCCAGACTTGTAACCAACTCAGATGTAAAACTCAGTTGTATTCAGCAACATCAGTAAACTCATAAAACTGAGAACTGACTTCAGAAGAAACTCATTTAACTTCACGAGCTGACTTTCACAGAACTGAATACACTTGTTCAACTGACCATCATTCTTAGCTTACTTTCAGATTAGGTCCACCGGATGTAGAGAACTGAATTTTCAAAACCAGTTCCACCAATTTATCAGTTTAGATATCAAGTCACATAACTGACAAATCTCCACATTGACTTGAACTCTCATTCACAGTCAATCAGATTGCATAATCGGATGTACTTGTACCAAATGCGTTCGTCAATGCTAGGATATACTTGTACCAGACTTCTCCATAGAATCCACTCAACTGATCTGCCCTTAGCTGAGTTTACAGAAAATTGATTATAAGCTTTAAATATTCAGCAAATCCAGACATAATTTTGAAAACTATATTAGATAAATTGGAACGAAAAGAGTAATATAAGTCAAAATTTTGTCATAAATTAATTTAATAATATTCACTCATGTATTATACTCCCATGTCTCATAATATAAAAAAAAAAAATTAGCTTCTAATACATAGTTTAAGAATACATTATAGATGAATCATTTGTAAACATTTCAAAACCAACTACTGCATTATTTTGTTAGAATAATTTATATTTTGAGATGCCACAAAAAAAAACCATATATTAATGGAGTATTATATATGGATTGACATACTATTTTTTATACTTTTTTATGAGTATTTTTTGTATTTTTGAAATTAGGCTTTTTCTTTTTCTCTTCTTGGCTTTTCTTTTTTTCTTTTTTTTCTTTTTTTTTTCCCTTTTAAGTTTATTAAAGTGTTTCTTTGGTTTTAAGTAAGGTTTTCTCATAGCCTAAAAGAGTTCTGATTGAGAAAAAAAACCGACAAACCCAAGACCAAACCAACTCAAAATAACCCAAATCAATTGAAACCAAAAGCTTTTGGGTTGGTTTTTGACCCAACCCGAATGCAATCGGATTGGTTTGAATTTTTTTTTCTTCAGTTCAACCTAAAAAACATTACAATATGTAATTAATATTATCGGTCTATGAAAAATGGTTATTTCTCTTCATTACTTTGAGTTTTATTTTTGCAGCGTAATAACCGAATAATGAAGAATTATCTTATGGACAATAAAAATCAATCTATCTCACTATTCTCAGGTGACAATTTGATGAATTTCATCTATTAATTTTATTTTTGCCATATGATTAAAAATAAAATTGTTTAACATTAACATTTCGATGTACAGTTTCCTTAATATTTGATTATTGTTCATTTTTACTATCTTTATTGGTTGGTTTTATTGGTCTCCTGATAAAATTCAAATTCATGACGTCGATAAAAAAATGTTGTCTATAATGATTATTGTTATGGTCATGTAAGATAAAATTCGAATTTAGACACATTTATGGATTTATTAATAGCTTAAAAATCTGATTATAAATGGATGATTTATATATCAAAACCCAAAACCCAACCCATTGGGCTTGGTTTGGGTTATTACTTTTTTAAACCAACCCGACTAATACAATGTAAAACCAATCTAAATCAACTCAACCCGACCCAATCTCAGCTCTAGTAGTAGTGTCTAAACTTTAAAATTCACAGTCTGCCTCCACATATGTTCGATCAAACTGCAGCCAAGACATGTGTGTTCCAAGAGCTTCCTTGATCGTTTATGCGCTCTGTCTATAGATCTTAGTGGTATTTTCGAAGTAGTTCCAACCCAAAACGAAGTCTTGCTTTCTGATTCGCAATTAGAAGGTAAAAGGCTTGATCTTTTTCTTGTTTTCGTTTCCGTTTAGATTTTGTGTTATTCATGTTAGGTTGTAAACTTGTAATTCATGTTCGTAGGTTCTTGTGGTTTTGAAGAATAGTTGTTGTGTTACTCGTAGATTCGTTGAGTTTTTAGGTACGTAAGGTTGTTTTCTTATAAAGAAGACTCATTTTTATTGTTATTATCATTTTTTAAATTGTTTTCAGGATTATGCATTGATTCTTTTAGTTTAGGGTTATGTGTACATATGTCGGGTATTTGTTGTAACATCCCGACTTTTCGTAAAAAGGTAAAATAGTCATTGGGTGTATTTACTACGACCTAATTATTATTTGTCCCATTTATTTAATTAAAAAGGAATTAATTAAAGGATTTAGCAATTAATTATAAAGGATTTAATTATTGGCTATAAAAAGGAAATAATCCCCAAATCACTGCTTTTTATTTCATACGCAACTTCTGAAGAAATAAGAAAAGGAACGGCGGCAACATAGCAACAGACGCAGAAAAGAAAGCGAAATAAAAGGGAGAACCGTGTGAGCAATCCGTTCATCTGTTCAAGATGCCGTAGGAGAGAAAAGTGATCAGCGTGAGGAGACGCAACTTTGGAAAATAACACCTCTCAATTTCGTAAGTTTTCAGTTTAGCCCTAGTTTTCGGTATTCGTATAGTTCGATTCTTGAAAAATTCGTATCTTTCAATCCGTAACTCTGTTTTTCAACCATGAGTAGTCGAAACGATCGTCTTGAAGCGTAGATCATTCTAAAAATAGTTATGCAACAGTTAATCCAGGTAATCTGCAGTTTTATGGACTTTTTCAGTTTCGGTTTTCTGCAAAGAAATATGATCTTAGGGTTTCTCGTTGATCAAATAGGTTTTGGGGTTGAGGATCAACAGTTGTTGTAGTTGCTTGACGTTTTGCTTTCGGTTTTGCTGGAAATTAAGGTAAGAGGCTCTTCCTAATGAGTAATTATAGTTTTATAATGATAGGTTGAGTTTTGGTGTTGTCTGGTGATAGAATTCATGCTAAGTTGTAATTAATAAGATGTGATATGTTTTGGTATATTTGTGTTGAGTTTTAAATTTCTATTTTTTTGATCTAATAACATTAAATGAAAATGAACAAGCCCGATTGAGTTTCTGATTCATTCAGTTAAAACACCGAATGTACTCTTAAAGGGAGTTGAAGTTCGGATCCGTCGGAAGAGCATGAAAGGGCTTGTGCTTTGATGGATTAGTATTCATCAATGTCTGTGTAATTGCTAGGCCTTGTCCGTGTCTAATGGTCTAGGAAAGAGAGTAGTATGTGTGAGGGAGATTACTTGAAAACACTTAGGTGGCTAGTTAACAACATATAATAATTACATATGTGTAGTAAAAGATAAAACGTCACTTATTCTCGGTTAGACACTCTTTCATATCGGTGATGTGATACGTTCATAAAAGGTGAACAACGATGATGGCCTATAAACGGCTGAATGGCAGTGGAGGAAATTCATCGGACGATATCGCATACCGGGAGACCCGGAGCTAATCGGTGCTAATCACCGTTAGTTAGCAAGTATATCTTCAGTGATGAACGCCATGCGCAGATGTCCTTGAGTAATGATGTAACAAAGATAAGCTAAGCTAAAACGTTTAGTCATGACGTGTCGATGGGCATGGATTGAACCCTGGATTGAGTCGGTCTCATAAAGATAATTTAATAATCATAATAATAACCCTCGTTGTATAACTTAGTTATTCATTAGTTTCTCACTTTTACTAAGTACTTTGTACTTACCTCCTTTGCATTTTCTTTTGTATGCATTGTGGGGTGAGAAGACGAACAGTTGATCGTGTAGATGATGACTTTTGAAGGCTTTGAAGTCTTGACGGTTTCTAGTTCCTTTCTTCGTAAAGGTTGTACTAGGGTGTAAGAATGCAGTCGAGTCGATCGATACTCTCTGGGGGGCTCGAGCTCGACTCGACTAAAAAGTTCAGCTCGAAACTCGGCTCGAGCTCGATCGAGCCATAAAAATCAAGATCGAACTCGACTCGCTAAGTACTCGATAAAGCTCTCGACTCGACTCGTGAGCTCGATTATTATCCTAGAATTCATTTAATTTTTAACGAAATATGGTAAATTCAAACTCGCTCAAATACTAATACTCGACTTTAATAATATTTTTTAATAATAAAAATAATATTTATAATAAATTTAATAAATTAAATTAATTAAATAATTATTTAATCAAGCTCGATTAAGCTCATGAGCTACTCGACACTATATATTTTAAAACTCTCGATTAATTATTCGAGTAGCTCGACTCGAGCTCGAACTCGTCGATCTCTCATGCGAGTCGAAAGAGTAACTCACGGCCCATTCATTTCATTTACAAAATTTCTAGGTTGTACTAGACTAGTTGTATTTATTTTCTCAGACTTATTGTATTTCTACTTTTAAGACCTCGTATGGTATAAGAGCACTCGCAGTAGAATCTGTAAAATGTAATAAATCTGTAATTCACATATTAATAGAGTCCAGATCAAAATAGAAGTGCAGTAGAATCTGTTGAAAGCATCTGCTAACAACAGATTCTTAGAACAATGCGGTACATTTCCAGCAAATATTGAGTAAACTCCAGATCAGCCTCGCCTCTTTCTCGCACGCTCTCTCTCCTCATCTTTACCTCATGCTTTTCTTCTCATCTTCTTTTTCGTTCAGCTCTTTTTATTCACTGATTTTGTTCAGCTCATTTCCAAGATTATACTTGCGTGATATACTACACCAAAATCCTTCCTTATGCATCAAATTAGATGTACCAGAAGCTGTATATTGATAAAATCATATTTAGATCGAGCATTTAAATATTTTATTTCTCTGTTTAAGCGTCACTCTTTGTCAATTGTTGAGTTATATGATTAAAAAAATTCTGTTTTTTGTTTTGTTTTGACAGAGGTAGCTCAATAACATTAGTTTGCATAATTTAAAATTTGGGCAAATATTTGTTGTCTTTTTTCTTCTCTTCTCATGTATGTTCGAGATAGGGAGGTGTAATGATGGTTTTTATACATACGTATGTTGACCGTTGCTGTATTTATCTATTTTATGGTCTTGCTCTTTATGATTGGGAGGTTTAATTGCTTTGTATCTCCCTTTTTTGTTGGGTAGATTTGCCACGTTCTTCATTCTGGCCCTTTATTCCGCTCCTTCAATCAATTATGGACAATTTTTTTCTTCTTCTTCCTCAGAATTTGACATATGCCCTTGCTCTTGATCCTGACCTTTGTCATTGGTGTTGTTGGTTCATATCAACTATATATGGTTTGGTTTCATATATGTTGCTAGATTTTTTGTGTTTTCAAATAATGCATATATCTTTCTGTTGTATCCGCAATTAATGACACTATTGTAAATAATTGCTATGCATATTCCATCAATTGAATGATAATAATTGAGAAAATTAATAGACAATCTATAAAATGGAGATTCTGATGCAGTTTGTCCTGAATAAAAATCTGTAAGTAGAGACACTGATGCAGGTGACCATGAGAAGAGATTTTGTAAAACAAGAAAAAGTGATGTTTGAGTCTGTAAAATAGAGAATCTGTTAAGAGAAACTGATGCGAATGCTCTATGTCTTTGGGTTTTTCGTCGTTGTAATTTAACTATCCATCTTTAGAATGATTATTTTCTATTCATTGTAGCATTTATGATTTTATCCGAGTCTTTTGGGGTTCCGTTTGCTTTTATTTAATACGACGACGTATAGGCTTGCGATTAATATTAAATTTATTTAATGTTATATGCGCCGAACGTTCTCTTCCGGATAAGGACTCGGTATCCGGGAGCGGGGCGTTACATCTGTGAAGCAGAAAAATGATCCTGACGCCTCTTATAATTCGTGACCATAAGTCTTTATTTCGTTGCCACAAATCTAGTGAAGTTTTTGTGGTTTGTTTTCTCTCTGTTCTATTTAGTACAAACCTATTTTGAAGTAATATGTTTATAACAATTGTATCTACTAGTTTCTGCATTTATTGAAACAAGCATGCTAAATAGTCACATACAGGATATGGGAGTTTGGTGTCGATTATGAAACATTATGTGTTAACTTAGGTAATATCAAAGACGTAAAATGAATCTGTCTTATGTGTTATTACGTGTCTGTGATGACAATTATTCTTAATTATGTACTGTATAAGAAATGCAATGTACTTTTACTAGTACTACCTCCGTCCCAAAATATAAGTCCTTTTAGAGTATTTTACACAGATTAAGAAAGTTGGTTAAATTGATTATGTTTCATTAATTTTGATGGAAAAGTCTAAAATAACCTTTGACTATTATTAATGTAGAGTAGTAAAAAGTGGGTGAATAGATAATAAATGAGGGGTAAAAATAGAAAAATGCAATAAATGCTTCATTGGTTATTTAAATGGACTTACATTATGAGACAAAACAAAAAAGCTAAAATGACTTACATTTTGGAACGAAGATAGTACCTTAGAGGGTATCACCCAGGTTGCACTTTATGGTGTCATGGTAGGGTTTCACCATGACGTTATACGCTTGAATACTCGGATAAACCGTTCTGACCATGTATGCGCCGACCTTTATCGTTATTCATAGGATAATATATGATATGTGCTGTAGGTGTAAGTTTTGTTTTGTAAATGTACCAACATGCAAGTAATTCGGAATATGAACAACTACGTAAGAAGTTAAACAAGGAGGATCATGCATTATGCATTACAATATGTCTTTCACAGTATTTTGATATGCAATGCCTTTTCTTTCAGACCGTTTCTTTTAAAATATGGTAAGAGAATTCATGTCATGTCTTCCGACTTGTGACAAACATGAATTCTTCTTTTAATCTTCTATTCTTTAACGAGCATCTAGCAAGTGCTCACTCCTCCTTATTGATTGAGAAATAATGCAGTTTGATTGCGAGTACATGAAGAGTTTTATGGTGAGTTTAGAGAACAATCTTATGATTAAGTTTTGCTGTTTTACTATGTTTATCTAATTGCTCCCTTTAGTTTTCCAATTCCTTTGAATAAGGCTTCATGCCAAGTTAAGTTACAATAGTTCTTTCCATTAGACATGTTGGTATTGTGGATTTTGAGTTTTGTTGTAGTTGTTTATGATAGTTGTCTGACAGCGATGACGTCCTGATGTGCTTCTGCACTTTTGAGTTTTCCCAGAATTACGGACATAAAGCCATGTTTTATGGCCGCAAAATATGCAAGACCCCGATGGTCTATTTTCCGAGTCTCAACATGTCTGTTTGCTTTTGCGTATTTATTTGATTGTTCTAATATACCGTCAGATTTAATTTGGTTTTAGGATTAATTTATTCTAAAAATCACGTGTCAAACATATAATTCTTAATAAAAACTCAATATCCGAAAACGATGTCTTACAAGTCGTATCTATTTTCTTTTTGGGCTCCGATGTGTCAAATATCATTAAAGTTTTCGTACTTATGGATTCAAATAATCAAGTTTATCCTATACTATCACATCTGGATCCCCATCTTTGTTTGACTTAGTGCAAAGTTATCCACCAACTTGTTTTTTATCGACACTCGTTTTGTCGAGCCCCAACCCAAAACGTGTCAGTTATGTTTTGGTGATTCAATTTATAATTGTTGTATGAACATCGTTTATTGTCTAGAGAATTCTACCTTTTATGAAAACGGAAATCTAAATATACACATATTATTATTGTTGATAGAAGTCGACAATTTACGAAATCAAACATCTACACCCTATCTCAAATGAAAGACTATCAATATAACACATCTTCCCTTTTTCCAACGAGACTCATTCTATCATGAAATAAACTTATTTCATGTAAAAACATGTAATGCCCTAAAGCTCGGACCAAGCAACACCACTTGAATGATAATGAAATGATTAACCAATGTTATCAAATTCATTATATTTCAGCATTATATCTAGATAATGTTGCTTCCAATTTTAAAGCGTGAGATATTTCAAATCAAATCCTCATACATAACAAAGTGAATTATGAATAATGCCAAAAAAAAAAAAAAATTGAAATATGGAGATTGGACTATTATTTAAAAGCAAATGTCAATCTACGAAGATGCCCACGACTAGGAGTAGGATCAGGACCACAGCCGAAATTGTTGAAACACTTCTATCTTATTTCTATTCGAATAATTGAAGGCGGATGTATATACATTAGGATGAGTCACGTGACCCCATCGAGATTCGAAGAATTTTTTTTCAGTATTAAAATAATTTAGTTTTGTTATTAAAAAAATTTGTTTTGTTGATGAAAAACATAGTTTTAGGTTTCGATGATCATACTGAAACATTTTAAGATATAAAATAGGGACAATTATCTAAAAGGACACGTATTGGATTTAATTAGGCAAAAAGGACATCCAAAACAAACACTTAGTTATAAGGACAAAAGTTAGGTAAATAGACCCAAATACCCTTTAATGAAGATAAAAAAATAAAAATAGAAAAAGAGGAGCAGGACACGTACGGTGAATGTGTAATTGTGTATTGTTTTTATTATTTTTTTATTTTTATTATTGTTTTGTTTACAGGAACGGAGTTGTTGTTCTATTTTGTTTGTTTTTTTTTTTTTTTAGAGATTAAATTCCTGGACGCTGAGTATGTTTTTTTTTTTTTTTTTTTTTTTGACCGTGAAAGTTGATTTATTCTTTTTTCATCGATCACCGCGTGATGATCACCAATGGCGAGATCAGCCGACCACCGGAGATCATTGATCACCGTGATGAAGTGACCACCGCGATGTAGTGACCACCGCGATAGGTCGA
This sequence comes from Gentiana macrophylla, assembly GCA_026214975.1. Classification (NCBI taxonomy): domain Eukaryota; kingdom Viridiplantae; phylum Streptophyta; class Magnoliopsida; order Gentianales; family Gentianaceae; genus Gentiana; species Gentiana macrophylla. The sequence goes on from CM047808.1 coordinate 112,644,178, forward strand.
CAACCGCGATCGCAAATGACCATCGCGATGAAATGACACCGCAAATGCATTGACCACCACGATGCATTGACATCGCAATCATTTATCAGATGACATCAATATTTTATCAAATGACATCGGCAATGTTATATGCGTGACATCAACAATTTATGCAGTGACATCGGCAATCAGATATGCAGTGAGATCAACATTTTATGCAGTGACATCAGCAATCATATATGAATGGCAATCATATATGCATAGACATGACACCGCGATGATGGCGATGGCCACCACCCCGGCGCAGAGACCGCACGCGATGAAGTAGCCACCCCGATCGCGAGACACCGCAATCACAGATGATCACCGGGATGCAGTGACATTTAATGAAGCAACACCGTGATGACATTTGATATTTTTTTGACTTTATTTCATAAAATCGATTTCTTTTCTTCATAAAATCGATTTCAAATGGCTATATCTTTCGATATAAAACTACGATCAACATAAATCTTTCACCTTAATTTATATTTTTATGCAGTGACATCGGCAATCATATATGCAGTGATATCAATATGTTATGCAGTGACATTGGCAATCATATATGCGTGGCATCAACATTTTATGTAGTGACATCGGCAATCAGATATGCAGTGACATCAACATTTTACGCAGTGACATCAGCAACCATATATGAATGACATCAAAAATTTATGTATCGATATCGGCAATCAAATATGCAGTGACATCAACATTTTTGTTGATCTTGTTGTCCCAAAATTCGGAAGATTTTTCAGGGAAAATCGAGCTTATGAGCCTCGTCGAGCTATATCGAGTACTTAGCCAGTCAAGTTCGATGTTGCCTTTTTATGGAGCAATCGAGCCCGAACTTTTTTAGTCGATTTGAGCTCGAGCCCTAGGGATTATCATATATGTAGTGACATCGACGATCATATTTGCAGTGACATCGGTAATCATATATGCAGTGACATCGGCGATCATATATGCGTGACATCAACAATTTATGCAGTGACATCGGCAATCAGATATGCAGTGACATCAACATTTTATGCAGTGACATCCGCAATCATATATGAATGACATCAACAATTTATGTAGTGACATCGGCAATCATATATGCAGAGTCATCGCGATGCAAATGGCCACCCCGATGCAAAGACACCACGATGAAGTGGCCACCCCCAATGCAGAGACACCGCGATGCAGTGATCACCGGGATGCAGTGACATTTGATGAAGCAACACCGTGATGACATTTGATATTTTTCCGACTTAATTTCATAAAATCGATTTCTTTTCCTCATAAAATCGACTTCAAATGCTATATCTTTTGATATAAAACTACAATTAACATAAATCTTTCACCTTAATTTATATTTTTATGCAAAGATATCGGCAATCATATATGCAGTGATATCAACATTTTATGCATTGATATCGGCAATCAGAAATGCAGTGACATCAACATTTTATGCAGTGACATCAACAACCATATATGAATGACATCAACAATTTATGTAGTGATATCGGCAATCAAATATGCAGTGACATCAACATTTTTGTTGATCTTTTTGTCCCGAAATTAGGAAAAATTTTCAAGGGAAATCGAGCTTTTGAGCCGCGTCGAGCTATATCGAGTACTTAGCCAGTCGAGTTCGATGTTGCCTTTTATCGGCTCAATCGAGCCCGAACGTTTTTAGTCGATTCGAGCTCGAGCCCTAGGGAGTATCATATATGCAGTGACATCGGCGATCATATATGCGTGACATCAACAATTTATGCAGTGACATCGGCAATCAGATATGCAGTGACATCAACATTTTATGCAGTGACATCAACAATCATATATGAATGACATCATCAATTTATGTAGTGACATCGGCAATCATATATCAGAGAGATCATGCGATGCAAAGGCCCCCCGATCGCGAGACACCGCAATAAAGTGGCCACCCTCGATGCGAGAGACACGCGCGATGCAGAGACCATCGGGATGTAGTGATCACCGGGATGTAGTGACATTTGATGAAGCAACACCGTGATGACATTTGATATTTTTCCGACTTAATTTCATAAAATCGATTTTTTTCTTCATAAAATCGACTTCAAATGGTTATATCTTTGATATAAAACTATGATCAACATAAAATTTTCACCTTAATTCATATTTTTATGCAGTGACATCGGCAATCAGATATGCAGTGACATCAACATTTTATGCAGTGACATCAGCAATCATATATGAATGACATCAACAATTTATGTAGTGACATCGGCAATCAAATATGCAGTGACACCATCGTATTCACTCGATCTTGCCTTATTTCATTAAAAATTAAATGAATTCTAAGAAAATAATCAAGCTTACGAGCTCAGTCGAGCTATAACGAGTACTTAACGAGTCTAGCATAATCTTGCCTTTTAGGCTCGATCGAGCTCGAGCCGAGTTTCGAGCCCTAACTTTTTTAGTCAAGTCGAGCTCGAGCCCTAGAGAGTATCGACTCGACTCGGCTCGATTACACCCCTAATGGCCACCTAAAATCCATGGCCCCAAACTTTCATTCTTCTCAATATTCTCATTTCATCTTGTGTATTCTCCTTTTATTCTTCCCAAATTTATGTACCAAAATGTATATGGAGTGACATCAATGTCACTGCATTGTGAATATGGGAAAGAACAAACAAAATGATAAATGAGAAGATGCAGTGACATTACAAATATTTTACAAACCAACCAAATTTGTGTACCAAAATATATATGGAGTGACATCAATATTTGTACCAAATTTGTGTACAATGAGAAATCTCAAATACATGCATCATGAATAACTAAATCCTTTGCTCTAAAAAAAAATAAAAAATTGAATTCTTCTGCTACATTCTTCGTAATATCAAAAACTAGGACAACAACGTGTATAAGGTTATTGTCCCACCTTTTTCAAAATATGTATGTTTAGACTTGAAAGCTGAGATGCCGCAAAGTCATCCTTCTTGTGCAGCTTCATTCTTTTTTTTCTTGTATAGCTTCATTCCAGGCCCATTATCTTGGACTTCCACAAGTGCATAGTCTGGCTACTACCCGAAGTTTTCAGTCCCAATTCGCTGCATATAAGAAAACTAATCAAATGTTTGCAGATGTTGTTAATGAGCATTATGAAGAGGGTGACGTTGTCTGGTGTGATGACTATCATCTCATGTTCCACCCAAAATGTCTGAAGGAGTACAACAGCAAAATGAAAGTTGGTTGGTTCCTGCACACTCCTTTTCCTCGTTAGAGATCCATAGGACTTTCCCCTCTCGTTTAGAGCTTCTAAATGTTGTCCTAGCAGCTGATCTGGTCGGGTAAGTATTTGCATTACACTACAATTACGGCAATGAAAAGTTCACCCTGTACAGTTGCAGAGAAGGGTCACAAATACCTCATCATTCCTAGTACAACAAAGCAATTCATAGCTAATTTTCAATTCTTGATTTCTGATGAATCAACAAAGGTCACTAAAAGATGTTCCCATCGGAGACAAAAAAACACACACACAATACAGTATTAGTATCATCAAACTACCCAATACAGAATTAATCTCAAAGAACTCACCAAATAAGACAAAATAGTAAGAAACATATACTCATACTCATACTACAACTGAAAGCCACAAGATTAAATTACCAAAGCAGGTCAAATAAACAAGTTGTAGTAATGTCTGTTTACACTTCATCTATACAATAAACTAAAAGTAAAATCCCTACACTATTAAGGCTTAATTCAAACACTAAATAGTGCAATTTTGCAGATAGATAAGTGAAACAATAAAGTTCATCATTTTTCTGCAGAAAAGAACTCAAAAACATTGACAAAAATTGTGTAATTATTCAAGTTGTGCCACGTGATACTGATACCTGATCTCTCATGTTCTGGACTCAATTGAATCGGAGACGTTCGGTGATGGTGGTGCATCATATGCTTCAGCCGGTTTAGTGGGATGATGGAGCTGATTTAGAACTTCCATAACATATTCAGTGGATTCAGCTGTTGAGGAACCGTGAAACCATTTGACAGCAAGAATTCTCCAGGTGAAGACAATGTCCCATGGTAGACCACCGATCCTTTTGACATAAGCAAGATTTTATCAACGCTTGAAAGAATCTTCAAACCCAGTTGGTGAATCGACAAGATCACTGTGCTTTTGAGCTATTGATTTAAGGATCTGAATCACGTTAAAAGCCGAGTTACTGCCAAGACTAGATGTTGGTTCATCAAGAATCAGTACCGCCGGATCATTGAGTAAGTTGATTCCGATCGAAACTCGCCTGCGTTTTCCGCCGGACAAACCACGAGCAAGCCGAAAAAGTAGATGAATAAGGGCAGAGCTTTTGGAAGAAGCAGATGAATAAGGGGAAAAAAAAGACCCGAAGAAAGAAGAGAAAAGAAAAGGAATAATGCTGGGTTTGTAACATAGGGATAATTTAGGAAACATTGAAAAAATATGTCCATATAAACGATAATCTTTTTTGGATGTCTTAAGTGTCTAATTAAGTCCCAAAACACGTCCTTATAAACAAATAACACTATAAAATATAGTTTTACAATCCGGTGATCATACTGGAGAAACATCATGGATCCGCAATGAAGCCATATTGAAATTTATTATATCTTATTGCTCGATGCTTTCAATGGATTAATTAAGTTGTCTTTTTCATCCTCCATTATTATTCATCATGTAATAATGGGTATAAACCGTAAGGAAACTAAAATTTGATTAGTTAATTAAGTGGCCAGACTTATATGGGTGTAACACCAACTATATATACATGTGTTATAAGGTTATGTATAAAGGTTGTTTGATATACATCAAGTTTCATGTTAAATAACATGAATATATACGGTGTGTTATACGGAAGAAATTATTATATTCATTGGATAAAGTTTTATTCAGTTGAATAAAATGGTTATGGTTTTGACAGTACGCCGTTTGTTGAGGTTGTTGGTGACGGTGTTGTTTTGCTTTTAATCTTTAATGTTTTTGTAATGCCGATCCTATAGTGTTTTTCTAGAGTGTTATATAAATAAAAATAGTATGCTCTTAATTTAAAAAAAGGACAATGAACCATTAACTCTATATGTAACTAGTCACCAGGGCCGGCCCAACCAAACCCGGCGCTAAGCGAATCGATGCGTTGAAACATCACGACGCAATTTTTTTTTTTTTCTCTCACACATACTTACAAAATATATCAACATTGTATTTATAACATCCGTAAATACAAAATTCGAGCCATTAATAAATTTCCGAAACATACCTAAGTAATAATTCAAATTCATATCATCATATGCACAAACAAAAGTACAAAACATACTTGATACTTGTTGGAGAAAATGTGGAATTGAATTAAAATGAATTAAAAATGATTTTATAATCATTTTATTCAAATGACTTTAGTAACGTATTTCTGATATATTCTTGTATAGAATATATGTAATGTTTTATTAATTCAAAACTACGTGAGTCGTAGATGAATTCGAGATTTGGAATCATTCAATTCGGATAACGAGTGAATGAGAAATTAACGCTTAAAGTCGGTTTGTTGGAAAATTGATGATATATCGTATTGCCTATTGATCGCTCGCTAAGTGTGTGTTATGAAAAGGAAAAATGGGAAGAAACTTTTCTCCCACATTGGTTGGAAGAAGGAAAAGAAGCAATATTTATATGATATTATTTTAGTGTAGTTGGAATAAGAAACTAACATTATACACCGTTCTCTACGCGAGCGCAGGGGGGGTGCAAATCCAATCCAGATTTATCCTTGGGCTTGTGCGTGTCTTGCGTACACGAATGCGGCTCGATTTGAAGGTTCAACAGAGTTCGGTTTTGCATTGCAACTGTTAATTTATTTCTGTCCCTTGGGTTTTTTTTTTTTGCAAAACAGGTAATCCGAGACCCACCCTTCCAGTGGGCTTAAGGCTGGTGTCTGGCCTGCCTTATGGGTGGGCCGGTCCTGCTAGTCAATAACCCGTGTATTGCACGGGACCGTCGAACGTCAATGCATCGTTGAATAAAAAAACATCTAATAAATGTATGTTTTACTGCATTCAGTAAGCGAGAATGAAAGCAAACCAAAATGATATATGTTATACGTAAGTAATAAACTCGATCCCACACAATAACATCAATCATAAGTTGACACAATAAAATACTATATAAAACCCACAACGACCAAGACGCAATGAAGCTTTATCATCCACAACGACCAAGCCACTTAATCTTAAGTACCTGAGGAAAGTAATTGAAGATTTTGTTACGACGTAAAAATATATGATGATATCGAAGCAATAACAATATAGACTATTAAATATTAAAAAAATCGGGTTTTAAATAAAAGTTATTATGACTCTAAAAAAAATTACGTTGTATGTCTTTTCTTTTATGCATGTGTTTGAAAGCATGAGCACAAGCCTCACCCCAATTCACTTTCAGTATGAATGCAGTTTCTGGACGTTCTTTAGAATGCGGCGTTGGTGGAGCGTGTAGCACGAATGTGTAAAAATGACCCAACAATTTATTTATGCACTGATCAAAACGCTGACGTCCATCAACTTATACCATTGAAACATTTTTTGATTTTATCATATTTCAGCAAGAGAATCAACTCGGGTTCGACGATTAATTGTTAAGCTAAGTGATAATGTTTCATTACCGTTTTCAAACTATTTTGTAGCGACAAAGGCGTAGAGCGGAGAAGAAACTCAACACCCACACCAGTCAAGCATATTGGCAGACCACCAGTGGGATCTAATATTTCTGCCTGAATGCGATAACTGCAAAATAAAAATCAGAATGCAATGAGTATGTAAAATATAATATGTGAACAATAATGACTACATCGAACGTCTATTTACCGCAATGTACAGGGGACGGCTGCACGGCATCTGGAACACATCTTACTTCCTTGTTCAACATGCACCTCCGTATTATATTTATTGAATGACTCATAAAACATATTATAAGTAGATAACATATCAATAGCAGCAAGAATTCGAAAATGTGTCACATGTTACATTTCGGCGTTCGTTATAGTTGATTAGTGACATACAATTAATATAGCAAAAGAAATAGGATTTTAGCTATATGAAAAATGTAGTACATTTGGCACAAATCCGAACTCCTCTACTGTAATTATCTTCGCATTGGCTATCAATACCAAGTTTCTAGATTTGTGCGCTGATCGTCTTGCCCAGTGAACCAAACGTTGAGCACAAATATCCCTTGTATACCCGTTACATTGTATTACATGACTATTCCATGAGGAACGATTGTACAAATCTATAGATATTCTACATTTAGATTCTTTGAAATTTACCTATCACTAAACGACGTGCATAAGTCTGAGCGGCAATCAAGATAAAACTTTGTGAATTTTGTTGTTTGTAAAACTGTTCCTACAAAACAACCGAGCGAGAAAATTAATAATTTTGCAAGTTGAAAAATTATATTTACCACATAATATAGCTACCTTGATAGTTGTTCACAGACAACCCACATGCAAGTATGACTTTATCTTCACGTATATGACTCGCAACATGAAGTGCAAAGTGTCCCCACAATGTCATTCGCATTAGCGTCCGACTATTTTATGAAAGTTGCATATTAAATCAGGTGAAGTTGTTATGAGTAACGACAGAATTGAGCAACAGATGCAAAAAATGAAAAAAAAAATTTGTTCAAACATAAATTGAAGCTTACATCAAACTTTTATCGCATGAAACTTACGTCTTGTCGATGACCATAAGTTCATGATTTGGGTCGGCGGCTTTAGGATATTGGCAGGGACCAATAGAGACAACAATGCACACAACATCTGCATATTCACATTGTAATAAGCTACGGAGTCATGAGATAGTAGAATTATTATTATCTAAAATAATAATGAACATATCAATTAATTGTCGCATTCCGTGCATTTCGGTAGTGATGTTGGAAAGCTTCATCAGTGTGTACTTTTTATATGGAATGCCTTCACAATCATTCATCATGTCTAAAATCCTCATGTCCTTGGGGAAAAGAAGTTGCAAGTTCTTTGTGTTTGCAACGTAATACCCGGTCCAAGAGGGACAACACGTACACCAGTGAAGCAATATACATTTCCTTCATGTAAACATGTAGCAAGGTTGTTTAAACTTGTTGCATGATATATAATCCCTTGCATTAGATATCGATCTAAGAAAGACCAAGTATTATTCCATCTCTCAAATGACAAACTTAAAAGGGCATGCAACATGTATGAAAAACGTACTTACATCTTTATCGATGAATAACATGAATATTCCTCTCGGGCGTAGGTTAACAACCCTCAATAAGCGAACCATGATGTGCCAATCATGGTCGGCATCAGCATTTAAAGAAGATAGAGGTGAATAATTTTGAATGTGTTCTAAGCAGCAAATTGTCAATTGGTGTAAATATAAAATTAAGCAACATGTCACAATTAAACAATATCCAACAAACTTTATAATTAACAAAACAACACGTGTCATTACATTATCCATGAATCAAAGGTTCTATCTGGTAATACAATCGTAAATGATTGCAAAATGAGATATATTTAGAAGGAAAAAATTCAATTGTATTACAATTTTTATCAAAGGAAGGTTATGAAAGAGGAAATAATCATACACGATTAGAAAAATCCCTAAAAATCAAACACTTTTCTGTAAACAACATTTTGTGTGTAATCCGATGGGTCGTCACTTTCGTTAACTACCAGTATTTTTAGACCGGAAGGAGTAGTAACACGGGACAGTGCCACATAAAGCTGACCATGAGAAAAAACCGGGTATGGAAGGTATACACCAACGTTTTTCAGCGTCTGACATTGACTCTTGTTTATTGTCATTAAAAATGCAACCCTAAGTGGGAATTGTCTTCTTTTTACGGGGAAGGGTGATTGGCTAGTCGTGGGTGTCAATGTGATTCGTGAAATAAGAACCAGATCTCCAACATTTAAAATTCGTGCTTCTAGAACCTTATCACCTAGATGTGTAATTTGTAGACCATGGCACATTCCTGCACATTCGTGCTTCTAGAACATTTAAAATTCGTGAAATAAGAACCATTGCACATTCCTGCTGATTGATTCAAATTTCTCAATAGGATTACATGAACTCCTTTCTTGATAGCTAAACAATGGTTTGGAAGTCCTGAAAAATCTAAAGAATTTAGGTATTCCGGTGGGTTTAAGTTGTGCTCCATCTCATGTTCTTCGTTGGGAGAAACAGTATCTAATAGAATATGAAATATTCTTGTATATTATTTGTATTTGTTGTACTCAATTACCATAATTGTATCCTAGTCAATAGCATAATTAGCTCATAGTCTTTAGCTAACAAGTTATGATTTGTATTATATATTGTACTCAATGATTAATGAAAAGGGTACGGAAAATATTCTTTCATGGTATCAGATTAGGTTTCCATCCTAATACTGCTTCCGCATTTTTTTCACTCCTCGTCATACATATATATATATATATATATATATATATATTTTTATTTATATATTTTCGGCCGCACCACCCAACTCCGTCATCTTCTCCGGCGTGGTGCTCCAACCATGGGTGATTCTAACAAATTTTATCCCGCTTTGTCCGTTACCAACGTCAAGGCTCTCTTTCCCATTACCTTGGACTTGGATTCTAGTCATTAGCATTCATGGGCAGTGTTGTTTAAAGTTCAGACACGTGTTCATGATGTTTTAGATCATGTTATTCCTCCCACCGAAGCAGCAGAGAAGGCGGCGTCTGACAAAGCAAAATCTGAAAATCCTATTTTGTGGAAACGGCTGGATGCTGTTGTCCTCCAATGGATTTACCCCACCGTCTCTTCTAACATCCTCAATTCAATTTTGGTGGATGATGATTCGGCTGAGCAGGCATGGACCCGAGTTGCGGAGTTGTTTCACGACAACAAAAATTCCCGGGCCATGTATTTTAATAAGGAATTCATGAACACCATGCTATCGGACTTCTCCTCCACCAATGCTTACTGCAATCGGCTCAAAAGTCTGGCCGATCAAATAAAAAACGTTGGTGCTCCGGTCAGTGATAATGGTATGGTGCTCAAAATGCTGCAAGGTTTGACTGAGCAATACTCGAATTTTGTTACTGTGATGCAACAAAAGAAGAATTTGCCTTCCTTCACCGCCGCTCGATCGAAATTGGCTCTTGAAGAGACCACAATTGGGGAACGATCCAAGCAGGAGGCCTCGTCGATTGCCCTCTCCGCATCCGATGATGGTTCAACCGGCGGTGCTTCACCTTCCCGGGTTTCTCAGTCTGGCCGTGGTCAACAGTCTCGGGGCCGCAACGGTGGCAACAAAAACCGGAATAAAAATTCCGGCGGCAATGGCAGTGGTAGGGGCCAGAAGGGTCAGCCCAATGGTGGAGGCCGCGGTGGCAATCGTGGGGGTGGCCCACCGGGCGGTGGTCAGCAGCGCCCTCTCGCCGGACAGTCATGGCAGCAGCCTCCATAGTGGATGTTGATGCAGCAGCCGTGGGCTTCTCCACCCTGCCCGTATCCCACGCAAGCTTGGGGCCAACCATGGGCTCGGTATCCTGGGCCTCCAAATACAGGGGTCTTAGGCCCAAGGCCATCTGGGCCGCAACAGGCCTTTGTAGCAACCCAACAGTGGGCTCCTACTGACATCGAAGCGGCAATGCACACGATGTCCCTTTCTCAGCCTGACTAGAATTGGTACATGGACACAGGAGCGACATCACACATGACTGCGACACAAGGTAATCTTTCGTCTTATTTTAATTTGAGCACTAACAATGGAATTATTATGGGTAGTGGTCAATCAATTCCAATTCGTGGTTATGGACACACCACTTTACCCCACCCAACCCCCCTTTGGTGTTGAAAAATGTGCTCCATGCCCCTAACCTTGTTAAAAATTTGGTTTCGGTTAGGAAATTTACCAAAGATAACCATGCCTCTGTGATGTTTGATCCGTTTGGTTTTTCTGTCTTTGATATACAGACGGGGAACTGCCTCCTGAGATGTGAGAGTACCGGTGATTTATATCCTATTCCTTCCAATGGTTCGAATAACAGTTGCCCTCATACGGCTTTCCTAACGTCTACTTTGTGGCATGAACGTTTAGGACACCCGGGCCCCTCTATTTTAAATTCCCTTAGGAAAAATAAATTGATCGACAATACTTCTCCTTCTCGTTCCAATTTTTCTTGTCAGTCTTGTGTACTCGGAAAACATATTAAATTGCCTTTTGTACCGTCGAATTCTGTGACATTATTTCCTTTTGATATTATACATAGTGATCTATGGACATCTCCTATTTTGAGTTCGTCAGGCCATCAATATTTTGTGTTATTCTTAGATGATTATTCCAATTTTTTGTGAACTTTTCCTATTGCGAAAAAGTCACAAGTCCTGGGTATTTTCACTATATTTCAAACACATACGCACTCAGTTTGAACGTCCCATTAAATGTGTTCAATATGATAATAGGGGTGAATTTGATAATAATCGGTTTTGGTCCACCTATGTCAAGCACATGATATTACGTTCCGTTTTTCGTGTCCCCACACTTCCTCCCAAAATGGCAAGGGCGAACGCAAAATACGCTCCATCAATAATATCATGAGAACTTTATTGTTACATGCCTCTTTACCTCCGGCTTTTTGGCCTCACGCGTTACAAATGGCTACTTATCTCCTTAATATTATTCTGAGTCACTTATTAAACAATGAGTCCCCTCTTAAAATACTTTACCACAAAGATCCCTCATACTCACACCTACGTGTTTTTGGTTGTTTGTGTTATCCCTTATTTCCCTCTACTACCATAAACAAACTCCAAGCTCAGTCTACTCCGTGTGTGTTTCTTGGGTATCCCTCTAATCATCGTGGTTACAAGTGCTTTGATTTATCGAGTAATAAAATCGCCACGTCCGTTTCGATGAGACTCGTTTTCCCTTTGCGGAATTAAATAAAATCCCCTCCACCGATTATGATTTTTGGATAGTGGTCTGGACCCCCAGCCCTTTTTTATTTCCAAAATTCCCCCCACCCGGCCCAATCTACTACGGCCCAAACTACAACAGATCAGGCTCCCCTTCACACGCCTCCCAGCCAGACACCTCCCTCTCGGCCCACACCTCCCTCTCGGTCCAACCCACCTCCACAACAGCCCATCCCTTCTACACGGCCAGCCCCTATAAACAGACCCGCCACTAGAGGCCAACATGGCATCTTCCGGACCAATCCCAAATATCATTCTGATCAAGCCCATCTCCATACGGTCACCAAATCACCCATCCCTCGTAACCCGATAGATGCCCTCCGTGACCCGAATTGGAATTTGGCCATGATTGATGAATTTAATGCTCTTATTAAAAATAAGACGTGGGATTTAGTGCCGTGTCCTCCTGATGTTAATGTTATTCGTTCAATGTGGATTTTTAATCATAAAGAAAAATCTGATGGTTCGTTTGAGAGGCATAAAGCCCGTCTTGTAGGTGATGGGAAAACTCAGCAGGTTGGGATCGATTGCGGTGACACCTTCAGTCCGGTTGTCAAACCGGCTACCATTCGGACTGTTCTGAGTCTTTCTTTGTCCAAACGATGGCCGATCCATCAATTGGATGTTAAGAATGCGTTCATACACGGTGAGTTAAAAGAGGTGGTTTATATGCATCAACCAATGGGTTTTCGTGACTCGGCTCGTCCTGATCATGTTTGTCTATTACGTAAGTCACTCTACGGCCTCAAGCAAGCCCCCCGGTCATGGTACAAGCACTTTGCGGATTTTGTCACGTCTATTGGGTTCACCAACAGTAAATCCGACACATCATTGTTTGTTTACCGGCAAGGCTCTGATATGGCTTGCCTGTTGTTATATGTTGATGATATCTTTCTCATGGCATCGTCTGACACTCTCCATACCATGATCATGGATAGTCTGAGTTCTGAGTTTTCTATGAAGGATCTCGGCCCGCTTAATTATTTTTTGGGTATTCGTGTGACGCGTCATGAGGGCGGTTTATTCCTGTCTCAACGTAAGTATGCAACTGAGATCGTTGACCGTGCCAGAATGTCTTCCTGTAAGCCGGCCCTTACTCCGGTGGACACCAAGGGGAAAGTGTCAGCCTCGGGTAGTAAGCATTTTGAGGATCCGACACTTTATCGCAGTCTTGCGGGGGCCCTGCAATATCTCACGTTCACCCGTCCTGATATTTCCTATGCAGTTCAGCAGGTTTGTCTCCACATGCATGATCCCCGGGTCGACCATATGCAAGCACTAAAGCGCATTATCCGCTATGTCAAGGCACCTTGCACCTTGGCTTACATCTATATCCCTCCCCCGTTGCGGATCTTGTCACCTATACTAATGCTGATTGGGGTGGGTGTCCTGATACGCGCCGCTCCACTTCTGGTTATTGTGTGTTTTTGGGGGATAACTTGGTTTCCTGGTCGTCTAAACGACAACCGACTTTATCACGCTCGAGTGCCGAGGCTGAGTATCGTGGCGTGGCTAATGTTGTGTCTGAGTCGTGTTGGATTCGCAATTTGTTACTCGAGCTTCATTGTCCGGTTCTTAAGGCAACTATTGTTTATTGTGACAATGTTAGTGCGGTTTATCTCTCGGGGAATCCTGTCCATCACCAACGCACGAAGAACGTCGAGATGGATATTCATTTTGTCCGCGAAAAGGTTGCCCACGGCGAAGTACGCGTTTTACATGTTCCCTCTCGTTATCAGATCGCTGAAATCTTTACCAAGGGTTTACCTCTAGTTCTTTTTGAAGATTTTCGAAACAGTCTCAGCATTCGCGAACCTCCCGCTTCAATTGTGGGGGTGTAATAGAATATGAAATATTCTTGTATATTATTTGTATTTATTGTACCCAATTACCATAATTGTATCCTAGTCAATAGCATAATTAGCTCCTAGTCTTTAGCTAAACAGTTATGATTTGTATTATATATTGTACTTAATGATTAATGAAAATGGCACGGAAAATATTCTTTCAGTATCGGCACTCATGTATGTGCAGCTAACTTCAGGATTGCTAGACAACATGATTTCATTCAGTTTGTTGACATCGATGTTTTTCGGAGCAAGTATTACACGATCCGACAAATATGTTGTATTATTGTAGCGCTGGGAAAGATTTGGATATGTGAAGGCAATCATCTCATTCAAACGGTAGCACTGTTTTAATCAAAAACTCCTCAGGTATTTTTACCCAATTCGTCTCACCTAGATTAGATATTGATATGGCAGGGGCATTGCCGTCACCAATAGACAAAACCCATTTCAAAAAATCACGGAGCTGCTGGCGTTTGGCATTTGATAAACCATTTGACAAGACGCGCATGTTTCTTGTTAAGTGTAACACACGGCAATACCTCCAAATTTTAGACTGAGTGATTGTGGCTTGTACCGTGGCTTCCCGTCTTCCTTCAGACACTATGGGCAAGGTCACCTGTGATATGGAGGATGAATTTGCTGTGCTACTACAAAGAGGTTGAAATCAAAACATTAACTAGGATACATAAAAAAGCAGTGGGAACATTGAAATCAAAACAATAACTGAGATACATAAAAAAGTAGTGGGAACATGAGTTTTGGGTGGTGTTTAGAGAGTGAGGAGGGGAATTTCTTCCTCGTGTAAATGTTGTGATCTTTTGATGGAGATAATGGAAATGCTGTGATTTATTTAAGGGGAAATGAGGGAGAAGGACATAAATATTTCATCAATTAAGTAGAAGGACAGTCTTTTGAAACTTTTGCATAAATGACAAAACTATTTATTCACTGTCGATATTCACTTGTGTTCGAAATTCACTGTTTAAATTCACTGCCGAAATTCATTGTCGAAATTCACTAATTTTCAAAATACATTGTCGAAATTCACTGATTTTCGGGATTCACTTGTCGAATTCAATCGATTTCGAGATTCACCTGGGAGATTCACTGATTTTCGGGATTCATTGTTTGTCCTTCTCGCTATAAAAATTATTCAGTTGTCCTTCTCCCTATAAAAAATATGTAGATGTCCTGTTACTTAAAAATATTCCAGATTGTGTCATTATCCCTAATTTCCTATTTATTTAATTTTGTGATATTTTCAGTTTATGGAGGGTAGTTGGAAGTTCAAATTTTGTGTTGTAATTTTCGTGGGATAATGGCTATTTTTACAGATATTGGAATAGGTTGTGATGAGATTTTTCGGTTTCGTGGAATAATGGCTATTTTTACAGATATTGGAATCGGTTGCGATGAGATTTTTCGGTTTTTATTTTGTTTTTTTTATCTTACATTTGTTACGTACCTAGCATATTGAATATCTCTACATCCATTTGTTACGTATATTGATATTTTTTTCTTAAGAAAAAACGCCACCAAACAGTTCAAATATAGAAAATAACAATTATATATAAAAAATAATTTGGAGATAAAAACAAAGATGTTTAAAAGTTTTTTTTTTTTTTTGTTTGTTTTTTTACGGCTAGAATCGGTTGTGATGAGATTTTTTTGTTTTTTTCCCCTGGTTTTTTCTTGTGTGTTTTTTTACAGTTTTTTCGGTTTTAAATTTTTTTATTTTATTTTAACAGCTAGATACATATTAGCGGGTCGATTTGCGGTTAATAGGTCGGGATTCCGGGTAATTGGGTTAAATTGGCTCTTATATATATATATATATTTTTTTTTTTTCCTTAAGAAAAAACGCCACCAAACAGTTCAAATATAGAAAATAACAATTATATATAAAAAATAATTTGGAGATAAAAACAATGATGTTTAAATTTTATTTTTTTTTGTTTGTTTTTTTACGGCTAGAATCGGTTGTGATGAGATTTTTTTGTTTTTTTCCCCTGGTTTTTTCTTGTGTGTTTTTTTACAGCTTTTTCGGTTTTAATTTTTTTTATTTTATTTTTACAGCTAGATACATATTAGCGGGTCGATTTGCGATTAATAGGTCGGGATTCCGGGTAATTGGGTTAAATTGGCTCTTATATATATATATATATATATATAAAATCCGAGTCAATTTTACGGTTGACCGGAACCAAAACTCAACTTTAACTCATTTAAAACATAAAATCATTTCATGTAATTTTTTATTCTTGAAGGGAAAAATGAATTTTATTTCATAATTAATGTCGGACGAGCAAGCAATATATACAATAGATGACGTCAATGAGGTTTACCTCAATGACACTTAAGTTGAGGCCTCGTGACCAAGATGTCACGGGTTCGAGTCTCACTGCATGCATGTGTGAGTTTTAGTCTTCTAAATTAAATAATTTCGTTTCGGTGAAAAGAACAAGAGAAAAAGAAACAATAGATGGCGGCGTATAGCCCCATAGTTTAAGTCCTACAAAGGATAGACATTCATTTGCCAAAAGATGTCCAAATGAGTTTCCTTCTCTTTTGACAAAGGAGAGATACGCTAGCTAGAGAAAGCAGTAGCTATTTGCAATCATCATTGATATTTCCTAGTTTTGAGTAATGTTTTTCCGCTTAGGTAAATTTCTTACAAACAATCAGAGAATCGCCTTCAAAAATTGTGTTTTAAGAGTATTCTTATTCGAGGTTAATTGAGTGTTAGACTTAATGGCATTTTCCTTGTTTCGAAGTTCATTTATTTTTAAAATAGCATGTCATTGATCACTAATACTATAACTCATAAGTGAACTTTGATGAATCTATCCAGTGACAACCATGGAATTTTTTTTATTTTTTTGTGCATTTTCTTTTCCAGGGGATTTGTTGCATTTTTAGTAACAGGGTATTTGTGTTCAAATTTTTTTTTTCCCTTCTTCTTTGCGGGTTTTATGATGTAGTTCAACTTCTATGACTTAGAAGACACTTGTCATGTTCGCATTTAAGTCAGGGCGTTATGGTTTCATCTTACATTTAAAATTTAACAAAACAAGGTGATCATATAAAATTTTATAAAAAAAAAATAATAATAAAAATTTAAAAAAAAAAAAAAAAAAGAGGTGTAACAAAATTCACCTACATCAGTATCGTGGGCTACGTATGAAGAGTTTCCACGAGTGTTTTATGCTTAAATGTTTAAATAATTAAAAACTTCGTCTCACAAGATTTAATCTCAAGACATGACCAATCAATCCAATAAAAAAAAACGAGCTTTTAAGTCAAGACATTAGAGCTTCGGCTCATACCCTAGTGGTAAAGCACCATGGTCTAACCTGGCCTCTAGTGAGAGGTCCAGGGTTCGAATCTCCTCCCTTCCTTTCGTTTCTGAAAAAAAATAAAAATAAAAAGTAAAGACATTACAGTTTCACCACACATTAAAACTTAACAAAATAAGGTGTCTAAATCATTGTCTGTACGGACAGACATTTGAAGACCTTCCATGAATATTTTATGTTATGAAAGACTTTGTGTCACATAATCCTGTCTCGAGACATGTTCGATCACTCCAATTAAAAAAAATTAGTTTAAATTTGAGACGTAGCACCTCACATTTAAAACTTAACAAAACTAGGTGTAACATGATTCACATACATTGACCGCATGGGTATACGTTCGAAGAGCTTTTGCACCTGTAAATCTTGATTGAGATCACTGTCAATTTTATCACCAGCTAAGTAAGTTTGTTTGTGATGATGCTGGAAATCGTCGGGTATTAATTCCGGGGCCTTTTAATCTTTACGACAACTTGCACAAGCTCTAAGAACACTAAGAACGATAAAGAGGATGGGTAGTTTGTGGTGGTTTAGATTGTACTTGAGAAACTGTATCTCAAACTGTCTACGTATCCTGTGAATTAGTCAGGAATCAAGTCATCGTAGTTCTTTAGGGATAGTTTATATAGTGGGGTTTGTGCCCTAGGCTTGCGTGGGCCGGGTCCTTGGTGGACTGCGATTTCGTGTTTCCTAAGGAGAGATAATTACGGTTTGATCTCCTCGATTGTAGGAGATAATCTCGGTGATTTGAATATCGGATAGGAGCCTTTATGGTTGATGGCCAAATCCTAGGTGTCCAATCTAACCGACAGTGTACCGGGTTGACTGTAGTCTAGTACGGTGGGTCAAGGTCGAATCCACGGGGAATTTACTTGTGAGGGCAACCACTTAATAGTTTATATTAATTCAATCTAGGTCACAAATTGCAAGATGGTAGTTGAATACATAAATAAAGTTCTTGTAATAATGAAGATGATAAAATGATAAAAGAAACTAACCAAGACAATGTGTAACCAAGAAATTGATGAGTCTCATTAAGTTTAGCCTCTGCCCAAAGAAATTTCTGGAAATTGATTTTGTACACTTTATTTAATTATAAAAGACATATTAATTGTGATACATATAAACAATTAATATGTCAAACTCTAGTTTACTTTATGTCATGACACAATTAATATGTCATAGTACATAGCTTTTACTTTTACTTTTGCATGCTTGCCACCCACATCTACATACTCAAGGGCCGCCTAGTGCTAGTCTCTCTCAATTGTATCTATTTATACACCTCTCATATCAATGAATAAACTAAGTTGAAGTTTACTCTTTGTGTTAACACATTCTCAAAGATATGCCTGAGAATGTCCTATTTGTTCCAAAATTAGATTGCAATCTCATATCCGTCAAGAAACTTACTAAAGATTTGAACTGGATCGTTGTTTTTAATGAGAATCGGCACATTCCAGATCATTCCTCAAAGGCGTTGATTGGGACCGCTAAACCTTGCTCAGTCTGCTTGTGGTCAACCTGTGAAGACGTAAGATCAAGACCGATCCGCCTCAAGAAATGCACTCAAAACCTAGACAATATCATGTTATGGCATTATAGACTAGACATCCTGGCTTTAGTTATTTAAAGTCTATAGATCCCGAATTGTTTAAAGGTTGTAATTTGAATGATCTTCAATGTGATATTTGTCGGGTGCTAAACTCACCAAATCTGTGTATGCAAAATTACCTTACTTACCATCCACACCATTCACCTTAATTCACAAAGTGACGTATGGGGACCCTCAAGAGTAAAAAGCATAACAGAAAGAGGGTGGTTTGTTACCTTCATAGATGACCACACCGTAAACCACTTGGTTATTTTTAATGAAGGATAAGTCCAAAGTTGGACCCATCTTTCAAGAATTTTACAACATGGTCTCCACTCGGTTTGACACTAAGATCAAAATCTTGAAGAGACCGACAATGCTCTTGAATATTATGAGTCTCATCTCATTAATTTCTTGATGGATAAAGGGATTGTCCATATCAAGAGTTGTGTTGAAACCCTCAAAGAAACGGGGTTGTTGAGAGAAAGAACAGCATCCGCTTGAAATGGCTAGGTCTATTATGTTTACCACGAATGTTCCAAAATATATGTGGGGTGAAGCCATATTGACTTCCACATACTTAATCAACAGACTTCCCAAACAGGTACTAGGCTTCAAAACTCCTATCAAAACCTCATCTGACACACACTCCGCCCTATCTTATTTCCCGCTACCTCCAAAATCTTTGGTTGTACTGTTTGTCTATGTCCATGCCCAACACAGAAGCAAACTTGATCCCAAAGCTCACAAGTGCATTTTCCTAGATATGCAAAGGATGTGAAAGGTTACAAGTGCTACTCTCCTTCCGAAAAGAGATTTTACAATTCTATGGATGTAAATTTTTTGAAAGGACTCCCTACTATAGCAAGTCCCCGAGAGGCAACACCGATGGAAACTGATAGAAATTGACCTAAACCCCATCCTTCAAAGAAACTCTTAACCTCAAGAACTCATCGATCCTCAAGAGATCGAACCCCAGCATCCTATCGACTCACGCAGAAATTCTCACTCGATCCCCAACAACCGACCGACTCGAGCCTCACGATCCCGAGCCCATCGACACTCAAGAATCTGCAGATCCTCGGCAGCCTAATCGACATTGATGATGCACTCTATTGCTCTAAGGAAAGGGAAAGATCATGCACCGATCATTCTATTCATACTTATTTATCTTATGATCGGTTGTCTCTGCTCTTTGCCATGTTTACACAGACCTGACTCTCACTCTATCCCTAGAAATATTCAGTGAGGCCCTTCAAAATGATAAGTGGAAGGTCATTGCACTAAACCGAGATGATTGCCTCCCGATAATCATACTTGGGACCTCACAACTCTTCCCAAAGACAAGAAGACGATTAGGCACCGAGATGGTTATTCACTATCAAATACAATGCCGATGGTACAATTGACAAGTACAAAGCCGTTTGATTGGTAGCAAGGGGATTCACTCAAACTTATGGTATTGACTATAAGGAAACTTTGCACCAGTGGCAAAACTCAACACTCTGTCGAGGTTCTCGATCTCTCTACCGTCCAACTTGGATCGGCCTCTACACCAATTGGATATCAAAAATGCTTTTCTCAATGGTGATCTCACCGAGGAAGTCTATATGAATGTACCTCCCCTGGTTTTGTCAATCCCCACACTCGTGGGCAAGGTATGCAAACTCGTGAAATCTCTATATGGCCTCAAAAACTCATCTACCTTTCTCACACAAGGCCTGATATTGCATACTACTGCACCGCCTCCCACTCCTCCAAGTCTACCGATAGATCAATCAAGGTTTATTGGGCTGGATGTCACATTGACAGACGATCTACCACAGCTATTGCTCATATGTATGGGAACCTCCTTGGTTTAAGGATCCTAAACCTAATGAATTGGTATGCTACGCACGTGAATGCAATGACAATGTCAATTATCCCCGGATAAAAAATCGAATGCCACAAAGGGTCGATTTTACCTTCAGGTTCTCCTACCTTCTTCCTACACCTAACATCTCCTTTCGGTCTCCGTTAAACGTGTAGATGCTAACACTATGCAATTACTCCAATGCAAGAAATCAATAAAACACAAGTAGGAAAAGCTTCACAACAATCAAAACTAACAACACAAACAATCGTTCCCAATCAACATAAGAGGATATACTAAAGTTACAACATTATCTTGGCTAGATAAGTCTAGCCACTCATGTCTACAAATATCAACATCTCAAAGTTAACATTCATAACCATAAGAACAATTGAAAGGAAAGAAATATTAAGGATTACCAAACCAAAGAGTGCAATTTCGAGTTGGTGTTCTTCATCCAACTTCAAAAACTTCAATGAACTAACACTAGTGTGTTAAAATCCAATCAAGCAAGAGAGTTAAACTAGGATCCTTAGCCTTACAATCAAATTCAAGAGCTAATTTTTACTAAAATTCGGCTATAAAAGCCTGGGGGTGGGGGAATGCCTTCAAGAGGGAAAAGTTGAGGAAGATGAAGTGTATATGATTATTTTTGTGAATGGAAGAATAAAACGATCAATCCTTGCTGACTCTGCAAATTTGGCGTAGGTCAAAAGCATCTGGCGTGCGTCATCTGCAAATGCAGTACTGGCACAGGTCACTGAAGTTTGGCGTGCGTCAAGTCTAAGGGTAGTAGTTGGCTGAATGACATCCGCATTAAATGCTCAACAGAGTGTATAGCTTCACTTGGCGCGGGTCAAAGTAACATGGCACACGCCATCTGTATCTGAAATCACTATGATCAAATTTATTCCACAACTAGCATGGACTGAACCCTTTAACGTGTGTCGACGATTCTCGTGGGTTGAAATCCTTGCCTCGGCAACCAAATCATCACTCAATAATCCTAGGGCACCGTAAAGTCAAAAATCCACGCTCCCAACCGTAATATTTGTGCTGCAAAATAGACACAAAAATACCGCGCGTAAATCTGATAACAAAATCGGCTAATAACTACTACAATAAAAGTAAAAGCGTGGTTTTTCTGAAAGTTTCTATGTACACAAAAACGGTTCGAATTATCATAAAATTTCCTCAAGTTGATGTCAAAATATCACTAATTGCATGAGAAAAAAGGGTGAATCATCGGGAATTGTATCACCAGGTTGACTTACATCAACCACTCCCCACTTAGCGTTTGCTCGCCCTCAAGCAACTAGAGCTATAAGGCTATCTAGAGTCACGAAAATACGATCATGCAACATCAAGAATTGAGGATCCAATTGGACGATGCAACTAATCAAAATCACAAGAACATGTTCCTCACGATCTAAAGCAGCAGTGGAGCGTGTGAGTGAATAATCCTCAAGTTTGCTATCAAACTGACGATAATTAAATCATGCAAGCCTTACTCAGAAAATGCAACCTAAAGCTTAGGAATGATATCAATCTCCACTAATTAGGTCCTCTGAATCAAATAGATAGGTCAGGTAGTTGACAAATCGGCTTGTAACGTTCAGGCTAGGGTAGTGGGCTAACCGAAAGGAAATAAAGGATAATCAAAAGAATGAGGCAAGAGAGCAAGAATCCACACCTTCATCCTAATGACACCGACTCCCAAATTAGTCACTTCCCACCCTTACATTAATTTTACTTCAAAATTTCCTTCAATGACTCATTATTCATACTAAGTATATACATCTCTTATGCTTCTTTTTAACTTGAGTTTTGAATTATAGAAGCCTTTATTTAACTCTTGGATTATACATAACATAACAAGAACCTGTTTTTTTTTTTTTGAAAGATAAATTGCCAACACCAATGGGTTCCGAACCAACACTTCACAGGATGCCATCTCAGCTCGTGCTAACACAACTAACCCAACTCTTAGTTCCCATCCACCGCCCATACAATTAAAGACTCTTGCTAAGCTTGCGGGAGGCCAAAGGAATGTAGACCAAAATTTCGGCTAAGCGTTGGATTATAATGAGGCTAAGTACGGACGGCTAGCTCGAGTGGGGTCTCACCACTCTACAAGGTTGAGGTGGGGACAGAAGTGAAAACTTTGTGTTTGGGAGGCCATTTGGCTATGGGTTAGTCAAAGTAATGCCAAAAATCGTAATCCCTATTCCGGTTCCAAGTACCTGTTATTTGTCTCAAAAGAATAACATTCCTAAGTTCAAGTTGCAAGTTAGAGTATGCATGCACAATTTCATGAAGAGTTGTTTGTTAACAAGATATTGGAATATACGTGCACAATGGATCACACTACCATCAAAGATTAGTGAATAACATGTACTCATGTTCCATCAGACTTACTCGTTTTATTGAAATACTCATTCTATCAATTACAGGGCCATAATTCATGCCAAAAGATAGTTTATACAACTCTCAATTTCTCGACGATGGACAAAGATAAGGCTTTTCTCAAGCAATTATTGGCATTACCCGTTGTTAGGCTAACTGTACTCTCACTCCCCACTTACGAGCTTGCATTGTCCGCAATGCTAAGGGAGGAATAAAAATATAGTTAGGGAAACAATGGGGAATCAAAACAAGTAAAATCATGATACAACCATAGTCAAAAGTAGGGCAAAGCCTAGGAAAAATAAGACGTGTTGGCGCACGCCGAAGCCAAAATGGTGCACGCCGAAAACACTATTGCTATACAGAGAGTTTGCCTGCAAAAACCGACGCACGCCAGAAAGAGTCGTGGCGCATGCCATTCCCTAAGAAAGGGTAATGATGCGTGATGAGCGACAAATTGTCAATCATTATTATGACATTTTACCCTAATAATGATAACACTTTGAGCATTATTGTACCAATTTAAGTCATTAATTCATAAGTTTTATCCAAATGTATAAGTAGTAATTATTATATAAATTATCATATTTTACTAGGTTTTGTACCAGTTTAGTATAAATAAACATCCACAGTACAAATACTGTACTTTTTGACTTTTATTGTCATATTTACTCGCGGTTCATTTCTTTGTATTCAGGTAAGAAAGATAAGATTTACTGCGGAGACAGAACTAAAGACTGGATAACGAGACGAGAGTTTTGCCTGACTGAAGAAGGATTACTTGGAGCCCAAGGCCATACTTGGAGCCCAAGGCCTTCAAAATATCCCACGTAACGACATGTTTTGAGGCCCTAAAAGATGTATTTTGATGGATGGAAGAATGTGCCACAAGCTAACGAGTTCAAACGGATCAATTGTCCTGAATGCATCTACCGTAAAATATCTACGACAGACATTTGACTCAACTTAAAGGAATTTTCTGGGGAAGACTTCTGCATGAAAGTTGTAGATCTTCAAATGAGCTTTCCAACTCATTTTGAATCACGTCAATTGGAGGTCTACAACTCAAGTTATGGTCGTTTTACCGAACAGCTGATATTCCGGTCCGAACCTGAAGAAACCGGTTCGAACCGGAGCAAGCTCGGTTCGAACCGGTGTATGAAAAAATGTAGATTTTTGTGAGGAAATCAGATTTTTTGGCTAAATTTGGTGCACATGGGATGTAATGATGGCAATGATGATTCATAACAAACTCCCACATGCTAATTACCTTCCCATATACAACCTCTCCATAAACCTCCCCATATACACTCTTCCCCTATATATACCCAATCCATTCCATTAAAACCTTGCCCCTCTCTTCTCATCTCCTCCCCATTTCTTCCATTTCCCCTCTTCTTCCATCTCTTTTCTTGTTTTCATCATTTTGGGCCCATATATATATATATGTATGTATATATATATATATATATATATATATATATATATATATATATATGTTTTTATATATATATAAATAAAGTAGTTATAGTATCGTTGTAATGGTGGAATAATTATCGAAGATTGTTGATTTCAAGCTTTTTATGCTCTATCCGTGGAAACAACCCGATTCAACAAATTGTAATCGTAATATATTCTAATGTTATTATGTTTATATTTCTTCTAATATATATATATATATATATATATATATATATATATATATATATATATATATATATATATATATAGTATTAGTAATATTAGCCAAAATATGTAATTGAACTATTTTAATCTTTTTGGTAAAATGAATGATTGACTATGTTAAAAATGATTAAAATTGAATATGATGAATCTTTTTCTACTTGAGCTTAATGAAACGTTAATGTTGACATAGCTAATCAATATAAACAGAATCGTAACATAATGACGAACTAAACGGTGAAGTTAGGATATGAGAAAAAAATGTAGAAAAACCGGAGGGTAAAAATGGCCGAGTGAAAACGTGACAACGGAATCCTATTTCCTACCCGGGGCAGATTTGTTTTGAGAGAAACAAATCTTATTAAAATTGTGCTCAAGATCTAATTACGTTAATTCACCTGTTCTGATCGAGATCCTTGACATTGACCGCATGACAAAACGGAGTACCCATTCTTTTGGATGACATTGGACAGTTGATGAGACATATGACGACTTTCAAATGCTCGTTAAGTGTGGGAATCGCTGAATGAGTGAGAAAGTGCACCGTTTCACATAAATTACACCTTGAAAAAGGAAGATCTGTCTCATCTATTAACTAAAAATGGATCATGGTTTAATAACATTATCTTGGCTAGTTTCTATATATTATATTAGTATTTATATTATATATATCTATATATCTATATATATATTTTTGTCTATGTATCTATATATGTATATATATATATATATATATATATATATATATATATATATATATATATATATATATCTGTATATTATATAAGTATTTATTTATGTTTTACTAACATCTAACTCTAACAATCTAACCCTATAAAAGGTAAAAATCATGACTTAGATCGAGTTAATAATAAAGCCTTCTTGGTGTTTAACCACACTTTGAATTAGATTTTCATTTCCTGAGGATACGACTTCGACTCACCAGACTAGAACTACAATTTGACCCGGTACACTGCCGGTAAGGATTGTATAGCCTAGAAAACGTCCGTCAGCTTTTTGGCGCCGTTGCCGGGGAGACGACGCTAATTCATTGTGTCTATGGTTACTACTTGTATTAGCTCAAAATTCTCGAGGATAAGTCAACACTCTTCTTTTCACATTTCTTTTTTATTTTTCATTGGTATCTACCTTATAAGTAAGTTACCAATTTTTTCACTACTATCAATTTCGTGTTATTTTCTATTTTCGATAGTTGATGACCAGAAGCGGTAAGGCCCCACTCACTCCTTATAAGCCTGACATAAACACTTACGAAAGACAGTTAAGAGTAGAGAGTAAACGAGGTCATACTAGTCAGGGAAATCCTGACCAAGAATCATCTTCAAATCGAAATACAAGAATGGCCGAAACTAGTGATGAAACACCTGAACAAGGGATTGCTCATGCCCAAGGACATGGACAAAACCTTAATCAGAATCTACCAATACCAAATGATCAAAATAGAAATAATCAGAATCGGAACCAAAATAATCGTAATAATCCTAACATACCAAACCCGAGACCTATCTGTGATCAAACCGTAAGGAGAAATCAGACTAATAATCCTATTCTTTTACCCAATAAAGGAGAAAATAATTTTGAAATAAAATCTCATCTTTTTGGTTTAATTGACACACGAGCCCAATTCCTAGGAGAAGATGATGAGGATCCACATCATCACCTCTATCTTTTCAAGAATCAGCAATACAGCCAAAAGTCAAGGTGCTCATCGTGAATTAACGAGGATGTCTATGTTTCCTTTTTATTTGAAAGGAAGAGCACGAGATTGGTTTATGTCACTCCCACATCATTCATTGACAAGTTGGGAAGACATTCAAACCGAGTTCTTAAAACAATATTTTACTCCGGGAATGAATTAGGAATTAATAGTCGAAATGGCTAACTTTAGACAAGGATCTGAAGAAACGCTTTGAAATGCTTGGGAAAGATTTAAAAGCTATTACGAGCTTGTCCCGATCATGGTTATTCCTTAGATATGCAAATTCAACTTTTCTCGTCAGAAATTAAGAAAAGACTCACGTCAAGCAGATGTTGATCATGCATGTGGTGGTTCGTTAATGATGAGTGAAGCTCAGATAGTTTACGATGCTATTGAAAAGATTTCTAAAAATAACAGAATGTGGGAAACCGGTTATAGCACAAGAAAAGTAGCATTTGCAGGAGAATATACATCGAATACGGAAGTTCTAGCACACTTGGAGAATTTGAGTAGGAAATTTGACGGCTTATTAGCCAAGAAAATGTAAACTCGTAAAATATCTTACCAAATGAATACTCAAGTCATGATAATGTGTCATTAGGGATGGAAGAACCGTAAGGATATTCAAGGGAAAAGGTGAGTTTTTACAACAAAGATAGGAATTTGAACAACGCGTATTCAAACTCGCTTAATGCTATTAGAAGAGATCACCCTACTTTTCGTTGGTCCGAAAACCCTAGTAAGCAAGGACAACCACCGTATCCAGCCAATATAAGAATCCATATACTAATAAGGTTTATCAAGGAGATACCTCGAATCGTGAGCCTACAATCAATACCTAGACCATATCCACAACATACCACTCAAAGCATACCAACACCCAAAGTTCAACTCAACTTTGAAGGAGTTGATAAATGGGAGAAATTAATGGAAAATATGATGGGTGTGATGTCTACTCAAGCTCAAAATATGGAAACTATAATAACTTCTATAGTACACAAATCTAAGGATATGAGTACGTTGAAAACATCTATTAGTGGACATGATACCGTAATGAGAATTATAGAAGCATCGATGAAGGAATATGGAATATTATTTGAGTAGAGAAGGAGAACGTAAAATAGTAGACCTCCGGAGGATTACCAAGTAATACTTGAAAGAAACCTGAGAGTGGGTAAATGTCATTATTACTGTAAGTGGAAGGATCTCATGGAAGTAATGGATTAGAAAACTTCGAAATAATGAAGTAGAGGATGATTTAGATGGTAAATTTGAAAAGAATGTGGAATCTAAAGATGAACTGAATTCACCAAAGAGGAAGAGGACATTATTGAAGATTTCCTAAGACAAAACAGATATATTGAACCCGAAAGTGAGGATGAGGAATGGGTCAAGGTTCCTAGAATATTGAAAAATCCAAGATCGAATGATCTAAGGACCTTGTCCAATGAGCGAGTTAAAAAGGAATCAATTTTGAAAGGGCCAATTCAAACCGAACCTTATCCGCTCAACCCAAATTCACCTCGGTTCAACTCTGACAGGCAAAGACCCATATCCAAAGTCAGATTCTCAAGAAAAAGGTGCGAGAATGATGACACACAAAGTCCTCCAAATGCACAAACATCCAAGGAAGCTTCACCATCTTCGCCTAACGACAAGGGTAAGGGAAGTATACATTCTAACCCTAATTTAATTGATCTTGAATCACTTCCCTATCCCCCGAAAGAGGAAATGAAAAAGAGGAAGTTGGATAAGAAGTACACACGATTTCTTGACACTTTTCGGCACTTAACTATTAATATCCCTTTCATTGAAGCTCTAATCAATATGCCGGAATATGGTAAGTTTCTTAAAGACATACTATCCAGAAAGAAATGGTTGGAAGAATATGAGACGGTGTGTCTAAGTGAGGAGTGTTCCGCCGTGCTTCAACACAAGCTTCCTCCTAAACTTAAAGATCCTGGTAGTTTTACTATCCCATGTGAAATTGGGGGACTTTTGTTTGAGAAGGCGCTTTGTGATCTCGGTGCAAGCATAAACCTCATGTCCTATAATGATTTCATGAAACTTGGCATATGTAAGTTTAAGCGTACGGAGATGACTCTCCAACTTGCAGATAGATCTATTAAACATCCTAAAGGAGTCTGATGGGAACCAACTTTACAGTACATTTCTGTACAGTTCAACCCACGATTATCACATTTCTGGCATGTTTTGGGTGAGTTTAGACCCTATCTTGAGTATTAAATGAGGATTTATTGCACGGCGAGTGACTGTCGGTTTTCCGTAAACTCGACCTTATTTTAGCACTTTATACTCGTTTTTCCCGAGCACCCGTAGTTTGCGGGGTTATGCGTTTTCGTGTTGTTTTCATATGGATGCAGGACTAGGGTGTCTCGAGAGCCTGAAAGACGAGAAGTATGAAGTTTAGACGTGCCCGAGGCGAAACACGGAGGTTGAAGGTGGAAAAGTGAAGATTGTGGCTACAAATAGCTGTCCGGACGGACAAGGTGTTGCGTCCGGACGGCTAACTCACTGGTTTTTGAGAAAAATTTGATGAAGAACCCGTCCGGACGGACAGAATCAACATCCGGACGGACAGAGGAAGCATCCGGACGGACAAGAGCAGCATCATCCGACGGACATCTATGCATCCGTCCGGACACCTGGAGAATCAAGAACAGTCCAGCCGGACATTGAGGACATCCGGACGGACAGAGGCTTTTCTATATACGGCTGCTCATTTTCTCACAGCAGCTAGGTAGAAAAGAAGGGGCGATAATATTAGATAGTTTTGGAGATTTTGGGCGATTTTCTTCGTCTTTTAGAGTTAGACTAAGTGTTATATATCATTAGAATCCTCTTTCAATCCCCTCTTTGAACTACTAACTTTTAGCTTCGATCCATAACTTTTCACTTGACAAAAATTCGATCTTTTGTAAGCACATTTGGCATCTTCTTCAAGTTGAGTAAAGTAAGTATGTTCTTTTGTTATTCTATTGTTGTTGTGATGTTTTTCTTCCGTTTTTATTGCTTAGATTTGATTATGAGTAGCTAGATTCCTTGTATGGTTGAACTATGTGAAGGCGGGTGAAACGCCGTTAGATTGATGAACCGGGAGGTAGTGTAGTGCGTAAATAAACGTTCTAATTAATAATCCATTTCTCGAAACTTGTTTGAATCGTTTTTGAGCTAGATTGATCACCTAGTTCACCATTGCACACACTTAGCTTATAAATGTATGTTGCGCGACGTGTGGGAACGGGTTTCGAGACCGTAGAAGTTTTGAGCTTGAAAGGTAGTTTGACACCTACCCGTGTACTAGATTGACGCCCTAGTCATCAAGTCCAGCCCAATACGGGTTTGTTCTATGAGTTATCGTTAGACGGCGGGGGTAGAGTAAGGCACATTCCCGGGCAATTTTTCCGAGGTAAAGTAATCCATCCAATAAACGTAGTTCGCCATACCTCTTTTAATTGTTTAGAATTCCGAGTAGTGTAATCTTTCTTTTATGCAATAGTATAACTTCATATCTATCTGTTTGACCTGAACTGAGTGCTAAGTCAACTGTGGTATTCAAAACCAATCTCTGTGGGTTCGACCTCGGACTCCTCAAGCACTATCCTGCAATCGACCCGGTCCACTGCCGGTTAGAAAGTAGATTTTGCTAAGGTTTCGAGTTTTTACTTGATCGACCGGACCTAGAAAATCCGCTTATCAAGTTGGCGCCGTTGCCGGGGATTGGCAATGCTTTGATATCACAAAAGTTGACCGAAAGCTTGGGCTTAGGTCGTTTTTATTGTTTTCTTGTTGCTTTGTTTTGACTTGCAGCTGAAGTGCCACACCACCTATTGATGAGGTGGTGGTGACGAAAGGCACCGTGATTGTTTTCGTGTTGTTTTCTCGTGATTTTGCAGATTGAGCATAAATGGGTGGATACTCTCAACAATACAACTTTTATGAAGAAAAATCCACCTACCAACCTTGGGCACTGAGCTTGGTCAAAATCGGTATTATCAACTTTATGACCAAGAGCAGGGTGCGTCCATGGGATGTGGAATGGACGACGATTATCGATATGATGAGGGGAACTATAATAGATAGAATTTTGGGGGAAATTGGAACCAGAATCGACCGGGAAACTGGGGAGGCAATCAAAGCCAAGATGACTACAATTGGAGCCCAAATCAAGGACAAGGAATAATCGAATTATGACTCGAACAACCCTTGGAATTGGAGCTCTCAAAATCAAGCACTTACAGATAGATTGACCTTGCCTATGCCAAAGAGGAACGAAAGTAGGTATTATTCAGAGCGATGGAAAGGGTTTATATGGCTATGGATGAGGAAGTGTCGGCACATCAACGATCGATTGGTTGAACCGGATGCTCGTGTTATATAAAGAGGCCGAGGATGCTTTGAAACGGGTGGGAGATGCAAGACAAGTTTTCCAAATAGGAGTATAGGACTCCCTAGCCAATGAAGATTGGCCCCATATGAGATACATGCTATGTTGGATGTCTCGTGATATCGTGTCTCTCATGACGGCCCGGATGCCGGATCAAAATGAAAAGTCTTGCACACAAACGGTCCGGTAGACGAGTGATATTGACGAGTCAAGTTGCTATAATGAGGTGCTCGTCCCGGAGGATTCAGTGATTGAGTTGGCTTTATCACCGCCACCCCCCATTGTAGTATTTGATTATATGAGTTTCCAAGTCCTCCCGAGTGAACTCCCGAATAGTGAGTTGAAAAATGATGATGTTTTGGTAGAGTCCGTGATGCAAACTGAGTTGGAAGCTAGGAAAAGGGAGTTAGCTGCTGTTAAGAGAGAACTCGCGATGGAAATATGGCCAGAGAAAGTCGTCAGTGAAGAGGTTCAGGTGGAGAGTGAGATTGATGAATCGGCTTTCTATGAGGAGATTTCTGAGCCAGAGATTGAGATGCAAGAGATTGATATGGGATCGCCCATCACTCCATTAGTTGATGATGTACCATTCGAGTCGGTGGAGAATTTTTATGAGTATGCCAAGCCACTTGTAATGGAGCCTACCTCAGTTTTGGGTGAGCCGGAAGCTTTTGGTATTGCCATGCTCTGGGACATGGAGGATACCCATGATTGTAAAGTAAGGGAGGTGGAACTGTTGTCTATCATACCACATCCCGATGATGACCATCATGACACCTTGACGAGAGGTGCGATAGATTTATTTGAGGTCGTCGATCCGGTGGGATTAGAACGGAGAAGAAGATGGGACAATTCATTCTCGCCGCCTAGCTCGCTAGTGGTTCGAGGTCATGTGGATGAGCCCATTATGTTGACACCCCCGGAAGATTGGTCATCTTTGATATACCGGTCCCGGATTATTACTCCCTTCCATTCTTGTGCGGATGAGTTCTACGAGGTTAAGTTCGAAGGGTCCCGGGTGGAAGACACACGTAGAGGTGATAGAGAGGAAAGACCACGGTGGTGGGGTGATTCCAAGAAGAAGATGATGAGAGGTTTTGACAGAAGAGGATTCCCGAGTTGGGAGGAGGTTGCATCGAGGGCTATGAGAGGTAAGTTTCTAACGAACTCGGTTTTCATGATGCTTGCTATTTGTATTCTTCTTGAGTTGTTGATCTTTTTGAGTTCGGATTTTGGTTGATGGTTTTGATGATACTTGTTTGAAATGAAATAATTGAATTGTTGTTTTGAGTCTTTTATGGTTTGAGTCCGTTTTGGTGTCACTATGTCGAGCCAACGACATAAAACAAAGGCGCTCGGTGGGAGGCAACCCATCATTTCCTGTGTTTTTGCTGGTTTTGAACTTGTTTTGCTGTGTTTTGGTGATGAGGATTGAATCCGGATGATCCCGAGGGGCCTTCATGCTAAAAATCACTTTTCCCCTGTTTTTACCCCTGTCCGGACGGACAAACATGCCCATCCGTCCGGATATCTTTCTGGTTTTTACATTGGCTGGGCAGACCACCTGTCCGTCCGGACATCTATTCCATCCGTCTGGACAGTTCTTCCCTGTCCGTCCGGACAGAAACCTGTCCGTCCGGACGCACTCAGAACCTCCTATAACCACCGATTTTCTTCACCTTCTTCATTTTTCCATCAACACCTAAAAGCCGATAACCGCCTCCTCTTCTCCCAAAACCACCAAATCCTCATTTCTTCACCGTTTTCCTCCATTCTCGTTGCTATAATCACCTTACTACCCCCTCTCTTCGATTCTCCAACCAAAATCGTCAAACAAACGCTCGTTTTGGAGAATCAGCGATTTCACTTTCGTTTTGCTCCGCTACAAAAATCCGATTTTTGGC
Source organism: Gentiana macrophylla (assembly GCA_026214975.1). NCBI lineage: Eukaryota > Viridiplantae > Streptophyta > Magnoliopsida > Gentianales > Gentianaceae > Gentiana > Gentiana macrophylla. The sequence continues at coordinate 112,676,981 of CM047808.1, forward strand.
CCATTCGTGGATCGTTCGGGGATTTCGACTGCACCATTGCACTCCTAACACCGATTTTGGTAAGTGTCAACAAACCTTTTTGAGTTTTTTCAACTTTTTTCTCGGGGTCGATTTTCGAGTTGAGCCTCGATCGAGCTTTTACTGATTTTGTTCTTTTTCTCGTTTTGGTTGTTGCATTGTTGTTGTTGGCGGTGTTGGGTGTTGTGGGTACGTCTGCATGGTTGTTTTGGGCTGGTTTGGTTGTTGGTTTCGGTTATTTTGGACTACGGTTTTGGATTGCGGTTTCGGGTTGATTGTGTTGATTGTGTTGATTATGGTGGTTTGCTGTGGTTCAGTTGTGTGAGAATGAGTCCTAAGGTCAAGTTTACGACTGGAAAGGGTAAGGGGAAAGCTGTAGAACCCCCTCAGAAAAAGAAAAGGTTTGAGGACATTCCGGTTGATTCGTTGAACACGCCCCTAGTCATAGGTGGAGACATGGAGAGTAGACCTGTTAGAGAGGCTAGGAAAAGGCCCTTGTATGGTGATCTGGTAGATGAGACTGATGGGGATTCAGACGATGATTCGATGATGATGAGAGGTACCTTTGGTAGACCCGAGACAGCCAAGTCTCGTGACGCTTGAACCAACTGTGGGTGCAAGTGTACCAGTGAGAGCGACTAGTGAGGTTAGGACAGCCCCGGGAGGTCAAGTGGTGACTCCCGAGAGGGCTCGAGTTTCAGATTTAAAAGCTGCGGCTAGGAAGGCACCTGGGGGAGTTGTGCCTTATCGAGAGAGGTTCGTTAATGATAGTGCGGAACTGGCTTTTAGGATGCGGTTTAAAGGTAGAGAGATCCTAGAAAGGGAGGTCGACATGGAAAAGGTTGAGAAGAGCTTCAGGGACAATCTGATATAGCGGAAATGGGTTGATTTTGTCAAAGTACCGGATTTCAATTTGAGGAAACTGAATTACACGTTGGCCCGGGAGTTTTTGGCCAATTTGAGTGAGGTGGACCTAGACACGGGTGTCGTTCGAGTTAGGAATGTGGATGTGCCCTTCACCGCTGAGGCTATTTCTGCCTTTTATAAGGCCCCGGTTGTCACTACGGATTACTTGGATGTTATAAAGGAGAAGCAAGACAAGGGAGAGGATCCGTTTGAGGAGCTTCGGTTAGCAATCAGCCCTAAGATTCCTTGGTCCACGAGAGCCAGTGGGGTCACAGATGTCAGGTATATGCTTAAGACGACTAATTTTTCTCGGAACTGGAAAGTTAAGGCTCGGTTTGTACAGAATCGCCTACTCCCAAAGGATAATTTTCACAAGTTCATCATGATAGATTTGGCGATGCTGTATGCGTTACACTTTGAGTTACCGATTGATGTTGGCCGGGTTTTATACAGAGAGCTTACCAGAAATCGAAAGGATCAACGTACGAAGCTCATGTGTATTCATCTGTTGAATGGGCTGTGTTTACAAGCCGGGGTGAAGGAGTATGACGAGGATGAACGATATCCGAAGAAGCCCGCTTCCTTAAGTCCTCGGCATGAGTCGCCCCGGGAAGTTACTGTGCGGAGGGTGAAGGTGAGCCAAGGGTTCAGGGTCCGGTTACCGAGCTAGTAGAGGAGATTGCATCTGGTTTCATTCCTACCATCCCCATTGCTGCTCGAAATCGTTATTTGTTGATGGATGGGGTGCGTCAGATGTTAGACCGACAGAGGGTGCAGATGAATACAGTTATTCAGGGTTTGCTGGCACTTGGGACACTTGTACCGGCTATGCCAGAGCTTCCTTTAGACACACGATCTTACGAGTTTGCACCGGTTCTTAAGGAGGCCATAGCGATTTGTCTCGAGGAGGATGCGGTTGAGACGGCTTTTAGAGTCTGCTGCTGCGTCTTTGATGGATGAGGTGGCCCTCTCGCATCGCTCCAGCTCCGACATCTCGAGCCACTCAGGCTTACGACTTCCGAGGCTCCTCCTACTACGCCTACAGATGTCGCGAGCACGGTTCCACCTACATCCGAGGATCGACAGCGCGTAGAGTTTATCTTTGTTCCTTTTAAGCTGCTCCTTAGATTGTCACTTCCTGTTTTTATTGGACATGTCCCCTATCTTTCTAGTTTGTTTTGAGATGACTTTGTTGCTACTTTTTCACCTTTTCATACTTTCTGTGACTTTTCTTGGATTTGTGGATTGGCTGCTATTGTATATTTGAATCATATTTGACTATCTTTGTGACTTACTTGTTCAAGTTTTCTGACGTGACGAGTTCGTTTTTTTTATTATCCCCGGAATCCCCCATATTATATGCTTTGGCACGCGGACCATGTCCCGTGCATGTATTTCTTGGATGTTTTTCAATGATTAGGGATTCGGGATGGACTACTTTCACGACCGTTACGGGACTTGATCGCGCCGTTTTGCCGGGCTCATAAGCTAAGTCTTTCTTTTTTCCTTCCCGTTCACACACCGAGGACGGTGCTTCACTTAAAAGGGGGGGGGAGACGACTTAGCTTATTCGTTTGTTCTTAAAAGTATTATGCCGTGATGTGATAAACTTGGTTTTTACTCATTTCCGAGTCGATTTTTAGGCCGTTTTTCAAAATTTTCCAAGATGTTAACACCACGTTATATGCATGCTGTTCACAATTGAGTGGTGAAAGGTCTTTAGTTTTGTGAATGTCTCACAGTGAGTCTTTATTGTCATGATACGGAACACTTTTTAGTACACGTTTGACGACATTATTTGCTTATCACGATTACTTTACACACTTGTACCCCTAGTTTCGAGGCGATATAGAAGGATTGGCCTTGGTAGGAACACGGGATGACAGTTTTGGCGTTCTTTTTGACCCTACTTTAGCCAAATAAGCCTGAGCCGAATGTTTGACCTTCGTAGCCCCTCTCAGCTTTGATAGAATGGTCTGACCACCATTCGCTTTATAGCCGTTTCGTTACTTAGTCAGAAACCTACCCTTGAGCCGTTTTTTGGTCACATTCCCTTCATTTGACCCTACGAGTGGACTTAGTCTATTGTTAAACCACACTTGCCAAGGCAAGTGTGAGGTGGGGGGAGTTGTTGTTTTTGAGTCGGGTTGTTGTTTCCTCAGTTTTGGAGCTATAAGGAGAGGAGGAGCTCAGTGGGGCTGGATGCTCGGTTTACATTTCAAAAAAAAAAAAATCAAATAATTGTGCTGTATATAGAAATAAAGGTTTAAAAAAGCAATGATCTTAAAGCAATGATGATGTTAGGGTTGGGATAGTCAGATAGATACTAAGTATTCGAGCTCATTTCACGACACTTGAAACATAGTCGAGTTTGGTAATGAGTTCGGGTATCTTAGTGTCCTATAAGTCCCCAAAGTGTTGAAATTGATTAAAAAGGAGTTTGGTGGGTTTTTTTGGTAAAGAAGACGTGGTACGTGTTTGGATTATGTTCACTCGTATTTCTTTTCTCCAGTTTCCCAAATTACCCTTTTCGATTAACCGAATTTACCCTAGCCTAACGTTATAACCATTCAAGTCCTCTTTGGACCGTGTTTAACCTTGGTTAGTCCCGATTAGTGGAGATTCTGGAAGGGCGGGGATTGTGTAAAGTCATTTGTCCGGTATTCCAAACCCGAAATCGTATTAAGCATGAGTCGTCATTCATTCAACACACACTCACTCCGTGTCATGATCTAGTAGAGTCAAAGTAATACATTCACTTAACTAAGTTCTTTTCACCTCGATATTTTGAAATGCATGCATGTACCGTAAAGTTGATTCCTTGGTATTGTTTGAACGCCTAATTTATCTCGAGGACGAGTAAAGGCTAAGTGTGAGGTGGTGATGGGAACCAACTTTACAAAGACATTTCATCTGATTCAACCCACGATTATCACATTTCTCGGCATGTTTTGGGTGAGTTTAGACCCTATCTTGAGTATTAAATCGAGGATTTATTGCACGGCGAGTGATCGTCGGTTTTCCGTAAACTCGACCTTATTTTAGCACTTTATACTGCTTTTCCCGAGCACCCGTAGTTTGCGGGGTTATGCGTTGTTGTTTTCATATGGATGCAGGACTAGGGTGTCTCGAGAGCCTGAAAGACGAAAGTATGAAGTTTAGACGCGTGCCGAGCGCTAAACACGGAGGTTGAAGGTGGAAAAGTGAAGATTGTGGCTACAAATGGCTGTCCGGACGGACAAGGTGTTGCGTCCGGACGGCTAACTCACCGTTTTTGAGAAAAATTTGATGAAGAACCCGTCCGGACGGATGTAATCAACATCCGGACGGACGAGAGAAGCATCCGGCGGGACAAGAGCATGTCATCCGGACGGACATCTATGCATCCGTCCGGACACCTGGAGAATCAAGAACAGTCCGGCCGGACATTGAGGACATCCGGACGGACAGAGGCTTTTCTATATACGGCTGCTCATTTCTCACAGCAGCTAGGTAGAAAAGAAGGGGCGATAATATTAGATAGTTTTGGAGATTTTGGGCGATTTTCTTCGTCTTTTAGAGTTAGACTAAGTGTTATATATCATTAGAATCCTCTTTCAATCCCCTCTTTGATCTACTAACTTTTAGCTTCGATCCGTAACTTTTCACTTGACAAAAATTCGATCTTTTGTAAGCACATTTGGCATCTTCTTCAAGTTGAGTAAAGTAAGTATGTTCTTTTGTTATTCTATTGTTGTTGTGATGTTTTTCTTCCGCTTTTATTGCTTAGATTTGATTAGAGTAGCTAGATTCCTTGTATGGTTGAACTATGTGAAGGCGGGTGAAACGCCGTTAGATTGATGAACCGGGAGGTAGTGTAGTGCGTAAATAAACGTTCTAATTAATAATCCATTTCTCGAAACTTGTTTGAATCGTTTTTGAGCTAGATTGATCACCTAGTTCACCATTGCACACACTTAGCTTATAAATGTATGTTGCGCGCGACGTGGGAACGGGGTTCGAGACCGTAGAAGTTTTGAGCTTGAAAGGTAGTTTGACACCTACCCGTGTACTAGATTGACGCCCTAGTCATCAAGTCCAGTTCCAATACGGGGTTTGTTCTATGAGTTATCGTTAGACGGCAGGGTAGAGTAAGGCACATTCCCGGGGCAATTTTTCTGAGGGTAAAGTAATCCATTTGAAACGTGGTTCGCCATACCTCTTTTAATTGTTTAGAATTCCGAGTAGTGTAATCTTTCTTTTATGCAATAGTATAACTTCATATCTATCTGTTTGACCTGAACTGAGTGCTAAGTCAACTGTGGTATTCAAAACCAATCTCTGTGGGTTCGACCTCGGACTCCTCAAGCACTATCCTGCAATCGACCCGGTCCACTGCCGGTTAGAAAGTAGATTTTGCTAAGGTTTCGAGTTTTTACTTGATCGACCGGACCTAGAAAATCCGCTTATCAGAGTCATTGAAGACGTGTTGGTTAAGGTTGATAAATTTTTCTTCCCCGTCGATTTTGTTGTTATGGATATGGAGGTAGGGAGTGCACCCCTTATCCTCGGTAGACCATTTTTAGCAACGGTGGGAGCTGTGATCGATGTTCGTAAGGGAGAGCTTAGTTTGGGAGTGAGTGATGAGCGCGTTGTCTTCAACATTTACATTCCATTGAAATATCCATGCACTACACAAGAATCTTGTTCTTGTATGGACACTTTGTGTCCCCTTGTTGTGGATCGTACTAACACGCAGGTAGTTGAAGAAGATGACTCTATCAATAATATGAAGGCTCACAAACCGAAAGCTCGAAAATCAAAGGAAAAGGTCAAGAACCGTTGGATTCGACGACATTCGTCTAACATATGTTGGAGACCAGTATTGATAAAAAAGACGGATGCGGTGCGTGAGGATGACCCACCACCGGTGCATTAAAGACCTAAGCAAGGAAAAGTCTAGCTATAGACTATAAATATAGTAAAATCACGGGTGCTATCTTTTTAATTATTCCTTAAGCATTTATTTTCGACTGATCGTGTGCTTAATTATTACATGCTTTGGTGAGTAATGTTAGAAGTATCCCATTTTGTTTAGTATATTATATTAGTTAATCATCATCATTATGGTTGTTTAAGTCTGTCGAGCAAACGACGTTAAACAAAAGCGCTACCGGAGGCAAATTTCGTAAAAATGTTAAATATAATAATTACTCATACATTGGATGATACTATCCTCATACTTGGGATGATACTTTGCTAACACTTCGGATTGATTTTCATTTTGTTTCACCAAGTCTTAGGATGAATGTTTGAATGTCATTAAAATGGGAACGATTAGGTGGTTATCCGAAAATCCCGAGAGAAAGCAAAGAGAAAATTCAAATGCATCATTTCTTGGACTAAGGTTGATAGAACGATTTGAAATAACCCTTGAGGATCTGGGTATAAAAGACTCAGAGTTAATACTTTGTCACATATTTCATATCATGATCTAGTCTGTTTTAAATTTCAAATAATGTGTGACATGTATTAGTTCAACTACTATGGAATATTGTGTGTTTTAAACCAATAAAAGTTTATGTGGTGTGTTTATCTACCTTCACATACTACACTGCTCACACTCACACACTTTTTTATTTTATTTGCACACACAACGGTCATAACTTTGACCCACCCACCCACCCTTTTTTATAATCCCAAGTATTTGTTTTGACTTGTTTTAGTGCACAATTGCTTTCCCAACAACTTTTTTTACACTCACTTTACATTGGGGACAATGTAAGTTCGTAAGTGAGGAGTGGAGTCGTGGTTGGTCTAGCAATGGCATTGATGCTTATTTTGTATCAATAAATCCCTTAGTTTTTGATCTTTTTCAAATATTATTTAGTTGATTAAAATAAATTGTACAAGGCATATATTTCATGGATTTGAAGATGTAATGATCAATTTGGATGTGTATAACCAACGTGAACCGTAAGTGCATTTTAACCCCAAATTTATTTGTGTAACATGAATTCCTTCACGTAAGCCTTTGATATTGAAGCGAAAATTTTAAACTGTATCCATTCAGTATCCTAGTGGTTTATCCTAGAGAGACTTGCAGTAACTTAGTATCTAACTTTTGAACGTGTACTGTGAATATCTGAAGGTTTGAATGTGATAGGAAGGATATAAGTTAAGTTTATTGGGAAAATGGAATGAAAGGAAGAATACCAAACTAAGATGAACTATTTATATGTCGGATGTAGCTACCAATGATTTGAGTGCGGTAGGGCGTTATCACGAAACGTCCTATATCACTATGAGGCTTAAAAGCTCCCGACTGCCTGATGATAGTAGTCCAGCTAGGGTGTTATCACGAAACATCCTATTGCTGGGAATGAAGGCATATGCTACACATGTGAAATTAAGTAAAAATTGGCAAATGACAATGTGGGAAGTTGGTTAAGCATGGTTGAAAACTTAGTAATCTTCTCTCACTATCCCCAAAGATAAATGAATGATATGCATTAGGGATTATCTTAATAAGTACACGGAGAACTTTGTGTGGAATCATATCGCTATACCTAGAAAGTCATTAGAATCTGTCTCGAATGGTTACTTGTGCGTTTGCTTGAATTATTCAAGAGAGGATAGTGGAAATTGAAAAGGCTTGTCACACACACACACTCTGTTATACATTTATATTAAGGTTAACGCGTGGTTGTAATTCGAATGGTTGCAACATCTGGTTGTCACTTACATCTTATATCTTCATGAATTTGTCCCTCATTCAATTTGTTTTATCGCTTGTTTTGCTCGAGGACGACCAAAAGCTAAGTGGGGAGTTGTGATGAGCGACAAATTGTCAATCATTATTATGATATTTTACCCTAATAATGATAACACTTTGAGCATTATTGTACAAATTTAAGTCATTAATTCATAAGTTTTATCCAAATGTATAAGTAGTAATTATTATATAAATTATCATATTTTACTAGGTTTTGTACCAGTTTAGTATAAATAAACATCCACAGTACAAATACTGTACTTTTTGACTTTTATTTTCAGATTTACTCGCGGTTCGTTTCTTTGTATTCAGGTAAGAAAGATAAGATTTATCATGGAGACAGAAACTAAGACCGATAACGAGACGAGAGTTTTGCCTGACTGAAGAAGGATTACTTGGAGCCCAAGGCCATCAAAATATCCCACGTAACAACATGTTTTGAGGCCTAAAAATATGTATTTTGATGGATGGAAGAATGTGCCACAAGCTAACGAGTTCAAACGGATCAATTGTCCTGAATGCATCTACCGTAAAATATCTATGATAGACATTTGACTCAACTTAAAGGAATTTTATGGGGAAGACTTCTTCATGAAAGTTGTATATCTTCAAATGAGCTTTCCAACTCATTTTGAATCACGTCAATCGGAGGTCTACAACTCAAGTTATGGTCGTTTTACCGAACAGCTGATATTCCGGTCCGAACCTGAAGAAACCGGTTCGAACCGGAGCAAGCTCGGTTCGAACCGGTGTATGAAAAAATGTAGATTTTTGTGAGGAAATCAGATTTTTTGGCTAAATTTGGTGCACATGGGATGTAATGATGGCAAAGATGATTCATAACAAACTCCCACATGCTAATTACCTTCCCATATACAACCTCTCCATATAAACCTCCCCATATACACCCTTCCCCTATATATATCCAATCCATTCCATTAAAACCTTGCCCCTCTCTTCTCATCTCCTCCCCATTTCTTCCATTTCCCCTCTTCTTCCATCTCTTTTCTTCTATTTTCTTGTTTTCATCATTTTGGGCCCATATATATATATATATATATATATATATATATATATATATATATATATATATATATATATATATATATATATATATATATATATATATGTTTTTATATATATATAAATAAAGTAGTTATAGTATCGTTGTAATGGTGGAATAATTATCGAAGATTGTTCATTTCAAGCTTTGTTATGCTCTATCCGTGGAAACAACCCCGATTCAACAATTGTAATCGTCATAATATATTCTAATGTTATTATGTTTATTATTTCTATCTATTTATATATATATATATATATATATATATATATATATATATATATATATATAGTATTAGTAATATTAGCCAAAATATGTAATTGAACTATTTTAATCTTTTTGGTAAAATGGATGATTGACTATGTTAAAAATGATTAAAATTGAATATGATGAATCTTTTTCTACTTGAGCTTAATGAAACGTTAATGTTGACATAGCTAATCAATATAAACAGAATCGTAACCTAATGACGAACTAAACGGTGAAGTTAGGATATGAGAAAAAAAAAGGTAGAAAAACCGGAGGGTAAAAATGGCCGAGTGAAAACGTGACAACGGAATCCTATTTCCTACCCGGGGCAGATTTGTTTTGAGAGAAACAAATCTTATTAAAATTGTGCTCAAGATCTAATTACGTTAATTCACTTGTTCTGATCGAGATCCTTGACATTGACCGCATGACAAAACGGAGTACCCAATCTTTTGGATGACATTGGACAGTTGATGAGACATATGACGATTTAAATGCGCTTCGTGTGGAGGAGTCTTTGCTGAAATGAGAGAGTGCACCGTTTTACATAAATTACACCTTGAAAAAGGAAGATCTGTCTCATCTATTAACTAAAAAGGGATCATAGTTTAATAACATTATCTTGGCTAGTTTCTATATATTATATTAGTATTTATATTATATATATCTATATATCAATATATATATATTTTATGTCTATGTATCTATATATGTATTTATATATTTATATATATATATATATATCTGTATATTATATAAGTATTTATTTACTGTTTTACTAACATCTAACTCTAACAATCTAACCCTATAAAAGGTAAAAAATGCGACTTAGATCGAGTTAATAATAGCTTCTTGGTGTTTAACCACACTTTGAATTAGATTTTCATTTCCCTGAGGATACGACCTGACTCACCAGACTAGAACTACAATTTGACCCGGTACACTGCCGGTAAGGATTGTATAGCCTAGAAAACGTCCGTCAATGCGCGCCAAACCACTTTGGCGTATGTCATTGGTGCAGGAATCTTTGAAAAGAGAGGGTTTTCATGTAGAGGGTGGTAAAATAAATAGCTATGTATGGGTGCAAGATAATAAAACAAACAAATTCAACCAAATTCAACCAAATAAGCAAAGAACAAATATTTTACATTATTCAAATTAAATGGAAAATGCAAGACATTGTTCAGAAACAGCTAAAGGAAATGTGCAACACTTATTCAAATCAACCAGCAAAACAGAAAAAGAGATAAACACGAAACCAGCCTAGCCAACAACCAACCAACACAACTAGCAGCCAACCAGAAACAACTACTCAGACTCATCGGAAGACGGAGGTGCACCAGGGACATCCCGTGGAGTAAGGACATGACGTGTAACCAAACTGCGGAAAAACTCGTCCTGAGAGTATGCGGGAACGTGAGCGACATGAGTGCAAAGACGAGACATGAGCCATGCAAAGGGGATGAAGGATAAAGTACACGTGGGCTGAGCATAAGACCATGCATCCGGGTGAATCAACTTACCCCAGTTAATATGCACCCCGCGCTTGATGGCAAACAGCAAAAGCATCTCATTGTCGGTCAACACCTCAAAAGCATCAGTGGGGAGAATGCGATTATTGACAAAACGTTTACAAGCCCGCATATCGAGGGAAAGAGTAGAAACCGAGTAGTTTTCACGAGGTCCTTCCCGGCATGGAAAAAGTGCAGCAGTAGCAGTAGACAGATGGGCAATAAAACTACCGATGTTAGAGAGATTCCACAGGTCTTCATAGTGGCGGTAGGGTGCAATCGTAGTGGAAGAAAGATGAAAAACATTGTTGATGTCCATCCAATGGAATGGAACCTCAACCCCATGAACCATGACAGAATTAACTGACATTTCTTCGGGCTCAGTGGACAACATAGCGAAAAACTCACGAACCACGGTTTCATTGACTCGTCTCCTAGGTGGTGCTACCAACCGATTCCAGCCGCCCCATTCTATGCGGTATTCCGGGTACTCCTCAAGCTTCTTAGAGTTCACACCCATCTTCAAGAGGATAGCGCGACGGCTGAAAAGCTCGATGTAGTTACGAACCGCATCAGCCCCAGCTACATCGAAGAAAAGAACGGGGTGGTCTGCCGGAGGAGAAGCCATGATAATGGTGAAGGGAGAAGAGGAAGTGCAGAGAGGGAATATGGAAAAGAGAAAATATGATGGTGAATGAATTTGAGTAGGAAGGGGTTATATGATTAAATTAGGGTTTGATAGGCTTTTCTGCAGCAGAAAACGCGTTACTGACGCGTGCCAAACCGACATTGGCATACGTCACGGGGACAAAAGTTGAAAGCTAGGGTTCTGTGGTGGAAGATGCGTGACTACTAGGAGTCAAGTCAGGTGGCGCGCGTCAAAAGTGTGCTGACGCACGCCAAACTTGTTGTTTGTGTGCCAAAGGGAAATGGCATGCGTCATGGGAAACTGGTGTACGCCAAGAACAAAAATCCTTGACGCACGCCAAAAACAATTGATGCAAGCCAACATGCGTGGACTAGAAACTGCAACTCTGAAATTATGGATGTCACCCAGTAATCAACTATCGCTACACAAGGAGCTAAGAACAGATAATCAAGTTATATTGGGGAAAATGCAAACGCAGAGAAATCAAGAGCTAGCAAGTTCCAACACATAGAAACCTAGTCATACTGGTATATCACAAACCAAATGCAACATTTCCATAAAACAAAACAAACAGTAGCATCCAAGTACTACAAAACCAGCAAAATAGTTTAACAAAGTGATAAAAAGACTGCAAAAGTATCAAGGCCACATGCGGCTAAAACAAAATGATAACCAAGTTTGGTGAACAAAAGTACTAATCAACGTCGGGGGTGGACATAGGAACATCAGTAGAACTAGGAGGTAGGTCCTCATCATCATTGTCATTGTGTAGCACACCAGCATCCAAAGGAGTAGGCACACTAGATGAAGCGAAAGTCGTAGGGTGGAACAAGCTAGTACCCTGATATTCATCAGCAAAAGGATTCGACAGCATCTGAATAGGATCATCTGGGGATGCAGAAGAGAGCATCGCCTGAAAACTTGAACTACCTGCTCCGTCACCAACAGTGGACATGATCGTCGAACCTGTCAGACCTTGTCCAACAAACGCAGCAAAACCAGCACTAACAGAACATGTACCTGTAGATGAAAAAGCAGAAGCACTACCCGGAGCCATGGAGTGCGGTGGGGTCCTAGAGGAAACAGAGAAATATAGTATCCAAGCAGGTAGCTCATAAGGGTTCTCTCTACACGAGTCAAAATCCTCAGCCAAATCCGTAAATTTAGGATCACGAGCTGCATCAAAAGCACGTTGACCACGAAATCCTACCCGCAAATCATCTAAACCTTGCAACACACTCTCAAAACCGGCTCTCGGTTGGTGTCAGAAGCCACCAACCCTTCATGAATGGCTGCCATCTCGGACTCAATGAGGTCAAACCTAGCTCTCACGGCAGAGTCTCGAATGTGAGGAAGTGGAGGAACAGAAGGAGCTGGCTGACCGGAAGTAGAGGCATCAACAGAAGATGGATCACCGGCTGAAATAGGAAAAGCAGGATAGGGAGTGGGCTGCTTGACATACTCGGGAATGTGAGGACCAATCATGAAAGAAATAGGTGGAAACGTAGTGTCATCGGAAAGGCTCGGAACCTCAACTCGGGTGCAAAGCTCGTGAATCAAACATGGCAAGGGCATATTACCGCTCACACGGCGATTAAGAGAAAACTCCACCGCTCCCTGGTAAATATGATACCCGGTGTCTATAGGTACTCCGGTAAAGATGGCAAGGGCTAGGCAAGCTTCAGGAAAATTGAAAGTGTTGATCTTGTGAGAGGGGACAATATTGTGACTAATGAAGTGCTTCGTCACCCTCACATCCTTATGTGCATTGCCATACTTAAAATGCTTGTCTACCCAAGTAGCACTAGGACAAAGATAAGTCTTACCCTCCTGGGCCTTGGCATAAAGATTGCCTTCCTCACTCAGTTTCCACACACTAGAAAATGTAGTTTCAGCCGGGATGTCGGGAATACTGAAGAAATCATTAACAGACTTGACTGAAAAAGGGACAACCTTTCCACAGACAGGGACTGAACCCTTGGCTGCCTCAACAGGGTCAGCAGCAATATTGGCATAAAATTCAGCCACAATGGTGCCATTAACAGTGGACGTATGATTGGCTTCTAGATTCTACCATTTACGATCTTTAATGATTTTCTGAATATTAGCACTAACCGACTTAAACTATATCCCTCGCTCAAAATGCAAAGCGCACTGACTAATGAAACAAAAAGTCTCTTAGCTTTTCTGCCAGTGTTGGTTGGGGGAAAAGGAATGACGGACTCATGTGAGGTAGGTGTGCGAGATCGCTCAGGTACATGAGAGTCACTAGAGGCTTGGGTTTTTCTCTTCATACTTTGGTCAACATGACGACTACCACTATGAGCAGATGATTCAGACATGGCTACGGGTTCACGACAAGCCAACAATACAACAAAAGCAAAAGTAAGCCCTTCCTCCGGTTTCAATTAACTCAAAATATAAAAACAGTCAAAAGAAATTAAATTGAAAGATGAGGACTAAGCCAAAATACCTTGTTGAGTTGAGGAACACCGCAGACAGAGATGGAGGTCGCCGGAAAAGATGGAGTTGGCCGGAAATGCAGAAGAGGTGCTTTAAAGCCAAAACGGAGTTCTTCACATTCAAAGGCAAAACATGAGAGAATGAATGGGGAATGTTGTAGAGTTTTATGGGTTTAGATGAATGGAGAAAATGAATCGTGGGGTGGAGAAAACTGATGGAAAATAGGAAGAGATGGGTTGAAAATTCGATGGTAATGGGAGTTATGGAGGGGAGAGAGAAGAAGAACCGTTTTTAATTCAAAAATTGCCAAATTGACGTGCGCCAAGCAATATTGACGCACGCCAGCTCCTACTCTAGCCAAAACAACTACCAAACTGATGCACGCCATTGACAAATTGACGCACGCCACAAAAAATGCCTAAAACTCTCAGTATGTCTACAGTAACTTTTGGCGAGTGTCAATAATGAACTGGCGTAAGCCAAAAGGTTCTTTACAAGTTCCCAAGTTCAAAAACTACAATTATTCACCAAACTCAACAAAATGGTAATGAAATGACTACAAATTATCAAATAACGGGCTGACTCCCGGTAGCGCTGTTGTTTAAACGTCGGTAGCTCGACGAGATTATACGGTAGAGAAAATGGAGTTATACAGATTATCGAGTGGGGACACTACCAAAAATTGCTCACACAAGCACATAGCAATTAAGCACACAAGCCAACTGAAAGATAATGCTTAACAAGTGAATTGGAAGATAGTACCCGTGGTGTGCTAAATTTATAGTCTATAGCTAGACTATGCAACTTTTTCAGTATAATGGGGGGTCTTCGAGGAACATCACCTCCCCTTCAGGCATGCCCTCTCCTTCAATGAAGTGTTTGACGTGATGTCCATTGGCTATGAAGGTCGTTTTGCCATCGGTAAGCTCAACTGCACCGGAATCATACACCCTTGTGACAATAAATGGACCTGTCCACCTGGATCTATGCTTGCCTGGAAACAATCTCAATCGTGATTTATACAAGAACACTTTATCATTTACATGGAACTCTCAATTAAAGATCTTCCGGTCATGAAATGACTTGGTTCGTTCCTTGTAAATTTAGGCGTCTCGTATGCATCAAGGCAAAACTCGTCAAGATCGGTGAGTTGGAACAACCGATGATCACCCACAAGCTTGGGGTCAAAGTTAAGAAACTTAATAGCCCAATAAGCTCGGTGCTCCAATTCAATGGGCAAATGACAGGATTTGCCAAAAACTAGTCTATATGGTGAACATCCTATAGGTGTTTTGAAATCGATGCGGTAAGCCCAAAGTGCATCGTCAAGCCTCACCGACCAATTCTTATGGTTAGTGTCCACCATTTTTTCAATGATCCGTTTCACCTCTCGGTTTGACACTTCAACCTGCCCACTCATTTGTGGGTGATACGGTGTGCCGACTTTGTGTTTTACACCATAGCTCTCAAGAAGTTTAGTGAATGGTCGATTGCAAAAGTGTGAGCCGTGGTCACTAATGATAGCTCGGGGAGTGCCAAATCTAGTGAAAATATTATTCTTTAAGAATTTCAGCACCACATTAGAATAATTAGTGGGGTAGGCTTGCGCTTCAACCCATTTAGAAACATAATCAACCATCACTAAAATGAACTTATTACCGAATGAGTGAGGGAATGGGCCTATGAAGTCGATGCCCCAAACATCGAATATCTCACACTTCAAAATAGGTTGGAGGGGCATCTCATGCCTCTTAGACACATTTCCCCACTTTTTGTTAGGAAATCACTAGTTTAACGCAGCGGAATTTAAAATTTGATTTCCTTTTCTAGATCGTTCTTCGTTTAATGCAATAAACATGTTAAGTAGTTTGACGGTTATACCTTAGATGATCTACTAGATCGTCGCTTTGACCGCCAACGGAGAGTAGTTCAATGCGCAAGCCGTCCACGCGTCCGGCCTCTATCGCTAATCCACACGAACCCCTTGCCGGAATCCTCCTTGGATTGCTATCGTAAAAACTCCGGTCCGCTAGATCGACCTTTTCTTCCCTCATAAACTCACTATGGAAGGCTCTCTATTTTACACAAGAATTATGAACTCTTGCAATTGTGATGTACAAAAGAGCTTGACACCCACTTCCTTTATATAGAGGAGGTGGCGCCCCATATGATGTGTGGAGGAGAAGAAAACCTTTTTCCAATAAAATAAGGAAAATCAACTAGATTGATTTATCTCTTTAATTATAATTTATTTTGTCAATATCTTATATTGATTATAATTATTTTATTACCATAAATCTATTTTTTTTTCAAAATCAATTAATATCTTATATTAATATTATGGCAATCTTATTAATTAAAATGCACAATCCAAGTATATCTTACACACTCAAGAATGGCGCCCAATTAGTCAACTAATTGACTTCCGGAATATTCTTTAATTAATATAATTTGTATATAATTAATATCTTGTATTTTATTTATTCATAATAAATAAATACCACCATATTAATTTACCACTATAACCTTTATAGTCTAGAGATAAACTTTCCTTATTTGGTTATCAACTATAACCGCATTTTAATTCCGACTCGATGTTCATATGTGTGTGACCCGATAGGCTTCCGAATATGTTGGCCGTAGACACAAAGTGCAATTTACCAAAATACCCTTCACACCTAACGATCACGGGATAGCGTCTAGCAACACACCGTGACCCCCAATCATCGGAAGAGTCAAAAGCAATGACTACTACCTTTCATGTGAAGCAGTTACCGTGTAACTTACAATCCTATCGCTATAATAATATCCATACGATCGTATCTCGAGTGTCAATACGTTAACGATCGTATCTTATAATCTGGATATCATGCTCTCTCGGAATAACACATTTACTCCCACTTTGCAAAGATTCTCGAGAGCTAGACATTCTTTATAAGAAGGCCATTTCGGATATTCGATCCCAATCATAGGATACGCGATTCCCGGACGACCAATCATGTATACTCTGCATGCTTCAATATCATACCCAATCACTACCGCATGATCGCCCCGTGGTTAGGAGAAATCTCAATAGTGTCAAAGCATGACAATCCACACCGTGATGCCATGAAGACTCCGGTCAAAAAGGATAATTACACAACCGCCACATAGTGTGACACTTAATGTAAGTGGGTCAGTCTAACGTACGCATTCTCTAATACACGTCCACGTACAGTCCAAGTGTCCCTACACTTCGATAGACGAGATCTATCCCTATCTTCTAAAAGATAGAAGACATCCAATACGTGCTAGTCTGATTATACTATCAATGTCCCATTTGATAATATGTAAGACTAGAGACATTTAAGTACCAACCTTGTTATAGTGATTAGAGATCTCATCAACCATAATCACTATCATGGTTTCTCTATCACAGATTGATACTAGGGACGTTACTATATATATACAACAAATAATATGAAGATAAATAATAACATAAGTGCTTTTATTAATCATAATAAAGTTATTACATGAACTAAATAGACTGTAAACGACCCGACCCGGTCGGATCCGGTCCAACCCGATTGGGTTTAAGACACCTTTCCAACACTTTTGGCATGCATCACATGCACGAGCAAAACGATGTGCATCTTTGTAAAGCGTAGGCCAATAGAATCCACATTGTAGAACCTTATACGCCGTCTTCCACCCTCCATGGTGGCCTCCGGTATCTTGACCATGGCAAAAAGAGAGTATACTTGATATTTCATTATCGGGAACGCATTTCCTAATGATGCCATCCGAACACCTCCTAAAAAGGTTCGGTTTCTCCCAATAATAAAATTTCAAATCGTGAAAGAATTTTTTCTTCTTTTGCCATCTCCAAGTAAGTGGAACATACTCACATGAGAAATAATTTACACTATTAGCAAACCATGGTGAGCTCTCATTCGGTTTGGAACCGGTATGAATAAGTTGCATTGTTGAGGGAGCATTCAATGGAGGGACCAAGTTCAGTAATGAACTTCATCATCCAAACTGCTTCATTTGCCGCCTCCGAGGCTGTTATGTACTCGGCTTCCGTTGTAGAATCTGCAATAGTCTCCTGCTTGGAACTCTTCCAGCTCACTGCTCCGTCATTAAGCATAAAAACAAATCCAGATTATGACTTAAAGTCATCCACGTCAGTTTGAAAACTCGCATCTGTATAACCTCGTAATACCAAATCATCATTCCTAAAGACTAAGAACATATCCCTAGTACACTTCTTGTACTTGAGGATATTATTGACAGCAACCCAGTGACCATCACCTGGAATCGCCTGGTATCTACTAGTCATACTAAGAGGGTACGAGACATTTGATCTTGTGCACAACATGGCATACATGATAGACCCTATAGCCGAAGCATAAGGGAGATTGGACATGCGTGCCCTTTCCTCCTCTGTCTTAGGACACATTTTCTTTGACAGGTAGACCCTATGTGAAATGGGCAGCAACCCTCTCTTGGATTTCTCCATGCTGAACCTTTTCAGCATTTTGTCTATATAGGTGGATTGTGACAAACCAAGCAACCTTTTAGACCTATCTCTGTAGATCTTAATCCCCAAAATATAAGTTGCTTCTCCCTAAGTCCTTCATAGAGAAGTTCTTGGATAACCAAACCTTAACCGACTGTAACATGGGTACATCATTCCCTATCAGCAATATGTTGTCTACATAAAGAACTAAGAAAACGACTGCACTCCCACTAACCTTCTTGTAAACACAGGGCTCATCTTCGTTCTTGATAAATCAAATTGTTTGATTGTCTCATCAAAGCGAAGATTCCAACTCCGAGAAGCTTGCTTCAGTCCATAAATGGACCTTTGTAGCTTGCACACCATCCTGGCGTCATTGGTTGTGAAACCCTCAGGCTGTGTCATAAACACCTCCTCAGACAGATTCCCGTTAAGGAAAGCTATTTTCACATCCATCTGCGAGATTTCGTAATCATGGTATGCTGCAATAGAAAGCAGAATTCTAATGGACTTTAACATGGCAACGGGCGAAAAGGTTTCATCATAGTCAATACCTTGTCTTTGCTTATAACCTTTTGCAACTAACCTATCCTTATAGATGACTACGTTACTATCCATGTCGGTCTTTCTCTTAAAGACCCATTTGCACCCTATAGGAACTATTCCTTCAGGTGGATCAACTAAGTTCCAAACTTGGTTGTCTTTCATGGACTCCATTTCAAAATTCATGGACATTTCTCGTTGTCAGACCTCATTAGCACCTCCTCATAAGTTTTAGGGTCCTCATCTTCCATGAGGTATACGCCCGTGTACCTATCAGGTTCTTGGCGTTCCCTGGTGGATCTTCGAGGTGCTACTGTGTTTGGAGCAGGGACTTGTGCCACCTCATTAGGTGGTGCCTGCTCTACCTCAATCAACTGATTGTTGTCCGTAAGTGGTTTTTGAATTTCTTTAAGATCGATCTTACTCCTACTGGCTCTCTCCAGAACGAACTCTTTCTCAAGAAAGTGGACAGTCCTGGCAACAAACACCTTTTGTTCTCCAGGGTGATAAAACTAGTATCCTCTAGTTTCTCTAGGATAGCCCATAAATAGACATTTATCAGATCTGGCCTCTAGTTTGTCAGGCATCATCCGCTTCTCGTAAGTCAAAAAACCCCAAGGTTTAAGACATGCCAGACTCGGTTTTCTCTTATGCCATACCTCGTATGGTGTAGATTCAACCTTCTTTGATGGAGCACGTTTAAGTACGTAGGATGCTGTTTCGAGAGCATACCCCTAAAACGATTTCGGAAGAAATGCAAAGCTCATCATGGATCGCACCATGTCTAACAAGGTGTGGTTCCTCCTCTCAGATACGCCATTCATCTATGGCATCCAGGGAGGGGTCCATTCAGGTATAATCCCATTCTCTTTTAAGTAATCTTGAAACTCTCCATCTAGGTACTCACCACCTCGATCGGATCGAAGTGTTTTAATTTCTTTACCTAGCTGTTTCTCAACTTCACTTCTGAATTCTTTGAACTTTTCAAAGGCTTCAGACTTATACTTCATTAAGTATATATAACCATAGCGAGAATGGTCATCAGTGAAGGTGATAAAGTAAGAGTATCCTTCTTTGGCTTGAATTGACATTGGGCCGCACTGGCCCGCACACATCAGTATGTATGAGCTCAAGCAATTCATTGGATCTTATCCCTTTGCCATTGAATGGTGACTTTGTCATCTTGTCAAGTAAACAAGCCTCGCATGTATCAAACGATTCATAATCGAATTGATCCAATAATCCATCTTTATGGAGTTTGGAAATGCGATTCTATTTATATGGCCAAGTCTACAGTGCCATAGGTAGGATTCATTCAAGTCGCTTGTTTTAGCTTTCTTATTGTTTATATTAAGCACATCAATATTCACATCTAATATGTAGAGACCATTGCTAAGTATGCCAGTACCCTAAAACATTCCATCACGTGAAAAAGAACAACATTTCTTCTCAAACAAAAAAGAAAATCCTTCAACATCTAATGCAGAAATGAAAATAATGCTCTTCGTAAGAACAGGAATAAAATAACAGTTATTAAGCTCTAGTACTAGCCCATTGGGCAATGAAAGAAAATAAACTCTCACGGCTAGTGCAGCAACACTTGCTCAATTCCCAACGCGTAGGTCGACCTCTCCTTTCTTCAGATCTCTAGCCCTTCTTAGTGCCTGCATATTCGTACAAATATGAGAACCACAACCAGTATCTAATACCCAGTGGTTAGACTTAGAAAAGAAATATTGATCTAAATCATAAACATACCTGAAGTTGAAGCATCTGTATGCCTCTTCTTCATGCTTAAGAACGCCTTGCAGTTGCGCCTCCAATGACCAGTCTCACCGCAATGGAAGCAAGCATCCTTCGACTTGTCTTTAGCTATCTTAGGCGTTGGCTTAGGGGCAGCCTTCACCTTCTTGGACTTCTTCTGGTCCTTACTTTTGCCCTTTGAAGAAGTGACGAGCAACATTTACTTGCCCTTTTGCACGGTGCCCTCAGCAGTTTTCAACATGTTCAATAACTCCGCAAGGGAGGAATCTATCTTGTTCATATGATAATTCATCACAAACTGCGAGTATGAATCAAGTAGAGATTGCAAGATTAAGTCAATACTTAACTCGCGCTCGAACTCCAAGATGGATGCCTTATATGAATGTTAAATAGTCATATCAGAATCTGAATAGTAAAAATCAATAGGCAAACTAAACTAATTGAACTATATGTCGAGAAGATAACCTCAAAACCAAGCATATATATTGAAGGAAGCACAACCATAAGTGAATATAGTTTAAGGCTCACCCTAAAAGATCCCAAGATGAAGTGAAACTATCAACCCTAAAGAAGGATGTAAGAATCTACACCATAGTACGTACAAACCATATATTCTAAAAGCAGAGCAAATTTACTAACTGTAAGACATAAAACCTTTCTGCCAACTAAACACATACATGAAACAAAGCAAAAATGTGTAAGAAAAGTTTTTTTTTAACATCATAAAAGCATGAGAACAACAAAAACCACACATGCATAACCTGAAGTAAATAAGTGGTTAATCATCACAACAACATGAAAGACAGAAGGCAAAAATATTTAAATAACATAGGAACAACCCAGTTCTAGAATTAGAAGAAATATGAATACATAGTCCAAAAGTATACCTGCAGCACGAATAATTCATATGAAAACCGAAATGCAGATCCACTGGCCAGAAACCCTAAACAACACATTAAAACAGAAAAAAGAAGATGAATCAAAGTTTATGTTCAAGTGAAGCAACATAGCACCACAGAAAGAAGAAGAAAAAAACATGGAAAAAAAAAAATCTGATATTTACCTTTGACGGAAAAGAATGAGTGAGAAAGAATGGATCATGACCCTTCACATATATTGAAGGTAGAGAACGCAGATGTAGAGGGCAAAGCTTTAGTCAAATTAGCAATGATTTCGATTCTACAAAAACCGTACCAATCTGAAGTGTATAAAAAAAAATTCATTTTTAAATTAGAGGTTGACAGATCAGAGATTGAATTATCGTCGGCGATAAGACATAAGAAGGAGGAGTGATAGACAGGAAGCGGTGGTTCAAGGTTGGGAAGAGAAAGGGGTAGGTTTAGTGAGTAGAAGCAATTAATGTGATATGCATAGCTCATTTGAATATTTACCCAAAATACATTGGGTGGATAATTAGTAGGTTAATACTACATTATAGACTTTGACAATGGAGCCAAATATCTAGGCACCCTCCGTCCTCTCCACACACCTGCCCCCCCCCCCACATTATATTTATTTAACCCCCAAAAAATGAAGAAAAAAAGTAATGTATTTGAAATCAAACCTTTTTGTTGTTGTTGTTTTTGTTTTTTTAGGAAACCTTTTTGTTTTTTGAAACTGGAAAAAGATGTTGAACTAAAAATATCATAGAGATGAAATTAATATGATTATGTAATATATTCTAATAAAGTGTTTATTATCCAGGACTAAAACATATAGATTTTCCTGAATTGGCCTTTGAAAAAATAACTAAATATAACGACGAAAAGATACCATATTTTATTTATCCTAGTAGTCGAGAATGAAACAAATACAACACCGTTTTCTGGGAAAATTTGGAAGATACGGTCAACCGGAAGAACTAATCGAAATGTATTTGTATATAATAAAGCAACAAAGTTATAAATAAATAAAAAAAGGTGCATGACTATTGAAGTTGGTGTAACAATTAGTAAAACATCATACACACGCAAAACATTTTTCATTAACGAGGAAGACAATTAGACAAATCATAAAGAAACTCTGCACGAATTCTCTATTCAAAGATTAAAAGAATACATAATTTAATAATTCAACATGCAAAACATTTTTCATGAAAGAGGAAGACAAACCAAAAAGAAACTATACACGAATACTCCGTTCGAACATTAAAATACTGAATTTAATAATTTAGTATAAGATCAAACCGAACATATGGACTATTAGAATACGGTTAACCCCAAAAACAAAACAAATGTAAGAACAAAAAAATTATTTAGCAAATATCAAAGCAGTAACAAAACCCAAAAATAATTATGTAATTGAATGTAAGAATTAACAAAAACCAACCGGACAAATACACATTTTCCGTTAACTACATAAAAACTAGGGGTGAGCAAAAATTCTAAAAACCAAACCAATCGGCCGAACCAAATTGAACCAAACCGGAAATGTATAAACCGTGGTTTTTCGGTCGGTTTTCATATAACTTAAAACCAAACCGTTGAATACAATTTGGTTCCAATTTAAGAAAATAAAAACCGCTTAAAACCTGACCAAACCGATGATGATATATATATATATATATATATATATATATATATATATATATATATACACACACACACACACACACACACACACTCACACTCACACACCTACATCTAATACTTTAAAACATCTATACGCTTTTTACTATCTATCTCAATCTATTTGAACTTTTTACGTGTAATATAGTGCTGCTACATTGTTAATTTCATATCCTACATATTCAAATTTTGTTGATCATTTCACGAAATTATCTTCAATCTTTTGAAAGAATCTTGAAATACATTTCGGTTCACAATTCACCATTTCTAACTCATTCTTCTCTTTATACTTGCTCAACACCAATATTTGAAATATGTGGATCTTCGTTTGGTGACTTACTTTCTCAATGATATTGATGAACATCATTATGTATATTTTTCGATGCTGATTTGTATGACTTTACTTCCTGTTAATGATATTGATGAATCGCATAATGTATATTTTTTTTTATTCGGGATAAATGCATTTATAAACTTTAGTTTTATATACGATTGTCTTTGATTTGCTTATAATTAGGTTATGTTGAATGATAACGTTGTCAGAATAATAATCAATATCGATGTTTTGGAGATCATAAAATCATGAATATTTTCTTACTAAATAAAGCACAAATATGTATCACATGTTATCTATCTTCCATTTGTCTCTCATTACTTATAAAACAAATCTATTCCTCTTTCTTCCTTAATCTTACTCAAAATACTATTTTGTGTTATGCATTTTGAGATTTATGTATGTCATTTAATAATATAGTTGTTTGTTCATTAATAGTAGTTTTTTTAAGTTGATGATTCATTGATTATCGAATTGAAACGAGTAAGATAAGAACCATGTGAAAACCGTAATAAACCGGAACTGTTCGTGAACCAAACCGGACCGAGATACTTGTGGTTTACGTCTTGGCTTAGATTCTAGTGGTTTTTGAAAATTGAGGCCAGTATAAAATGGTTCGGTTTTAAAAATGATAAAACCGAAGTGAGCAGGCCAGTGCTTCACTCTAATAATAACACATCCGAATCATGTATTATTCGGAAAGAAAAAAAAAAAAAAAAAAGAAAATCAAAATAACCACTGCAAGCAATTTTAAATAATAGAATTCACACACAAGAACATAAAAAAGTAAAAAGTCGATAACCATAAATTATTTTATAGAACACATGATTACTACATTAAACTCTTCCCCCAACCACCCCACATACAACACAAACACCACACAAAATATTTAAAACAAAAAAAATATATATATAAAACATAAAAGTGGGGGAAACAAAAAAACACTATTCCCCCAACTACATACAACATAAACACCACACAAAACATATAAGGGGAAAAAATAGCCACGTGGCCCCCTCCCCTTCTTCCCCTTGGCTTTGTAGATAGGATAGTTAGTTTATATTAAGATTAAGATAGGATATATATATATTTGTGATGTAGGAAAGGAAAAAAAAACAAAAAGAACCCAAAAGAAAAGAAAAATACAACACAAACACCACACAAAACATATAAAACACACACCAAAAAAAAAAAGAAAGGAAAGGGGAAAAAAAATAGCCACGTGGCCCCCTCCCCTTCTCCCCCTTGGCTTTGTAGATAGGATAGTTAGTATATAGCGTGATATAGGAAAGAAAAAAAGAAAAAAAAAGAAGAAGAAAAAAAAAACCCCAAAAGAAAAGAAAAGAAAAAACCTCAAAAAAAGCAGCCACGTGGCCTTTCCTCCTTCTTCTCCTTGTCTTTGAGAGATTATTGTGTGGTGTCTTTACACGATGCGGAGACGCATCGTGTGGCAGCCCTCTCAGTTTTATACTGTATTTAAATTGTGTAGTTCTGAGTTTCATCCGTCACTTCACCTTAAATTTCATCACCACTCTTTGTATGATAGTAGGAAGATATCAAATGAGACAACGGTAACATTGCTGGCAACCAAAATGACACTAATCTAAAGGCCGATTTGCCACAAATGTAAAAACGTGGCATCATACCATTTTTTTTTTGTTCCTTTTTATGTTTATCTGTATACTTGTGACTTTCACATAATATATATAATGTATATACAACATATATATCTCATGCATATAATTATGTACTGCATATATATGTATTTCCATACTTACATACGACATATATACATATATATTATATATATTAACAAGGGTCAATTATTTAAAAGGACTGATTTTCAACTTATTAGGGGTAATAGGACACTCCGAAATCTTATTTAGTTATAAGGACATTCTAATTTCAAGTGGATAAAGAGGAAGAAGGAAAAAAAAAAAAAAATGTTCAAAGTAATAAAAATAAAAAATAAAAAAACTTACTGTGTGCGTGGGTTTTTTTTATTTTTATAATTCACCATATTTCTAAATGTCATATATTTTGATCTAAAACTCGGATCATTATAATTTTTTTATTAAAATTCATATTTTTAAATTCTTTATTCTAAAATCAAATTCAAATTTGATATTTTCTGAATAAATTTCATAAAATCAATTTTTTTCTTCAAAAATCGACGTGATGTATTGATCACCGTTATCGTTGACCTACCCACATGCATTGGTCACGGGATCCATTAACCACCCAGATCATTGACCGCCGCGATTCCTTGGCTACCATGATGTATTGACCGCCGCTAGAGGTGGCCAAATGGTGTAATCGCCGGTTTTTCTAACCGCCGGTTTTTCAAACCGGCGGTTTGATGAACCGCCGGTTTGACGAATCGCGCGGTTATCAAACCGCCGGTTTGAAAAACCGGCGGTTTATTGCTCAAAACCGCCCGGTTGCGGTTTGGGCAGTTCGGTTTGCCCAGTTTGCTCGGTTTGCTCCCGTTCGAGATCACTGTTCGCCACGGTTTTAAAATTTCATTTTTTCTTTTCATTTTATATAACACTTATTATTTTCACTACAATAACAAATTATTATTATTTTAATTATAATTATTAAAGCGAATGTAATATATATATTATTTTAAATAGATTTCTATTCGGTTTTAAAAATAATATTAATATTGTGTTATTTTATTTATATGTAAATAATGTTATTTTAAAAAATTATGTTGTTTTTCTTATATATAAATTGTGTTATCTTTTCAACGTCATGTGCATTAATTTTTCACGTCATTATTTTTATGTGTAATCGTGTCGGATGCAATACACATATAAAAAATCAAAGCGAATGTAGTTCTAATTGTTTATGTTTTTAGTCTTTTATAGTTTCTTTGTAATGATTTTTATAGTTATTTAAGTAGGTTTTAAGTATACTTTGATTATAAATGTTGTTTTATAGTTTCTTATAGTTTTTTTTTTAGTTTGTTATAGTTTTTTTATAGTTTGTTATTGTAGTATTTTATAGTACTCTTATGTGTTTGTATTACATAGTTTCATATAATTTTTAGGTTTGTATATGGTTTTTTTAGGTTAGTATATAATTTTATAGTATTTTTAGGTTTATAATTTTTAGGTTTTTTTTTTTTAATTTATAGTTTTATGGTTTATTTGTATAATTTTTTATGGTTTATAGTTTTTTGGTGGTTTATAAATTGTTTTTATTTACATGCATCCAGAAAAAAAAAAAAAAAAAAAAAAAAAAAAAAAAAAAAAGCGTTGGGCCAGTTAAACCGGCGGTTCCGGTCCGGTCCGGTTCCGGCGGTTTTACCAGTTCCGGTCATCCGGTTTGAACCGGCGGTTCAGTTCGGTTCCGGTTACCAATAACACAAACCGGCGGCAAACCGGCAAACCGGCGAAAAAAACCCGCGGTTTCGAACCGCCGGTTTGAATGAACCGCCAGGTTCAAAAACCGCCCGGTTCGGTTCGAACCGCCCGGTTCGGTTTCGTTTAGCCACCTCGGTCCGCCAGCGATACATTGACAACATTGATCGATGACATCTCATTGTAGCGATTTATGCAATGACGTCTCATCGTTGTAGCGATTTATCGCGATGACTTATTGTAGCGATCTATGCGGTGATGTCTTATTGTATCGAATTAATTATGCACCGACGTGTTATTGTAACGATTTATGCAATGACGTGTTATTATAACAATTTATGAATACCTTTGGTTGTAAAAATATGCATTTAAACCAAAAAAAATAAAAGAAATACAGTTATTTTACAAAGTTATTGAAAAAATTAAACCAACACTAATCAAATAAACCAACATCAATCAAATATTTAAAGATAACAAAGAAATAAAGTTACTTTACAAAGTTATCAAATGTGTG
Source organism: Gentiana macrophylla (assembly GCA_026214975.1). Lineage (NCBI taxonomy): Eukaryota > Viridiplantae > Streptophyta > Magnoliopsida > Gentianales > Gentianaceae > Gentiana > Gentiana macrophylla. The sequence goes on from CM047808.1 coordinate 112,704,185, forward strand.
TATCAAGTTGTATATGCGGTGACATCAATATCATTGCATCAGTTATCTAATTGTAAATATAGTCATCAATGTCACTGCATAAGTCATCAATGTCTCTGCATCAGACATCAATGTCACTGCATAAGTCGTTAATGTCACTGCATCAAACATCAATGTCACTGCATAAGTCATCAATGTCCCTGCATCAGACATCAATGTCACTGCATAAAACCTAACAACTGCATCAGTCAGCTCTGCTCTTGTTTTGCATTTCTCCAAATGTGGAGCTTTTAATATGGATAAAAGTACAAGTTTGGTGAAACTACAAAGACTCTTCACTATGACTCTTGTAATGGCCACACGTTGTTTGTGCCCTCCTGATAATTGGATTCATTATGGAATCCCTCAATTCTTTAACACGATCTTGAATCATTTGACGATCTTGTTTAGTTTAATGTCCCTGCATCATTCATCAATGTCACTGCATCGGACATCAATGTCACTGCATCAGACATCAATGTCCCTGCATCAGACATCAATGTCACTGCATAAGTCATCAATGTCACTCCATCAGTCATCAATGTCACTCCATCAAGTAGCATGTAAATCAGAAAAATATTTCTTACTGGTAGTTCTTGAGCTTATACTTCTTTGTCAAAAGGCATCAAAACCATTAAAAACAGAGCATGCTAAGCAAATGACAAACTACATAGCACGTTTTATATTGTTTTAATGTGGCATAGACATTTGTTAAATAGCATAGACATTTTTACTGATGCATCTTGAAAATGGCAAATAATTCAATAATCTACAACTATCTCATATAACTCTTCTATATATATAATAAGGCCAAAGTAGGAGTAACACACAAAGCCCACAATAGAAATGACATTGTTCTATAACAATTGGACCTCTTTTCTCATCAATAAGCTCGTTTTCTCATCGTTCTTACATTACATTAGTTTCACCATGTATTTCTTGAAGAAGTTCATATTTGAGATCCCTTTTTCGATGTTTACGGTTTGGTTGTTCTCGGAAGAGATGGCACCATCCTCGATTTCTTTGTAGTGGATCTCTTTCTCTGTTTTTCGCGATTATTACGGTGCTCCATTTTCTTGCAGCTTGTATGTTTGATCCTTGACCTCCATTGGTACTTCATGTACTAGTGATCCTTCTGAGCTTTCTTCTACATTGTTAAATATAACTGCTTTTGATCTGCCTTCATTATTCTCTCTCACGATTGACGTCATTAGATCTTCTTGCGATAATTCATCGGTTTCTTGATAAATAATGTCATTTTCAATGAATGTTTCAATGGAATGAAGATTTATACCAACATCTTTTGAGTCAATTTTGAGCCCGTTGCGAGATTCGACTCTGGCGAGAATACTCAATTCTGATGATGAAATGTTTTGGTCTTTTTCCTGAGGTAAAATGTTGTCAGATGTAATCTGGTGAGAGATTTGAGTATGATCTTGATCAAGGATTGTTTGAATTTCTCCTGCTGCATTTATAGGGACATCAAGTTGAGCTTCTTTTTCTTCTTTATCTTCAATTCCCTCTTCGATTACTTGACATTTGATCAATTTGCTCGTATGCTCGATGCTTGAATCGATTTCAGCTGCCTCTCCTACAGCATTTGTATGAACATCATGTTGAGTTTCTTCGTCTTCAACATCCACTCCTGCTGCATTAAATAAGGCACTGTTTTCAGGCATTTTTTCTTCAACCGCCTCTGTTTCTGCATTCGTTTGGGCGTCAAATTCAGCTTCTTTTTCTTCAAATTTAGGAGTCTATGGTAGGTCTTAAATGCAATGTGCAACTCATTGACATTACACGTATCTAATTGTATAATTTATTCCATTCCCCAGCCATTTTTTTTAATCATTTCTTTCATATTTATAGACATGCAGATGTTGATAGAACATTTTGGCTGATCTAGGTTTGTTACAAAAATTGAACATGATTCTCCTGGGTATGAAATTTAATATGGTTAGATTTGCTAGGTGTTGTGTTGCTTCTCAAATTGATGTTGAAATGTTATGGAGTTAGCGGATGTTTTGAAAGAGGCATTGACAATGGCAATGTATATGATAATTACAGAGATGACCATTGTTTGCCTTTTTTAGCCCAAACACTGAACACTAAATACATACAGAGAAATTCAGTGTTCGATCTGAAGGCCTATGGCGCCGATGAGAAGAACTTTGAGTGTTCAGAGACGCATCTCTCTTTCGAAGGTGGAATTAAAAAAAAGGTTAGATTGTCCTCATAAGATAATAAGTTTTTTGAATGTCCTAAATAATCATTAAGTCTCTAACGACGTCCTTATAACTAATAACCACTATTAACAAATACTTATAATTATAATCTCATATATATATTGACATATATACGAGTAATATATATGTATACAGATAATACATACGACACAAATATATTTAACACTACTATTTCCACATATATATTTCCACGGTTACATATAAACATATATATACTATAAAATACATATAGCATATATTCAAATGTATAAATATATATGTATTATTCAAATTATATAATCTTTAAAGAAGTCAAGTGTCATCAATTAAAAATTAAAAATATGATATCAATAGTGTTTAAAATCAACAAGAAAAGACACCGCTTATAAAATACTACTCGATAAAAATGTCTTAAAATTTGGGGTGTTACACCTGCCGTGAGAGCTAGCTATGTACTGGGAGTAGATGACTGTAAGGCCTATTTTCTTGAGCTTCTTGTTGACAGCCTGGCCCACCAAGACTTGTACAAGCCCGGCACTGATATGTCGTACTCTGTTCGAGTGAAGGAGTTCCAGGCGAGAGTGGATCTTATGTCTAAGTATCCGAATGTCGACGCCCCCCGTCGATCACCAGCTGGGGCCAAACCCTCAGGCTCGGCTCCTTCTGACTCAGGGGCATGAAAAGATCAAGCTCCAGACACGTAGACCCTTTCTAGGCATGATCTGTGTGTAATTTTGATTTGAAATTTAAATTGTAAATTTCAAATTTATTGCAATCATCAGAGTTTGATAATGAAAGATAATTTAGATACTTTGTTTTAAGCGCTTTACTTTAAGTACTTCTCTGTTGTTAAGTATCATATGTCCCCCAATATGCAATGCATTTAGTTGATGTTTGTGGATGGCATACTTATGTTTATGTTTATTTTACATATAGCCGAGCCCAAACATACGGGGCTCGGATATTCGACTGCTGGATCCGACCTCCCAGAGCTCGGATATATGTTCTTAGCGAGGGTTCCCGAAGCTCGTCTCGACTTTAATCGAGCTGATCCAGATGTTACAGACTTTTCACATAGGCGTTAGGCAAGCTAGGCCAGGTTAGACTGACTTCCCGCATAAGTGTTGAACGAGTTAGGCCAGATTATACTGACTTCCCGCGTAAGTGTTGAGCGAGCTAGGCCAGATTAGACTGACTTCCGGAATAGGTGTTAGGCGAGCTGGACCAGGTTAGACTGACTTCCCGCATAAGTGTTGAGCGAGCTAGGCCAGATTAGACTGTTTGTTGAGTGAGTTGGGCCATATTAGACTGACTTCCCATGTAAGTGTTGAGTGAGCTGGGCCAGGTTAGACTGACTTCCCGCATAGGTGTTAAGCGAGCTGGGCCAGATTATACTGACTTCCCACATAAGTGTTGAGCGAGCTAGGCCAGATTAGACTGAATTCCCGCGTAAGTGTTGAGAGAGCTGGGCCAGATTAGACTGACTTCCCGCATAAGTGTTGAGCGAGATGGGCCAGATTAGACTGGCTCCCTACATACTTTGTTGAGTCCGACGTGTTGAAGTTCAGGTGTGTATAAATGAAAGTTTTGCTTTATTACGCACAAGTATTGCGAAGATTATGTAAAATACTTTTGTATTAGCATAGTTGCATCGATGCAATCATATTTAAAGCAATAAAGCTACAATACATTGACATAATAAAATGTGATAATATGTAGAACCTGCTCTAGGAGTAGAATTTTCGCAGGTTGTTAGCATGCCAGCTCATTGGGATGGTCTTGCCGTTGAAATCGGCCAGCTGATATGCACCCTTTCCATGCATTTTAACTACTTTGTAAGGCCCCTCCCAGTTTGGATCAAGTTTGCCCTGAGGGCCCTGTCGACTAACCTCGTTTTTCCTTAGCACCAGATCTCCTTCTCTGAAGTATGAGTGTTTTACTTTTGAGTTGTAGTATTGGGAGATCTTTGTTTATACTTGGCCATTCTGATGAGGGCTCGAGCTTCCACCAGGTCGTCTTTGGAGTGTCTGAGCTCAGTCTCCCGATTTGCTTCTGTATATAGCTCGGATCGGGGCGAAGAGCCCGATTTCCTCCGGGATTACTGACTCGCTTATGTACGCTAGGGAGAAGGGTGTTTCTCATGTGGCGGAGTTGGGCGTGGTTCGGTATGCCCACAAAATGTTGAGCATATGTTCCACCCAATTCTCCCTTTTTTTCTTCAAGTCTCTTTATCTGACCAGTCTTGATCTACCTGTTGGTTTGCTCTACTTGTCCATTTGCTTGCGGATAGCAACAAATGTGAAATTCTGGGTGATCCTTAGTTCAGAGCACCATGCATGGAAGGGCCTATCCTCAAATTGAGTCCCGTTATCTGAGATCGGCGTTTTAGGTATGCTATATCTGCATACAACATTCTTCCAAAAGAATTTCTGAATAGCCTTGGCTTAATCGTGGTTAGAGCCTCGGCTTCTACCCACTTTTTGAAATAGTCTACTATGACCACCAGAAATTTGAGGTTTCCTGGAGCTCGGGGGAGCGTTCTGACTAGGTCAATGCCCCATTGATCGAAGGGCCATGGTGAGATTATTGGGACCACGTTTTGAGAGGCTTGGTGTGTAAGGCTTCCGTGTACCTGACATGATTTACACCTCTGTACAAGGTCTTGAGCGTTTCGCTGCATCGTGGGACAATAGTAGCTGAATAACCGATATTTCTGACCCAATGTCCGAGCTCCTGCGTGATTTCCACATATTCTCAAGTGGATTTCACGAAGTAAATAATCTCCTTCATCTTCTGAAGCGCATCGGAGCCAAGAGGATATGAAAGACTTTCCATACAGAACGTCGCTGAAGAGAGAGTACCCGGCCGCCCTGAATTTCATTCTTCTGGCCTGATTTCTGTCCACGGGAAGTATCCTATTTTTTAGGTGGATACTATATGATCCATCTAGGTACCTTTTTGCGTGATGGGTTGAATTTCCTCAGCCTCGCAGCTCCGTTCCCTCAGCATACTTACCTTATTCAGTTTCACTTGTAATAAGGTCAGTTGAGTTTGAACCCTTAGTTGTAAACAGACTTTATTTAGTCATCAGTTATTGATTGACTTCTAACTTCAGTTTTGATTAAGACCAGTTTCAGTTTTGATTAGTGATCAGTTTTTCAGTTTTGAAACCATTACAGTGCTTGTCTGATTTAACCTATACAATAATCAGACTCTAGTAAGCCTATACATTCATTTCTAGAGCTTTTCACTATAACAGCTAGTTCAAGCACTCTATCAATGGGGTTAAAGCAAATAATCAAATAAATAGACGAATTATCATAAAAACATAAATTTTATTTCTAACAATTTCCCTCTTTTTGATGATACCAAAACCCTCCTTAAAAGAAATGCTTAAAGACAAAACAAAAACACAAAACTAGACAGTCCATTAAATCTTTCAAAACATCAAACTGATCTAGTAGTCGGTTACAAGATGTTTACAATGTTCAAGACTGACTAATCAAAAACTAGCTAATGCTATCTAAGCATTCTTCTGAGCTTCTTGTCCAAGTGATTGAATTGTCTCCTTCAACAAGTGTTTCTCATCAAATAAACAATACTTTTGCACCTCACATGTAAATACGTTATTGCTCACTAATGTTCCTATCCACCGACGTTTGTTTAGTAAACTGAACGTTAATGCCATTGGCGTTACTCACCATTGGCGTTTTGTAGAAGAAGTAACGTCAATAGCATTGACGTTCATTTTCATGAAAAATAATCATAGTTTTTAAAGTAATTTTTATGAGTGATCTAAACACTCGTGATACCAGAAGTAACTAGAGATACTAATAGAACCCCAAAGTTTTGAATCAAATTTCCCACGTGGATTAGGTCAATAGTCATTTCAGTTGCATTCACTAGCCCATAGCTCCGTAGGCTAGCCCAACACGCTTCAGGTCCAGGCCCAGCCCGTTCGACAGTAGATCCGGTGAACGATTAGAATTTTGAAAATCCATTTCGCGCTCCGGCAGATCCTTTCCATTGACGTTCATTTCATCGTTCACAAACTTGCTCCGGCAATCATTCAAGACTTGATGGACCTCTTTGCTTGAATATGACGACGGTGGAGAAGCTTTTCGTGCAAATCTTCGAGAGGAATAATCGGATCAAACAGCAAGTGAAGCAGCAAACCAAATTGTACCTCCAGAATCTTGTTTCGAAGCTCCTAATCGATGGAATTGATTCGCCTCCGTGGCTTTGGAATCCTAATCAGTCTTCCGATGTCCCAAAAGGTATTGCGCTCATATAGGCTTTTTTCTTGTTAATTGTCGTAATTAGCAACTTGTTTGGATAGGTGTTTCAGAAACTGAATGAACTAGCATCTTTAAGCTCGCAAGGCATAGATTATGTGAAATGCCCCCTTTCCACCTCTTGATTAATGTTTATTACACTGCCAGCTAGATGAAGCTTTTGACTCTTAGTTGTTACACTTTTCTTCTGAATTTTCGTCTTGAAGGTAAATTAAACTTTGCCTGAAATCTGCTTTGGGATATATTTTAACAAATTTCCAACATTAATGTATTGCATTGTAGCATTCTCATTTTGAAGAGTAGACACAAAAAAAAAAAAATATATATATATATATATATCCGTCTTTTATTTCGAGAAACCCATACACCTTGCCCGGTTACTGTAAACGAGTTAAACACTTTCTTTTTAATTGCAGCGCTGAACAAGGAGGAGCTGATCTCTGAAATATTTTTACCACGTCTGCATCATCCAGTTTGCTTCGATGGTTCTCAGTACTGTCCGTACAACCAATCAGTTACACATGAAACTGCAGAGATACTGGATAGGTCATCCAAGGCCATTGATGCATGCAGCAATAGTGATTCAGGAGCTAGGCAGGTTCACGCTGTTGCTTTTGAAGAGGATAATGCTGGATGTGGGACAAATGCTGTACCTGAGGTGGAAGTTAGTGTTACCTCTCCTAAGGATGAGATCGAGCCAAGGATCTCTAACGTATTTGCTGCCCAAGAACAGTCTTTAGTTAGAATTCAAAGGTCCAAATCTAGACAGAAGGCATTGGAACTTCGTGCAAGTTCTAAAGCAAAAAGAAAAAACCTCAGCCGAGAGGGCACTCTTGCCGTCTCCTCGGCACAAGATAGGTTGTCCTTCTTTGGAAGAAATGAGGTTGATCTTGTTAATGGCATGGAGGATTTAGGCAAATCTTTTGTTATTAGTCATGAAAGTTGTGACAATGAGAATTTAAACGAAGGTGATAGTCGGGAGAAGGAAAATGAGATAGTTTTTGCAGCTAGTTACAATAGAATATCAAGTAATTCTGCTGCAGGAGCAACATTTTCAAGCGACGGTCTGAAACCAGACTGTTTGGATGACATCTTGGAAAAAGATTGCAAAAAAAAAGTGTATAACAAAGGGATTTCAAGTTTCCATTGCAAATATAATGAGCCTATGGAAGATTTTTGTACTTCTAATGCAGACTATTCAGAGGTTCATGTTCAAAGTTCAACCCCTACTCTCAAACAAGGTGAACCTCATGTAGGTTCTCTTGAATCTGACCTAGAAGATCTTCATGTGGACCTGAAGGACTACAGAATTTCACCAATTAAGTATTCTGCTCTCAAAATCAGTCCAGACTATTCAGATGTTCAAAGTTCAACCCCTACTCTCAAACAAGGCGGACCTCATGTAGGTTCTCTTGAATCTGACCTAGAAGATCTTCCTGTGTACCTGAAGGATTACAAAATTTCACCAATTAAGTATTCTGCTCTCAAAATCATTCCAGACTATTCAGAGGTTCATGTTCAAAGTTCAACCCCTACTCATCAGGCAAACAATGAGTCCAATGCTTTTCAGATATCTGGTACAGAGAATTACATGGGTATCTCTTTAAAAGAAGGGAGCAAATGCATACCGGAGTTGGATATTGCAAAAGTAAGTATTGAATCTCCTTTATCGTGTTACTGTTCTAACTCTTAAAAAAAATGTTATAACATTTGCTTGTGCGTTAGTTATTGAGTACAGATTCCTCCAGGTTACTGAAAGATTGTTTTTATGTTGTTTTGCATATGGATGAATTCCACTCATATTTGTTGTATTGGTTAGAATTCTTGTCTGCTCGTATGGTAACGTTAGACGGGTTATATTGAGTAGCCTTTGATGCTTAATGCAATCTATGACTATGTTCAGGATATCAGAAGATTGTCAATATAAGGCAGTTTGTCATTTAGATTATACTGTGATGGTACTTCTATCTTTTGTGTGTAGTAGCTTCAACAACCCCCCCCCCCCCCCCCTGCTCTTTCTTTCAGGTGAACTAAGTTAACCTTCGATAACAATGCCTATATCCTGAGATAGAATACCTTTCATCTTTGTAAGAAATGACAATCGATGCTCCCATGTAATCTATGTTATTGACCGACCACAGATGGTAGTATCTGTATTTGCTTATGGTGGTCCAGTCAAAGCTACACTTATGGATATCATTTGTTTCTGTGCTGCGCACCATATCTTGCTTTATCAGCTGTGACTAATTTTATTTCTTTCATGTGGTTTTTACCAAAAAAAAAAAAAAAAAAAAAACAGGGAGAGAGAAAAGTGAGCATTGCGTTAACATTGTTTCAAAGTCTCCTTTTCTGGACCAATTTTTAAGGTTGATGATACCCTTTGGTTAGCACTTTTGAAGATCCGTCCCTAATTGCTTTTCAGACAGCATCAATTTATGCCGTGCATAATAATTTTTGATGGTTGGTTGGCTGACTGTTCTTCATTTTATTTGGAGTACTGAGTACACTGCACCTTCTACCTTGGACATGCTCCACTATGGCTGCTAATCTTAATGATTTATGATTTTGTTGTCACTTGTCAATACTGCTATGATCACCAGACTTGTATTTCACCTGGAATGACAGTATCAGCACACGGTTGAAGGGAAGGAGAAAAGCACATCTGTGCCCCATGGTATTGAAGTAGAACGCTTAGAGATTGATTATTATGCGAGCAAAGACAACTTAGATATGATCGGATCAGTTGGTGATGACAGGCATCTTGATCCTTCAAAGGCATGTGAAATCCGATTTTCAGAAAAATTACAGTCAGTGAAGAGGTATTCATGGCCATCAAATAAGAGAAGAAAATTTGAAAAAGAAGAAACTAGTTCATTTTCTTCCTCTCCTGGTTTTAGAATCCAAATAGAGCCATGGAGTGCCATAAATTCAAATATTAATGTCCGAGGTGAAAGCAAAGCTGTCCTAGGACAATCAACCGTAGTGGACAATTGTGATGATGAGCAAATTTATCAGACTTTGTCCTGCCAGCTGACAAAGTCAATGGAGGATTCACTTGAGTTCATAAAGAATGAGGTATATGTCTTGCATCCATATATTACTTCAGGTACCAATTATAAAAGTCGATAGTCTGATATCTATTCGCATAAGCTCTCTGTCTCTGTGATGGAGCAAATTTGGTGGGGCGAACGTTCTGGAAGTAGCAAGACAAACTGATGTATTGAGATTATCAGTATTTAAACTTGTACCCTCTTCTTAGATGATTGTTGTTTCTTTAGAAAAGAGGTAAAATAGTAAAGTGGTTTGTATATTATGTATTGTCTCTAAATAGATTAAATTTGAGTCTTAAGCTTGGATATGTTTAGTTCTTCTCACCGTCGAATACTTTAATTAATCATGCAGAGTAGGTCGCACTCGGTAGTGCTGTCAGAACATGAAAACATCTCATCTTCACCCAATCTAAATCAAGGAGAAGAATCCATACTCTTAACATCGGCCACAGAAACAGGTGGAGTTCCCCAAGGATCTTTATTAAGTGAGCTTGACTTGGCAGAAGGAAGTTTCAAAGTAAGAAAAAATCAGAAAAGTGATCATGAAGATGAGGCTTTTGTAAATACTGAAGCTTTGATTGATGCGGAAAGAAGCATTAATAATGATTCTCACATTATTTTTGATAGCCCACTTTCAGGTAGTTTGGCTCAATCTCCAGCTAAATGGGACCTGGAAATGATTGGAGCTGATCAGACCATGCCTGTTCTTGAGGGGTTCATCATGGATCCTGAAACATCGAATGAAAAAGTAGGTACTCCCCGAAATGAAATTACCTTTGATGGACTTGAACTTCCAAAAACATCAACAGAATGTTCCAGCATCATGGAAAAGGTTTGCAAGTCAGCTAGCATGCAAACGCCTCAGATTTTGTCGATATTTAAGTTGCAGGGTATCCATGCATGTCACCAGTCTGTTCCAAATGGTCTTTTTGAGTGTGCGGATATGAATAGATTTTCAGCTTCAAATGGACATGTTTACGGTCATTCCAGGTCCAAAGTAGATGGGACAAAAGAGAGCTTCCAAGGGATGTATTATGATTCTCTACCTTATTCAAAAAGCCGGTATTGTTGTGACTTACAAAACCATTTTACATCTCCTGTTGGAAACCTTTGGGACAAAATTTCCTTACATTGTGAAAGCTCAGGGAAGAGATTGAGTTCTAAACCAGAGTTTGCATGTTTTCCAATTGAAGAGGATCCGGACAGCGGAGATGAAAATGAGGACATTTCTGTTCCTGAGTTTGTCAATAAAAATGTTGACACTGTGGTTTATACTTGTTCAGAAAGAGAACCCCTCGCAGACACACGCGCAGCATACTCCAGCGGTACTTCGTCAGTTCTAGCGGCTGAGAAATGTGCTGGTAAAAGTAGCTTAAATTCTGTTGCTGCAGAAGTCAGTTTCAAGCAGACTGACAAGAAATCCAACGCGAAGGTGCGAAAACATAGTATAAATAGAGACGCGGAGAAGGAGAACGGTATTGATATTCTGCTTATTGGAGAAAAAGGAACAAAAAATTCTGATGATTCACCGAACAAAATATATAGTAAGTTAAGTTCTTATGGTACCAGTTCAAGGACAAAGCAACTTAAGCTTTCAGTGAAGGAGCCCAAGCAAAAGAACATTGTGTCCAATGTAACTTCATTTATTCCAACTGTCCAACAGAAAAAAGATGCAGCACTTTGCAAAGGTTCTCTTTCTTTCTTGATGTTTATATTGTTTGTCATCAATGAGTCTTGATGCAATTATAGTTTTTATCATTTCAATATGTATCACAAGTAGTCACATGTTTGCATCATTAGGAGCAGTCTTTTTCTCCCTCCATTTGGTTTAAAATGAAGATAATTTGATAATCTCGTTTGATCTTTCAATAAGGACAGGTAAATATTATGGATCTCTGCAGAGTAATGGTTTTGGGAAACGTTAGATTCATCCGCGTAACGAGCTGTTCTGTTGGGCCATGAAAAATTACGTGGTTGAGCTTTTCACAGGGTTGCAAATATTTTCTGGCCTATTTTAGTGTAATTCATCATCTAAATTAAATGATTATTTGTGATTTTTTTAAGTTAGCTTTAGGTAAAAGCCAACTGAAGTAAAACTGCTCATGAATATGTTGAGGTTAATTATTCACTAGTAGCATAAGTTGTTATTGTTCTTATATGTGCAGGAAAAAGAGACATAAAAGTAAAGGCTCTGGGGGCTGCTAAAGCTGCAAAACGACAGCAAGAAAAAAGAGATCAGGAGCGGAAGTTGCGGAAAGAAGCATTGAAACTTGACAGAGCGAGGGTTGAGCGAGAAGATTTGAGACTAGTGGAGCTAAACAAGAAAAAGAAACAAGAAGACGAAAGGAAGAAAAAGGATGCTGAAATTGCAGCTAAGAAAAGAGCAAGGGAAGAAGCAGAGAGAATAGAAAGGGACAAGAAGCGAAGACGAATGGAAGAAACAAGAAAACAATGTTTGGATGAGGGTAAATCTGTGTTTGACAAAGTAGATAAAGAAAAGCAGCTTTCCATATTGGTAAGATTAGCTATCCTGTCATATTTTATTGTCAAAGACATTTGAAGTTTGAAACAAGAAAGTACAAAAGATTCAGCACGTGGTTTGAGTTATAGCTTGATCATTGTTTTTATGCAGACTTTCTGTACACCTATTTATGTAAACCTACAGTTTTTGTGATCTGAATTCATCATTCTATTCTTAGGTGACACCAGCCATGGCAAAGCCTGTCGAAATGAATAAATTGAAACAAAAGATCATAGATACGTCATACGAGATCTCTCCTTATCAGGGCTCTGATGAAGAAGAGGACAACGAGGATGTGCTGTCTGACAAAAAAGTGATTCCATCTTGGGCTAGGTAATGAACACTGTTAGATGACTTGTTGTCATATGCTGTTTTCCCTCATGTACAGATTAACTGCTGTCGAAACGTAGTAGTACTCAGTACTAAAGATTCATGTGCTCTTTGTGCAGGAAAAGCTGTGTGGCCTTGGCTTTACCCTTGCAACATGGAATTGAACCTAGTGTAATTTTCCCTGCTGACGGTTTTTGCGGTACAAATGAAGGTATGATGGTTTTGTGGAAATTTGACAGAACAATCGAAGAACAGTTGCCTTACTAATTGATGACCATGTTTTGCCTCATGCAGTTGTCGTTTCTCGGAGGCAGCACTTGGAGAAAGTAGACATCTCAAGACACCGTTAAAGACTTGGATGGTTCTTACCCTCCAGACAAGGTCTTTTTCAAATCCTCTTATGTATGAACTATCTCCTAATTTTTTTTCGTCTTTCATCTATCACGGAGGGTTGTTAACGTAATTAAATGTTACATAACAAGGAGCCAATTTGAATAATCGTGTTTGGGTTGTATAACTAAGTTTGTTTCTGCCCTTGTTGTGTACTTTTGTCAAAACGATAAAGCTCGCTATTGTAAATACTCTAGCAAGACAATCCTCCTCATCGTATTTTGTTGTTTAGCTTAAGTATGACCGACTTTGTGGCAGGATAAAAGTGTCTTATTATGTGAAAATGATGCTTTTGGTGCACAATTGTGAACCATTGATTGATTGATGGGCGTCTCATCATCGTCAATAGGTTACAAGTGTAATGAATGTAACATCTTTCTTATATTATGCAATAACATAAATGATAGATGCGACAACCATTGTGTCATAGCTATGATTTAGAGCCTTTCGTGATGGCTGATGTATCGTTCCGCCAGTGATTTTGTATGATGGTTGTATTTAGGTTGTGACAGAAAGTAGCACCATTGTCATTGTCATTGTCATGTATGTACTGCATTGTGTTCAAACCAACACTTTCCAAGCATTTAAGTTTGCTACTTGTAGGATCTCTCAATGGATTTGACGATACGGGATTTCACCCCTCCACGTGGAATTATCTAATTGGTCCAGCTGGCATGTGGAAAAGTCCAAGTATATTATCCACATCGGGTCGAATACGAGAAGAATCAGTGATCACCACCGCAGCCAGCAGATCTTGCAAGTGTGTCAACTCGAGCACCCATGTCGGTGTCATACAAGTCGATATCAGAGCTCCAACCCAGGTTCCTAAACCCAATTTTCCAGTGGGTTACTTGGGCAAGGGGCAAGGCCCATTAAAGGGTATTTATGTCAATAGACCAAACCGTCTTAAGTTTAGGGCAGAAGAAGGGCATGTGCCTATAAATACTTCATTCCAGGAACTACGTGAGGCTTGATTCCTGGAACATAACAGGATACGTAGGCAACCTGAGAGAGACTCTCAGGCTCAGTCTAAAATCACCCCCAAAACCATCCTTGATTCTATCATCCCTAGATTAAATTGGCCTCAAATTATACATGACAAAATCCACCGTCATTGGCGCTAGAAGGAGGGTCTTATCGGTGATGGATCAAGGAGTGGTGGTTCGTGATCAATTTAATGCCAAAAACGCAGTCGATCGATGGTTGATTGATTTGAAATGGAACCGTTGAAACAAGATTTCCACCGTTCGATTCAAGGATAAGGAGGGACGAACAAGCCCTCAAAATTTCGTGACGATCGGAGACCATTTAGATAGCCGATCGTCGCGGAAAGTTGTTCTTTATAAAGAAAAAGCGCGCGACCAAAAACGCAGCGAGATCGGCGGCTAATTTATGGAGTTTGAACCGTTGGAATTAAAATCCCACCGTTCGAGTGAATAATATGGAGGGACGAACAAACCCTCAAAATTTTGTGCCGATCGGAGTCCGGTTACATGCCCGTCCGTCGCCAAGAAGTTCTTCTTTGTATCAAAAATGCAAAGCACCCAAAAAGCGGTCGGATCGATGGATTATTTCGGAGTTTCAACCGTTGGAACTAGATTTCCACCGTTCATATCCAAGGATTAGGAGGGTTGAACAAGCCCACCAAATTTCATCTTGATCGGAGTTGTTTTGAGTCCCGATCGCCGCAAAAATAAGTTGCTCTTGTATTATAGAAATGCAGCGAGAACCCTAATCTGCAGTTCCAAGTCGGCTGAATATTCCCGTAAATTGAACCGTTGGAACAAGATTTCCACCGGTCGATTCAAGAATTATGAATACCGAGCAAGCCCTCAAAATTTTATTCGATCGGAGTTCGATTGAACTCTCGATCGTGGCAAAGAAGTTACTGCGAGGCACCAAAACGCAGCAGGATTCTGGGCGGCAATTGCCGGATCGGCGGCTTATTCCCGGAGATTGAGCCATCGAAAGAAAATTTCCACCGGTCACATCGAAGGAAAGTGAAGGAAGAACGATCCTCCAAATTTCGTGCCGATCGGAATCCGTTTGAGTCCGATTGCCACCGAAAGACAACTGCTTTGGCGCCCGAGAAAGCTGAGTTATCTACCGTATCTAGCTATCCACGAGCGCGAGTTCTCGAGCTCCAAAGAGCGAGCCGAGCTCTTTAGTTCTCCAGGTTCTTACAATTGTTATTTTAAATTCTTATATACTTTGTAAGTCTTTATTATATGTGTAATGTTTTTATCACAATCACATTGCACCACAAAGACTCGAGATATCGAGCACCGGCATTCGAGCTCTACGGACTCGTCTTGCCCAAAACCCGAGCTCGACTCGAGTCGTATTGGAGCTCACCGATGGGCAAATCTTTAATAAGTCCGAGCTCGCCTCGGCATCATATTGGAGCTCTCTCGGCGTATCTTTATATAAGACCGAGCTCACCTCGGCATCATATTTGGAGCTCGGCTCGGCGTTATCTTTATAAGACCGAGCCCGGCTCGGCGTCATCTTTGTAAGACCGAGCTCGGCCTCGGCATCATATTTGGAGCTCTCTCGGCGTATCTTTTATAAGACCGAGCTCGGCCTCGGCATCATATTTGGAGCTCGGCTCGGCGGTATCTTTTATAAGACCGAGGCTCGGCTCGGCGTCATCTTTATAAGACCGAGCTCGCCTCGGCATCATATTTGGAGCTCTCTCGAGCGTATCTTTTATAAGACCGAGCTTGGCCTCGGCCTCATATTTGGAGCTCTCTCGGCGTATCTTTTATAAGACCGAGCTTAGCCGCGGCATCATATTGGAGCTCGGCTCGGCGGTATCTTTATAAGACCGAGCTCGGCTCGGCGTCATCTTTATAAGACCGAGCTCACCTCGGCATCATATTTGGAGCTCTCGAGCGTATCTTTTATAAGTCCGAGCTCGCCTCCGCATCATATTTGGAGCTCTCTCGGCGTATCTTTTATAAGACCGAGCTTCGCCTCGGCATCATATTGGAGCTCTCTCGAGCGTATCTTTTATAAGTCCGAGCTCGGCCTCGCATCATATTTGAAGCTCTCTCGGCGTATCTTTTATAAGACCGAGCTCGCCTCGGCATCATATTTGGAGCTCTCTCGAGCGTATCTTTTATAAGTCCGAGCTCGCCTCGCATCATATTGGAGCTCTCTCGGCGTATCTTTTATAAGTCCGAGCTCGGCCTCGGCATCATATTTGGAGCTCTCTCGAGCGTATCTTTTATAAGACCGACCTCGCCTCGGCATCATATTTGGAGCTCTCTCGAGCGTATCTTTTATAAGACCGAGCTCGGCTCAGGCGTCATCTTTTATAAGACCGAGCTTGGCCTCGGCATCATACTTGGAGCTCTCTCGAGCGCATCTTTAATAAGACCAAGCTCGCCTCGGCATAATATTCGGAGCTCGAAGGCAATCTAATGTAAGTCTGCCTGCCATCTAAGCATGGTACCAACAGACTACGCCAAATAAGCTAAGCTTTATCTCGATTAATATCTGTTTTTACATTTTTTATGTCTTGTAATAAGTCCATGTGACAATTTCATAAATATTCTAATAAGCATGTCTTTCCTCGAGACGCTTTTGTGTTTGTTATGATTTACACCTTCACATTGCAAATCTACCATGATGCAAAATGGAAGAGCGAAAAATTCGACCACCTTAAAGCAAAAAGTCCATGTGATTAAAGGATAAAAGAGGCAAAAGTCAACCACAACTACGAATCTCTCGACACGACAAAGTCGGAATAAAATAGTGAATAAAGCCAAGTCACCGACAATGCTTATATCACTTCCGATCCGCAAGCCCTCGACACGATGGAGTTAAAACAAAATAGTGAATAAAGCCAAGTCAATGGCGGTTAGCATATCACTCCCAACCACCAATAAGCCATGATGCGGCGCGGTTGGAAGATCCCACGATGGATACCTTATTCGACCAGCCTCATAAGCACCACGAAGTGCGACGGTCGAATAATAAGGAGTTATTTAATTCGACCGCCATAAGCCTGATAAGGCACGATACCGAATCTAGCTCCGACCAAATAGCCAAGTCAAGCCCATGAGGCGGTACAATAACGCTAGGTCGACTTCATATTCAAGTGTACCGTGAGTCATGCACTCATCTACTACACTTCCAGGGGCTTAAGGGAATTAAGTCCAAAGGACTACACCCTATAAAGCAACGTCGCAGAGGAATTAAGTCAAAGGACTACACCCTAAGCAAATATTCAACAACACAAACGACATCCAAGAGAAAGCATGAATTGAATTAAAAATTCAAAAGGGTCGAATGAATGCTCAACAAAAGTACAATTCAAAGAAGCGACAATTATGAAGAAGCGTCGAGAGTCACTCGACATCCGAGGTTGGAGGACCGTATTTACGGGCAAGAGATTCCCCACACGGAGAGTTGAGCGATCTTATTTTGGAACTCTCTGGCCGAGCATGGCGGAGACGAGCCTTCTTATTTCGGGAATTATCCCCATGGTTATTGTGACTTTTTGACTAGCATCTTGCGTATCTCGAGAATCCACTCCACAAAGGATCTACTCAACGGTCTACGAGGATCCGCAAGTCGGACGCCTTCATGTCGGCGACCATCATCTATAAGTCTTAATGGGATGAAAACACAATGGCATCAAAGTCCGAGTCGACAACGGCGTAATCGACTCTAAGGAGAGAATTTACTAGGGCATCGAGGTCGGCAAAGATGATCATTTCGATCGGCGACCAGAGGAAGCTAAAATTTCCATGGAACCAAAAGGCTAAGGCATCGAGTTTGGACCATGTCCAAAACTCTCGGCGATCGTGTGTCATGAGTCATAAACGACAAAGAAACACCACGACACCGAGATCCGAGCGATAGTGACGTATTACCAATCTTTTTGAGCGAAATTACTAGGACATCGTGGCGGAAATATATATCGGCGACCGAAAGGGCATCGATTTCGACAAGCGAAAGGAGGCGGCCAGGGCGTCTCTTCTACTACGCAACAACGAGGTTTGACGTCAAATATTTGTATGTTCCAAACCTAAGGTTCTCATGATACTTGAGGAGCGGATATCGACATATATGCATCGACATGAGAGAAACGATGTGCGAATAAGGCCAAAGGCATGATAAAGCAAGATGGTCTATATCAAAGACAAAAGAAAAGAAGGAAAAATGTGACGATTTTCAAGGAAAAAATAAGCCAAGTCCAAATGACCGGCTAAATGTTTATCTGAGATGGAAGCCAACGACAACGTTTGGTTAAAAGGGCAAAGCCTAAGAAGAAGCATCATCTCTCTGGCGCTAAGGCAAAGTCTCAAGATCATTGGTGACATTCGAGATCCGAATGTTGTACTCAAAAGTCGAGGCAAGTCAAATTTTCGAGAAGTCGACCTCGGCGGATCTGATCCCAATCGCAGACATCTCAACATTCCTTCGACATTCTGACCTCGAAGCCAATTTCAACCGAGATAGTTCCTAAGTTGGACATCTCATCATTCATTCGACAAATACTACGGCATCGAAGTCGATGTCAACTTAGCCACACATTATAAGTCCAAAGGGACAAATAATGCTAAGGCAAAAAGTCTGCAAAGCAAACATGGAAAGTCTGTATGTCGAAATCCACAATTTCACCCTCCACGTGGAATTATCTAATTGGTCCAAATGGCATGTGGAAAAGTCCAAGTATATTATCCACATCGGGTCGAATCTGAGGCGAATCGGTGATCACCACCGCAGCGCAACGAGATCTTGCAAGTGTGTCAACTCGAGCACCCATGTCCGGTGTCATACAAGTCGATATCGAGCTCCAACCAGGTTCCTAAACCCAATTTTCCAGGTGGGTTACTTGGGCAAGCGGCAAGGCCCATTAAAGGGTATTTATGTCAATAGACCAAACCGTCTTAAGTTTAGAGGCGGAAGAAGGCGTGTGCTTATAAATACTTCATTCCAGGAGCTACGTGAGGCTGATTCCCTAAGCATGAGATCGTAAGCAACTGCAGAGAGAGACTCTCAGGCTCGATCTAAAATCACCCCAAAACCATCCTCGATTTATCGTCCCTGGATTAAATTGGCGCCAAATTATACATGTACAAATCCGCGTATCGTCGTGATTGAATACATGTATATGCATTGGAGGGTCCCTTTACCTTTTTTTTTTTTTTTTTTTTTTTTTTTCCCTTTATTACTCAAAGTAAGTAGTCCTACAGTTATTACCATATGAAACCTCCATATTTTATTGTAATATAGTTGATAAGAAAGAGTGAATAGAATACACTCTTGTCTGCTTTTTTTTGTTATTGTTATTGTTATTGTAGTTTTAGTTTTTTATTTTTTTTTATTTTTTTTTATAGAAAAAAGTAGTTTTAGTTTTAATAATTGTTTTATAACATATTGTGCGAGAAAAATCCTTTTTTTTTTACAGCCGATCCTTTGTTTGATTTGTTTTTTTCCTTGATATTTTTCTTGATAGTAGTGAAATAAAGGGGAAAATAGTATCCCTAAAAAAATAGAACAATAATAGCAGAAAAAAAAAAGGTTGGCAATAATAGCAGAAAAGTACACGACTCTAGTAAGAGCAAACGTAACGGTTGATTGGAAAAAAATGGGGTTACATGATGACAAGTCAGGCCAAATGACAAATGAGATGCCCCATACTCAAAACAACAATTTGATTATTTCACAACAAATTGTTAATACTAAACCGAGTCTCAAAACAAAAAACAAAAAAACTGTTAATTCTATAATTCATCAAGTTTTGGACGAATTTTGTAAGGTATGGGGCCAACGTATCAGCATGGTAAAGTCAAGCTTTATGATCTCAAAAAATATGTCCCCCAGACAGCTAAGGATTATTGCGCAGAAACTCAATATGGTGCATAAGAATAATTTGGGTACCTATCTGGGAGTACCTTTGGTTCAATCCCGCCAAAAGATTAAGCCTTATCGGTTTATCTTGAAGAAAATGCAAAAAAAAGTAGTGTATTTAGAGAATGAAAGCTCTTATAAAAGCCTAGAAGACTATTCTTATTAAAATCTCACTTTCAATGCTCCCGAATTATGTGATGCTAACAACTGAGCTCCCGAAAGCCATTACAAGTGATATCGAAAACGTGCGGCAATTTTTTGGGGGGGAAGACAATGGTAGAAGGAAAATTCATACTGTGGCATGGGAGCAACTATGTCAACTGAAGAGTGCGGGTGGACTTGATTTCAAGAACATCGGTGCTATGAATGTAGCCTTATTGGGAAAATCACATGGCAACTATTAATAGATGACATGGGTCTCGGTTCTTATAAATAAATGTAAATATGAGAGCCCATTTAATTGAGAAACTAAAAATTGATTCATCCCCGACTTGGTAGGGTATATGTGCCGCTAGCAAGGCTCTTCAAGAAGGCTTTTGTGGTGTTAAACGATGAGATCAGTTGGAGTCCTTCCGAAAAAGGAAAATTCATTGTAAAAATCACGTACAAGTGGCAAATGGGGATTCTTGGAGAGCCAACAGCCGGATCATTGGGCATTGATATGGAGCCTAAAAGGACCCTCACTCGATACAACTTCCTTCTTTGGCAAGTATGTCACAACTACTTAGTGGTGGGAAGCCTCCTTTTCTACCGTCGTATTATCCCAACCCCGGAATGTAGTTCTTGCAATCATAACAACGAAACATCACTACATGCTTTGCGTGACTGTGATTGGTCCCACTCGGTTCGGAGAAGTGTTGTCCGGGTTGAGGAACGGCAACATTTCATCTCGAATCCATCCCCTTATGATTAGATAGTTAGCAACCTCAGAAAGGGAAACAATTTGCCCTATGAGTTTCGAGAAATCTGCTACGGCATTTGGTTTTGAAAAAATAAAGTCGTTCATGACCCAAATTTGGTGAGGCCGCCCTCACGGGTCTTTATATCGAAAGCTATTAAAAAGGCTATGGATGTCCGGCTAGTTGGGGGTGTCGAGGATTAGTCGATCCCATGTAATGTTCCATTGGTTGAAGTTATGCTAGTGTACTGCTTTAGTTATTATTTCCTAATTGTATTGCCATTGTGGGTCTCTTCCCATTCGTTTGAATAAAGATCTCTATTTCAAAAACATAAAATCAAACAAACGTGTCCATATCACTTGAATCGGGCTTAAATAGATATACAAGTAAAAACAAGTAAAATGATTCGATTGAAAGGTTTAGGGCAAAGTTGGTCGTAAAAGGTTACCCTCAATAACTAAGCCTAAATTATTTGGATACATTCTCACTAGTTATCGATCGAGTTAAAATTGTCAAGAAAATGCTAGTCGTTGCAGAAATTCAAATTGGGCAGTTGCATCAACTTGTTACCAATGCAATTTTACAATGGAATGTGTCTAAGAAGAGGCAGGCCGTCTCTAAGTAATCGCAGGCCTTAAGCCAAAAAAATATTAAAAAATTGGGCCCTCGACCCTTTCAAAAAATTAATATATCACAACTATTTTGAGGTATACTATGTTGATAAGCGTTATAAAAAAATGTAACGAAATTTAATTAGACTTTCTTTTCACTGAATTCGGCTATAAATTTGGGTCTTACTAGTTTTTTAGTTTGAATTAAAAATAAAAATTGACCAAAAATATACATCTATTACATAAAACGCGTTGGTACTAAAATTGCGGAGAACTTTAGCGCATGCTGTGTTTAGCTCTTATCGAGAGGCAGTATGAGAAGAGGTATATATGTACATGATAAAACCTTGGTTTGAATTGTGTTAAGACCTTTTTATGGCTTAAAATAGTATAGCTACTTCAAATATAAAAATATACCAGATTTTTCTTGAGCAGGAGTATATTTGTGAAAGAAAGACAACGAATCTATCCACAAAAGGCACATAAATTACTTCATAACTATGCTGGTGATTTAATTCAATTACGTGATGTATTGACTATATATTGAGAAGTCAAAGAGGAGAATTATGCTGATTAAAGTATACTAATTTTATAGTACTATCTTTATCTATAAGAAATAAAATGTAATACTCAATTGTTTCAAAGGTGTTGATACATTCAATATACATTTTTATCCATTGAGTATATACATTTTAAGCCATGACCCTCAATTGAGTTTATGATAAAATATTTAATGTATATATATATATATATATATCCTTTTTTCCTATCTTTACTACTTAAGAATTGGTTGAATGTCATTAATTTGATTAATGTCTAAACTATCAAATAGTTGTTAAGTAATGAAAAGTTGTTGAATTAAAGGCATATTGTGTAATGTGTATATATATCATTTTACTTGTTCCAACAATCTTTCAATATGAGAATGCAACGGCTACAAAGATGTGATTGTTTTACTGATTTGTTTTGTTTTATGATTTCCACGACTGGACAAGTCTTCTGATTATACTGTCTCCATGACTTTTTGTGCCCATTGCGAATTATTATGGTGGAGCCTTGTTGTACTAATTATCAACAATAATAATGTTAAAAAACATCCTTTACTACGACTCCAACTCTAATATCTTTTGTTAAAAATAATGAGATGTAGAGATATAATAGATTTATAAACTTTAGTTAAACTATTTTAATTCTGTTAAAGATCAAGCGCTTATCGTGGTACTAATATCAATTGATGCCAGTAAAGACGCTACTTTATTTCCTTATCATTTTAAGAGTGTGGGCAATCTGTCCCAACACTTTTCAAGTGTTGATAATCATCCTAACGTGTTCGATCTCACGACCTCCAGTTCGCTTACCATTTTAAAGATCAAGCGATATCTTGTTGTATTAAAACCAATTTGATCTTGGAAATCGCTTACTTTATTTCCTTATCATTTTAAATGTGTGGGCAATCTGTCCCAACAAATTCAAACAATAACGGTGAATCTTATGATTGAATTAACGTAGTTAAACCTGAGTTTTAGGTTGTTACGTGTTTTTATCATTGTCGATACAGAATAGTGTAATATCTTCTTTTAGAAAAATGAGAAAAACATTATCAAAATATATTGACGAGACATAATAAATATGGATTACGAATGTCTCAAATAACGCCGTTACATTTAAGTTTTGGGGCGTTACACAACCTATGTTATTAAACCAAATGTATCGTATTCTTATACTTTTGGTTACGATTAATAGTGTACTAAATTGTCATACTTTTGTCATATATTATGATCTTAAAATTGATTTTTAATATTTAATCAACTTACATATTAACCTTCGCGCGCCCACCACCCACATTTCTCTATCTAACATGAATCCACCCAAACTACATCATTACCTACTTTATCCCACCACCCCATCCACCCACCCATCTTACCCCGCCCACCCTACCTACCACCTACGATATTCATCACCAACGCACCCAACCTCTACACCCATTCTACCCTACCTAACAAGGGCGGACCCAGCATGGTAGGGGTGGGGTGCATGGACCCCACTCAAATTTCCAGGCGAAGTTACTAATATACCCCTCTAATAATATTAAAATTGTGTATGTATATTATTTCTGCATAATTTAATGTAATTAATTTCATTTAAAACAATTGGTTGGAAGGCAATATATATCCTAAGGTCACGAGTTCAAAGATTTCCTCTGGCTTCTTTTTCAACTTTATTTTCGTTTTTTTTTTTTTTGAATTTGGCGTCCACTGAAAAAAAAAAATTAGGTCGCCACTGCTACCTAATGTTACATGACCTCGCTCTACTCACCACCTTACTACTCACTGACCCAATCCCACCCCACCTTAACCTACCAACATACCATACCTTGCCTCATCACCCTACCATACTCAACACCACCCCATATTAACCCACCAACCTACCCTACCTTAACTCATCCACCCTACCATACACAACCTTTCCCCACCACCATCCCACCTTACCCTACTCTTACTCACCACTCCCTTACCCCACCATCCATCTTACCCTACCATAACTTAACTCACTACCCATTATACCATATCATACTCATTCTCACCACCCATCTTATCTTACTCAACCAACCCCAAATCATCCACTCGCCTACCTTACCCCACAGTCCTACCTTACCCTACTCCACTACATGCCCTAGCATACCTAAACCCTTCTCTACCTTATATCACCCCACTCCACCTCGCTCTTACTCATCACTAACATGTTTCGTCGATTTTCATTTCATTCCATCTTATTTATTTATTTTTATCTATTTTTAAAAATAATGAAAATGAATATTCTTCATACCGTTGTAATGAAATTTCATTTCATTTCTACCAAATAAACAAGCCATAAGTTGTAGCTGTAATGGGCATGCTCTAGTGTTGAATTGCGGATGCATTAAACTAGAATTTTCAAGTTGAAATTCCCGTTTCTTATAGGTATTTCAAAGTTCACTATATGTTGTTCTGGAATTTTATGTTTGTCAATGATTACAATGATCAAGGACGCGTGTCTATACATGATTGGGTTTGTGTGAAATTGTAAGTTTCTAATTGGCTACCAAATATCTTAATCCGGATAGTAATTGATAATTCGAAAATCAAAACTGAAGGCATAAAACCAAAATGTCGTATGTTCGAGTCTCATTTGGTGCTCATGTGAGTAATATATTTGTCTACCGTTTCGGGAAAGGAAAAAAAAATCTTTCCAAAACTTGTGTATTGTTGTTAAACAAGTCGGTTTTGCAAGGCCTTTTCACTAGTGTGAACAAAAAATAAAAATTAAATAAATATCGTTGAAGTAGTCAACTGTCGACCTAGCCTATAGTCCTATATTACCGTTGTAAGTGAAAGCATTATTAAAAAGAAACGGAATAATTACTAATAATTGCACTCCTCTCTTTCCCACTAATTTTTCGAAGAACCCACCCACGGCCACGCGCCCATTTCCCAACCGTTTGAACCCCCCACTTCATTTTCCCACCATATCTCTCTCTGTCAAAAACTTCCTCTTTTTCAATCCACAATTCACAAATACTACTGCTATATGGCCTTTCTTCTCCAAGAAACTTTCCTCCATCACACTCTCCCTCCATCAAGATCTTCTCTTTTTACAACCCCACTTTGATTTATGTTTCTGCAATGCCTTCAAGAACGTTTCTTGATTTCTTTCTTTTCCTTATTCTCTGTTACGTGACTTGTATTCCCAAACTGGCATCTTCAGAGAATGTGAATTTTGAATTCCAATCTTTTAGCCTCCGGAATCTTACTCTTCTTGGAGACTCCCATCTCAGAAACGGTGTCGTTGGACTCACTAGAGAGCTTCAAGTCCCATCTTCAAGTTCTGGGACTGTAATTTACAACACCCCTGTACAATTCTTTGATCCAGAAAGCAATATTACTGCATCTTTCTCCACTAGCTTCGCTTTCTCTATTGATAATATCAATCCTAACTCTTACGGAGATGGGTTGGCGTTTTTTATCTCTCCTGATAATGAGACGTTAGGCAGTCCAGGTGGGTATTTGGGGCTTGTGAATTCATCCCAATTGACCAAGAATAGGTTCATAGCAGTGGAGTTTGACACCAGGCTTGATCTGCATTTTAATGATCCAGATGATAATCATGTGGGGTTGGATATAGATAGCCTAATTTCAATAAAGGCTTCGAATTTGACGTCTTCCCAGATTGATTTGAAAAGTGGGGATCTGATTAATGCCTGGATTGATTACATGAATGATGAGAAAAAGTTGTTAGTGTTTGTGAGTTATTCAAGTTTGAAGCCTGAGGATCCTTTATTGCATATTGATATTAACCTATCTGATTATCTTGAAGAGTATATGTATCTTGGTTTTTCTGCTTCTACTGAGGGAAGCACTGAGATGCATTTCATCGAAAGCTGGAGGTTTCAAACCCAAGGTTTTCGACCCATTAGGCCAAGAATTCATCCTCATAACGTGTCTGAGACTACAGTGCCCTTGAAGCCTCCAATCCCTGTTCCTAATTCTGCCAATAAGCATCATAGAAGGTTCGGTTTGGGCCTTGGGATTGCAGGGCCGGCGTTCTTTTGTGCTGTTCTTGTAGTCTTTGGTTGGATTACTTTCAAGAAGTGGAATGGAATGAAAACAGAGAAATCCTTTGCAGCAGAGCTTGTAACAGGACCAAGGAAATTCAGCTACAAAGAGCTTATGTTAGCCACCAAAGGGTTTCATTCAACTAGAGTTCTTGGACATGGATCTTTTGGCACAGTTTATAAGGCTCTCTTCACAAACACGGGGTTGGTTTTCGCTGTTAAAAGATCAAAGCATAGCCATGAAGGTAAAACTGAATTCCTTGCTGAATTATCCATTATTGGTTGTCTGAGGCACAAAAACTTAGTTCAGCTTCAAGGATGGTGTGTTGAGAAAGGGGAATTACTTCTAGTCTATGATTTCATGCCTAATGGGAGTCTAGATGATGTGTTGTACCAAGAATCTCAAAAAGGGAATCCACTGCAATGGCCTCAAAGATACAATATTGCAGTTGGTTTGGCCTCTGCACTCACTTATTTGCATCAAGAGTGTGAACAACAAGTGATCCATAGGGATATCAAAACAAGTAACATAATGCTTGATGGTGTGTTCAATGCTAAGCTCGGGGATTTCGGTTTAGCAAGACTAATGGATCATGATAAGAGTCCTGTTTCGACACTCACAGCAGGTACAATGGGATATCTTGCTCCTGAGTATCTACAATACGGTAAAGCAACAGAGAAAACCGATGTTTTTAGCTACGGGGTGGTGATTCTTGAAGTGGCTTGTGGAAGAAGGCCTATTGAGAGAGAAGGTGATGATCACAAAATGGTGAATTTAGTTGATTGGGTTTGGAAGCTACATTCTCAAGGAAAGATAGTTGAAGCAGCTGATAAAAGATTGGAAGGTGAATTCAAAGAAGAAGAGATGAAGAAATTGCTACTTATTGGTTTGAGCTGTGCAAATCCAGATGGTTCAAAAAGGCCTACAATGAGAAGAGTGTTTCAGATTTTAAACAATGAAGCAGAGCCATTACTTGTACCAAAACTGAAACCAAGTCTTACATTCTCTAATAGTTTGCCAAAAAGCATTGATGATATACTTTTAGATGTTGAAGCAGATGAAGAAGAAGAAGAAGAATGCAAGACACCAGACTCTCACTTTCAGATGTAGTTTTGTTGATTTTATAAGTACTCAGTTACAAAGCAAAGCAGATCATTAGTGTGTTGTTAATAAGAGTATTCTTTCATTTTTTATTTTATTTTTTTGGCTGTTTGATTTGATGTCTTTTAGCTCTAAGCAAGTTCAAAGTCATTAGATTGAACTCTCTTTTGAAACAAACTAACATTTGTCATAGCCACTCTCTTCTTCATCAAAATTATGGGTATTTGTCATTACAGTCCCCTTTTTTTTAATCTTTTTATCATTCCACTTAATAATTAATTTGAAATAAAGTCCTTAAACTTTCGGAACTAATTAATTAAACGCTTAACTTAGGGATGATAAATAGGGTGTGTGTTAAGTATTTGGCGCACTCTCTTCCCTCAGCATTCGGTGTATCACCTATCTAGTTCCCGGTCGGACCACGTCCCTATTTTGATCTCGCCGGATAATCCTTTTGATAAGGGTTTGGCCAAGTGGACCCCAGTGCCACGTTATGATCCCTTTTGGATTAGAGATGAAGAGTCTGCGGACTGTTTCAAGGCTTCTTGGCAAGGCGGTAGTGTCCAGGGTCCCTCTTCTCTTGTTCAGAGAGTGACCCAAGTTCGTAGGGAATTGAGGCATTGGAGTTCCCAAAGGCATGGGAATCTTGGGAAACGCATTGCGGAAGGAGGAGGAGCTGAGGAGGTTACGTGAGTCATCCGATTATTCGACCCATCGGGAGCGTATACTTATCGACAATTAGATCGAGTGTCGGACTATGGAGGAGGAATATTGGTGGCAGCGGGGCAGGAGTGAGTGGTTAGCGATGACCGATGAAAATACACGTTACTTTCATCACAAGGCGGCGGCTAGGAGAAACGTAATTCTATTCATTTGTTGCATGATTCCCAAGGGGTGGTGTGGGATGAGCCTGCAGACATGGAACGTGTTGCGGTGGATTATTTTCAGGCAATCTATTCATCGAACGAGACTATAGTGGATTTAGATGGGTTGTCTTTTACAGCGATGGATGTTGCCCAACGGCAGGTTTTGGCGGCTGAGTTTACGCGGGAAGAAGTTTGTGCTGCTCTGAAGCAGCTTCCGGGGAGGAAGTCGCCGGGGCCGGATGGTATGCATGTGATTTTCTTACAAAAATTTTGGGGCATAGTTGGGGATGATGTTCTGCGAGTAGTGTTGGATGTCTTGAATAATGGTGCTCCCCTAGGCCGACTTAATGAAACTTAAATCTCGTTGATTCCCAAAGTTTCTACCCCTGCAGTTATGACTGAGTTTCGTCCGATTGCATTGTGCAACTCGACCTATAAACTTATCTCTCGGGTGATAATTAATCGTCTTAAAAGGGTGATTGGGGATGTGATCTCGGAGAATCAAAGTGCGTTTGTTTCAGGCCGCCTCATTACGGACAATGCGATTATTGCTTTTGAAGCCTTTCACTCTCTGAACGCGGGTCTCTCTCATTTGTGACTCTCGTGCAATACCGGTTAAGCTATATATGGCTAAGGCCTTTGACAGAGTAGAGTGGCAATACCTCTGGAGGGTTATGGAGCGTATGAGCTTTCCCCGACCTTCATTGACTTGCGCGGTGCGTGGCGTCGGTGTCATATCGTATTTTGATTAACGGAAGCCTAGCGGCGCGAGTAATGCCGACCAGGGGTATTCGGCGGGAGATCCGCTCTCGCCTTTTCTTTTCATCATTTGTGCGAGAGGATTTACGACTTTGCTTCATGATTACGTCAATGGGGGCGCTTTGCGTGGTATTCGTTTTAGCGCGGCGGAAGTATCTATCTCCCATTTATTATTTGCTGATGATTGTATGATATTTTTTGAGCTTATGGTAGGGGTAGGGGAGACATTGGTGGAGCTGTTTGACATGTATGGTGCTCTTTCTGGTCAAGCCATTAACTTCCATAAATCTAATTTGTATTTTTCGGAGGGAGTCTCGGCAGCGTCGGAGCAAGCGGCAATGTCTGAGTTATTGCAAATTCCTCTCGGGGATGGTTAGGAAGTATTTGGGGTTGCCGTATGTGATAGAAAGGCGGAATAAGCGTCAGTGTTTGAATTCTAAGGGATAAGATACGCAAAAGGTAGCGGGTTGGAAGGATAAATTGCTCTACTTTGCCGGGAAGGAAGTGTTTATCAAGTCGGCTCTTGAGGCTATTCCTACGTTTATCATGCGATGCTTGAGTTCCGACTACACTCGTCCGGGAACTTGAGCAAGCCATCGAGGGTTTTTTGGGGGGACACACGAGAATATGGCGTCGAGTACATTGGAAAAGCTTCGGAAGCTTGTTGCTTGCCGAAGAATCTGGGGGCTTAGGTTTTGAGATTTGGAATGCTTCAACTCGCCCTATTGGCAAAAGCAGTCTTGGCGGATTCTTAATAGTCCGGGCTCATTGGCGGCCTGAAGTCTTGCATCACGAAAATATTTTGAAGACAGTACCATTCTTGCGGGCTGGATTAGGGGCTCGGCCGTCGTTTCTTTAGCGCAGATATATGGAGGCGAGACCTCTTGCTTAGTGAGGCTGCTTATTTGGAGGGTGGGGGCGGTGACTCGGTTTTCTTTTTCATGACGCTGGACTAGCCGACGACCCGTTTCGTATACCTTTTGCGGGGGCATGAGCTTATGAGACTCCAGGTGTCGACTTTATTTATCCCGAATGCAAGGATGTGGGATGTCACGGCGGATTCAAGAATTGCTTCGGCCGTGGGAATCGGATGCTATTTTAGCAACTACTATAGCCCAGTGATCATCCGGATAAGAGGATTTGGCACTATGATCGTAAGGGGGTCTATACAGTAAGATCAGGTTACTTTCTGGCCTTATCACTCTACCGGTCGGCGTCCGCGAGCGGCCCCACTACTTCAAATGGGGAGAATAGAATATGGAGGAGTTGTTGGCAGTTACCGGTGCAGCCTCGTATTCAGCACTTTTTGTGGAGGTGCCTTCATGACTGCCTTGCTATTGGGCAGGGGCTGCGGCGTAGGAGTATGGGAGATGGTCTTTGCTTGGCATGTGGTGGGAGTCTGGAAACTATGCGACATGTGCTTTTTGAGTGTGAAATGGCGGACAGGATTTGGAGGGTGTCGCCATTTTATGGGATTCTGGGGCGCCTTCTCTCGGCCTCCTTTGCGGATTTCTTCCTACGCCTATTAGAGGAGCTGGGAGTCCAGGACACTGCGCGGTTTGTGTGGCTTATGTGGGAAATTTGGAAGGCACGATGCTCTGCGGTGTTTGACGACCAAGCTGTTTATGTTTCTGTAGTGTGTGCCCGCTCTCTGGCAGCATCGACTGAGTATTGGGAGGCTATGGCACTTTATCAAACGCAGACGCAGTCACGTCTGGCGAGACAAATGGGTAAAGCCACCGGAAGGGTAGTTAAGGGTAATGTGGATCGTCGATTTGGATGTGAGGGGCGTGTATTGGCATCATTTTCCGGGACTCTCTGGGGGCAGTCCTGCATTCCTTTGCGTACCACTTCGACCCAGGGGACCCGATAGAATTCTTGGAGCTAAAGGCCATTTCCTTGGCCCTAGAAGTGGCGAGGCAATTGGGGTTCCAGCGACTAGTTGTAGAGAGTGATTGTTTAGCTTGCGTGGCGCGTCTTCAGAACTGGGTGCCTAATTCAGAACTGTTTGGCTCTTTTATCTAGTTTCATAGCTGTTTCTTTCGCTTTTGTTCGGCGTGCAGGGAATGTCCCTGCCCACCTGTTAGCTCGACATGCTTTGTCAATTTCTACTCGGACTTCTTGGGGTAGCTCACCCCCTGATGACGTTTTGACCGCTTGTTTGGCGGATGTTATTTATTAAAAGTTTTTTTTCCTCAAAAAAAAAGTATTTAAAGTAATCGATAGAATCAGTTTTTTTCAAGCACGTATAACTTTGATTCTTCTTCTTTTTTTTTTGAAAAAAAATTATGCGAGTTGAATAGAAAAAATACTTGTCAATCACAACTTCTTTCATTCTCTTGTAAAGTAAATTAGTACGAGTCTTGAAATCATTTAGGGATGACAGTGTGATGATGCTAAATAATGCACCACCGGATTAACAGGGTCACGTGTAATCTAAGGATGAGCTGTAAAGGGATCGAATGGCTAGAAATGTAGTAAAGATGTGTTTTTGGTATTTTATGGCTGAGTCCAAGAATGTATCTTGGATTGCCTACGTATCCTGTGTAATGTCCAGGAATCAAGCCTTACGTAGTTCCTGGAATGATGTATTTATAGGTACGTGTCATTTTTCTGCCCTAAACTTAGGGCGGTTTAGTCTATTGACATAAATACCCTTTACTGGGCCTGGCCCTTTGCCCAAGTAACCCTCTGGATAATGAGCTTAGGAATATGGGCTGGAACTCATGCATCGACTCGGATAACACCGACATGGGTGTTCGAGGTGGGACACTTGCAGAATCTGATGGTTGCTGTGGTCTTCTCTGACTCGTATCTTACTCGATCCGAGGTGGGTAATAAACTTGGACTTATCCACACGCCAGCTGGACCAAATAGATAATTCCACGTGGATGGGCGAAACCCCGTATCGTCATAAGCCCCGGATCGGAGTGAAGAACATATCGGAAGCTGAGGTCGGATCTGAAAATTTGAATTATCTTTTCGACACGTGGTCTTCTTTAGGTGGGGATACAGCTGTCCCTTATAGCCGATGTAGGCTGTCGTAGGATGACGTCACACTGTCTCATCATTAATGGGTGCAAGAAACGAAACATTATTATTGGCCCACTACCCTTGATTACCGTGTTTCAAACCCTATAACTGCCCAAACATCCTGCCCTTTCAAATCATTTGGAGATTTGCAAGCATATAAGGAGCCCAAGATTTTGAAGTCTCTTATTTGCCATTCTTTGCCTTTATTTTATCCGAAAACCGCAAGTAAGCCTTAATTTACTCAAATTCTTTCTTTTGTTTTTGTTTCTTTGCTTTTTCTCACCTCCATGTCTAATAGTGAGAGCGATTCTCAAAATAGGGAAGAGCCTGTTGTAGCAGAAGAGGAATCGGCAGAGAAGAGTGTTTCTGAACACCCACTTGCTTCCGGTGGAAAAGTTTTCGGAAGAAGAAGAAGAAGAAGAAGAATCGTCTTCTCGACCTGCTGCCAAACGCCAAACGAGGATGAAAGGTCAAGGGCCGTACGGTTGCATATCCAATCTCACTCAAGAAAAAGCCAAGGCCGTCTGTCTACGATACGGCATCCCATATTCATCCGAAAACATCAAAGTGTTGCACGGTCGACATCAATATGCCTGTGATCCTCCTCATGGATTTTGTGCCATCTACGAGGCGCAACTGAAAGAGGGACTGAGGTATCCCTTCGACCCGGCGTTTATTGAAATTCTTCGACATTACCAGATCAACGCTCCACAACTCGCTCCGAATGGAATCAGGAGTGTTATGGGATTTGTGTTAGCGTGTCGGATAGCCAAAGTCGAGTTCACGGTTCGGTTGTTCCGGCAGTATTATGCAATTCAAGGCCTGCAAGATGCGGGATGGTATACTTTCCAGAGGCGTCCTCTGGTTTCGGAATTTGTGAGGAGGGTGACCTCGTCTCAGGGCGAGTGGAAGCCTCATTTCTTCTTTATTCGACACGGGTTGGAAGACATCGACATTCATACCTGGTACAAAAGGCCTAGTAAATGGCATGATAGGCTTGACTCCGATGCCCCCCGTGAGTGTAGAATTTTAGAGAGGGTTAATCCTGACGTCGCAACGCGAAACCTTCATTCTCTGTATCCATTTGCTGATGTCGAGACGGCGGGTCCGGGTGCTTATCTGGAACTCGACGAAGACGTTCGAGTTTGGTGTAGGATATTTATTCACTTTGTCGAGTTGCCACACTTTAGTATTTTTTTTCTTTTCATGTATTTACTTTTGTTTTGACAGCGTATTGATGTCGATCTTTCTGTGTTTGCATTTGCAGTGGAATTCTTTTCAAAGTTGGAGGTATTGGGCAAGGTGCATGACCCTAAGAAGACGGACCCCAAGAAGATTCAAGAACTGGCCGGCATCAGGTTGAAGAAGCCAGTGTCTGGTGCCATAATCTCTGGGGGCCAGAGGACCCCGGCCCGATCTTCTACCCCTGTGTCGACATCCGATATTCTTAGAGATCAACTTGACGAGGCTCGGGTGACCGAGCAAGCTGAAGAGAGACCTCGTCCCGAGGAAGCATCAGAAAACAACCGAGGTGAGGCATGGGGTCGGGAAGGAAACTCGTAACCTCGCTCCTCCTAGCTCCTCCGACCCGATCCCTGGAATGAGTGTGGCGGAGATGGAAGCCATGACTCCGGAAGAGCTGCATGACTTCTTCATGAAAAGCCATCGAGCTGTAAGTCTTCCTTTTATTTCCCTTATAACTATGGGACCCTTGCTTGTTTCCGATATTAACAGTGCTCTCCTTTGCAGACTCGGCTTGCAGCTAAAGTGGCCATGAACAGAATTGAGTCCCCATCATCAGCTTTGGAGGAACAGAAAGAAACCATCGCCAGACTGACTTCTGACATCGAGAAGCAGAAATCCAAGGTGAACAAGCTGGATGATCGACGCGTCAAACTGAGTCTGAATTTGCAGCAGCTTGAGACGATCTGTCTAAAGCGCAAAAAGATATATCCGACAGGGATGCTGAACTAGCGACGGTAAGGTCGGAGCTGGCGGAGGTGAGATCGGAGCTCGATCAAACGAAAGCTGAGTTGGCTGGATCTGTCAAGGCTCGAGACGACCTTCAGCTTGAGGTCGATAGCTTCACGACTCATCTGGAGGCGGCCAAAAAAGATTTCCTGACATCTGAAGAGCTCAAGAATGACTTGGCACTGCTGATGAGTCAGGCCATGAAGGGGGGATTCTCAAATGCATTGGATCAGGTCAAGATGGTCCTTCCCGACTTTGAAGTTTTAAGCATCGAGAAGGCATACTTGTACGATCCGGAGGCCATCCCCCGATATGGTCGATATTTCACAGAATTCAAGGCTGGTGTGTCTTTATACGACAAGTATGTGACATCTGTTCTGGAGGGGGATGGAGGGGAGAACCTCGAGTCGGGCGACCCAGTCGACCCCGCTGCCTCTACCTCAAATCAGCCTGCGGCTTCATGATCTTATTTCTTGTTTTTGTTTTTTAAACAATTTGATTCGATCTGGTTGTAACAACTTTTATTGATCTTGACGTGATTTTTGTGAGTCGAATCTGTGATTCGATCTCTGAAACTCTTTAATTTTGCACTTTGATTTTTGAATTTCAATACATGCTTTTCCATTGGATATCTTTCTCGTTGTTGATTACTTGTTTAGGGTGTAGTCTTTTTCGACTTAATTCCCTTGCAAACGCTGCCTTGTGGGGTGTAGTCCTTTGGACTTAATTCCCCTGTGGCCCCTCGAAGTGTATTAGGAGTACATGACTCATGATACACTTGAGTGTGAGTCGACCTAGCATTGTATTGCCTTATCGGCTTGACTTGGCTATTTGGTCGGAGATCGAGTCGACTGTCGTGCCTCGTCAGACTTTTGACTTGGTCGAACTGAAGATTCCTTATTCGACTGTCGCACTTCGTGGTGCTTCTGAATGGGTCGAATAAGGTATCCATCGTGGGATCTTCCGACTGCCCCGCATCATGGCTTATTGGCAGGTCGGGAGTGATATAAGCTCTGTCATTGACTTGGCTTTATTCACTATTTTACTCCAACTTCACCGTGTCGAGGCATTTATGTTGAAGCCGAATTTTGGTCTCTTTTTTCTTCCAGCCTCCTTTTCTTTTTTACATGAGCTCGCTAGTTAAGCATAATTAGAAAAGAAAATTACTTGAATTAAAGACATCGAAATTAATTGTCACATCGACCTGTTACAAGTAACTATGAAAGTAAAGTTGCAAATGTCATAAAATGAACAAACAGTTTAAACATAATAGTTTCTGAGGTTGGTGGCGTGCCAAGTTCGAGGCACTGTACTTCCATCTGACCTTCCCAGCTGATACGATCCCTTAGGATGCACTTTCAAGATTTTGTATGGACCTTCCCAATTCGGCTCGAGCTTGCCTATTGGGTCCTGCCTGCTGGCTTCATTCTTCCTCAACACGAGATCCCCTACTTGGAAGTATTTGTACTTCACTCTTGCATTGTAATACTGTGAGATCTTTCTTTTGTAATTGGCCATTCGATGTGCCGCAACTTCTCTTTTCTCTTCCATGTTATCTTTCTCTTGAAGTAGATCTGTGACATTTGTCTCAACGTTATAGGCCAAAACTTGAGGCGATGCTAGCCCGATCTCTGCAGGTATTACTGCTTCGCATCCATAAGCCATGGCAAAGGAGTCTCCTGCGTGGCCGAATTGGGTGCAGTTCGATATGACCATAGAATGCTAGGTAACTGAGCTGCCCAATCCCGACCTTCATCCTCTAGCCGCTTCTTCAAACCAAATTTAATTTGCCTGTTTGTCTGTTCGACTTGTCCATTGGACTGAAGTCGGGCCACTGAGGTTGTTCGATGTTCGATTTTATACTCCTTCAGCCAACTCTGCACTCTTTCATCTAGAAATTGGGTCCCATTGTCTGATATCAGATACTTAGGAATCCCAAATCTGCATAAAATGTTTTCCCATAGAAATTTTTTGATGGTCTGAGCCTTGATGTCGGTAAGAGCTTTGGCCTCGACCCACTTGGTGAAATAATCAACTGCCACTACCACAAATTTGAAATTACCTGGAGCTCGAGGTAAAGGTCCGACTATGTCAACTCCCCACTCATCGAACGGCCATACCGACTCGATGGCATTCATCTCTTGTGCTTGCTGGTGTGTGATGGGAATCAACTTTACGTGACTCCGGTGCTTTGTTTATCCCCGTTTACCACATTTTCAGCACATTTTTGGGTGATTTAGACCGTTTTCGGGGTGAAATCGTGAGCTCGTGGAACGGGGAATGAATCCGTTACTTTGTTGGATTGTTACCCCTTTTTAGTTGATACTGACCCCATTCCCGGGCACTTTTACCCTCCGGAATTGTTTGGATGTTTTTGGTTGTTCATGATGTGAAGGGTAGTGGTGTCTCGAGGACCCGGAAGGCGATGATTTATGGTAAAAAGCATAACCGAGGCAAGAGAAGAGATCAAAGGAGGAAAAAGTGGAGTTTTGGGGCAACAGGGGTCCAAACGCACGTTTGAACCCCTCAAACGTGTGTTTAAAGAGGCAAAAGTTGATACAGAGTTGAACCCTTCCAAACGCGCGTTTGAAACTACCCTAAACGCGCGTTCCAAGTCTTTCAAACGCGCGTTTGACCCACCTTAAACGTGCGTTCAAGATGAAGAACATTCAAGACCCTTAAACGCCAGTTCAGCCCTCCAAACGTGCGTTTGGGCCAGTTTTCTGCAAATTTTCTCCCCAACTATAAATGCCCCCTTAGACTATTTCTTGAAGGACAATTATTTTCTTAGCAAAAACTCTACCCATTTCTTAGCTAGATTTTTGTAATAGCTTAGAATACTTTCTCTTAGTGTACATCAACATTATCTTAGCTTAATTTTTCCATTTCTTAGCTTAGATTTCCATTCCAAACACTAAGAGACCACCTTTTAATTACTTCTCTATTTTGTACTTTTTGTATCTAATCTCGAATTTCTGCAATTTAATGGTAAATTTCTCCTTCCTTTTACTTGTTATGGATTTCATTGATTGTTGTGTGCTTGTTTTAACTAGTATAATGAGTAGCTAAACCCTTTTCATAGTCGAATCATGTGAAATTTAGTGAAATCACCCTATGGGTGATGAAGTTGGGAGTGGGTAGTGTTTTTTATTGTTGTATCTTGCATGTTTCACGTCTTAGAACTTGTTATAACAGATTTGGATTAGATTGATCACTTAGGTCAAAATCACACACATCACTCTTGAGAGTTGTTCAGATGGAGAGGTGTGGGAAAAGTGTTCTAGGATCACTTCTTAGAGTGAGGTTACTTGTTTTGACGTTTAAGAGGCTCTAGTGCGTAACATGCCTCGTGAGTGAACCTTCCTTAGGGAAGGATAGTTTACATGGCATAAGGTGTTGAGGAAGAGTTGTTCAGACCTTAGCACCGGGTTTAGGAGTACGCACCCGTGAAATTGAATGCAAGAGTTCATTCATTTAATGCACACTCCCGGTTTTGTCATTCCTTGGGGTGAAACTAGCTATTTTGATCATGGTTCGGCTATGTCCCTTAATCTATCTTTAGAACCTAGTAGTTTAATCTTCTCTCTTTCTTGTCTTTAAATTCGTTAGTAGGAATCACGTTAGTGTCGTTGTAGTTATAAATACTTTGAAATATTGACCACCTAGACTAAGTTCCACGTTCACTTTGGTACTTGCAAACACTTTTCCCTTGGGTTCGACCTCGTACTCCTGTAGCTATTCTAGCAATCGACCCGGTACACTGCCGGTTAGAGAGTTAGTTTACCCATGGTTTCGAGTCTTTATAAATTGTTTTGTTGGGGTAAATTTCATGCTCATCAAAATGGCGCCGTTGCCGGGGAATTGTGTGCTATTTGTGATATCTTGCAAGTGAACCGAGGGCTTGGGCCTAGGTTTTATTTTACTGTTTTCTTGTTGTTTGTTTTTTGTAGTGCATGACCCGGAGATCTCAAACACCACTCGAACCATACATATACGGGATTGAGGCTTACGCAAGGCGTAGAAATAGTCAAAGAAGAAGAGGTCGTCAAGTAGAGGAGTCGAGTCCGGTCCTTGAAGAGGATAGTTTGGGTGAGTTGGGAGAATGATCCGATATGGCACAAAACGGTGAACAAGGCTTGGAAGGAAATTTGGGGAACAACAATGGAGTCCCGAATCAAAACCCGCCTCTTGTCAACAACAATGCACAAGGAGGTGGGAATGGACAAGGAAATAACTTTGTGAATGCGAATGGGCCTATTCCACAAAATGTTCAACATGAGGCCCAAGTGAATCAAATGGATCCCGTTCTTATGCAACAGTTCAACGCATGGATGTTGAATCAACTTCAACAAAACCAAAATCAAGCTTACAACCAAGGTGCAAATGCGATGCCTAATTGGTTTAACGGCCAACAAGAGCAAAATCAAGGTGGTTTGACTTGTAGAGACTTTGTGCTAGCTCCCACGGCAACCATGAGGCATAGTCCAATTCGAATGCCACCGGTGGCCGCCAACAACTTGGAATTGAATAGGAACATCATACACTTGTTGGGAGACAACGCTATGTTCAAGGGAACCGCTTTAGAAAATCCTCACTTGTTCATTGATCACTTTCTCCAAATAGTGAACTCAACAAAGATCAATGGAGTGAGTGATGAGGCGCTCAAACTTATGCTTTTCCCGTTCGCTTTGAAGGAGCAAGCTAAGCGGTGGTATGATTCGTTACCCAATGATTCTTTGCATACGTGGGAAGAAGTGGTTAAGACTTTTCTACTCAAGTATTACCCCCCATCGAAGACCATGGATATGAAAGAGGCTATTATGTCATTCAATGATTATGAAGGAGAAGAGTTACATGAGTCATGGGATCGGTTCAAGGCTTTGTTGAGAGAGTGCCCGGGGCACGTGTTGAGATCTTATGAGGCAGTTCATGCTTTCTTCCGGGGTTTGGACCAAGTGCATCAAAGTATCTTGCATGCTTCATGCAATGGAGATATTATGAGTATGGTACCCGAAGTGGCTATGAACCAAATTGAGAAAATTTCCGAGACCTCGAGGCAATACATATCGTCAAGTAGAAAATGGACAAAAAGTAAGAAGCCCGGCTTGGTTGAAGTGAAAGAGGTTGAGGAAAATGATCAATATCATGCTCAAGTACAAAAGATGGAGAAACAATTGGGGAGATTGCAAAAGGAGAATGAGAATGCTAAGCTTTGCCAAATTTGTAGTGGACCACACTCGGCAAAAGATTGTACGATGACGACCAAAGCTCAAAATATGGTTTATCCTCAATCCTCAACTCAAGGGCAACCTAGTACTCTATCTCAAGAGAATATGAATGAGTTGGCAAAGCGGATGATGAGTATTTGTTCGATGGAACAATGGAATGCGGGGCCCCAATATCAAAATCAATTGCAAAGCTCCTATCAAGGCCAATATATGGGGGATCAACAAAGTGGGCAACCGTATGAAGAATCCCAAGATGTAAACTTTGTGGGACAAGGTCAAGGAGGGAATTATGAAAATCAAGGTGATGGTTCTTGGAGGAATAACAACAATCAAGGTTGGAACCGAAATCTAAACCAATGTTATAGACAAGGCCAAAATCAAGGCCAATCTTCTCAAGGGCAATTCTATCAACCTCCACACCAAAGGCAACAACAAGGAGGGTACAATCAACAAGGGTCTAACACTTATCAAAACCCTCCTCCTTTGGCTCCTATACCTCAAAAGAGTGCAACCGATGTCATATTGGAGCAAATGAACAAAAAATTTGCGGAGATAAAGAAGGACATGATTGAGATGAACTACAAACATGGGTCCGCCATCAAAAATCTTGACAATTTGGTCAAGTGGTGGAACATGTACAGTTGAAAGGCGGCTTACCGAGTAACACCGAAAAGAATCCAAGAAATGTAAGCGCCATCTTAACTAGAAGTGGTAAAGTGTTGAGAACTAGTGGTGAAAAGAAGGCTCTATGGGAGGACAAAGCTAGAAAAGCTCTGTGAGACCGGCGGGGGCCATGGATGGTGATATTGATGAAATCGAAGATGATGAAAACCATGAGGAATATGTCAAGAAGAAGGAAGTTGAGAGGAAAGAAGCGCAAGCTAGGGGAGATTATGTGGTTATTGATGTGAAAGAGGAGGAACCAACTAGAAGAGAAGGGAAAGAGCCAATGAAAGAGTCGCCTTCCCCACGCACCAAAGGTAAGAAATGTATGATCTCTCCTCCTTCTAAAGATTTTGATTTGAGTACTCTCCCTTATCCCCCTAAGAATCATAGACAAAGTTGCTTGAATAAAGCACAAACCCGATTTATTGAGATTTTGCAAAAAATGACTTTAACATTCATTTTCTTGAAGCACTTGCAAACATGCCCTCTTATTGTAAGTTCTTAAAAGAGTTGCTATCTAAAAAGGGTAAAATGCAAGAGGTTGTTTGTTTGAATGAAGAGTGTTCCGCTATTTTTGATGCTAAATCTAGGATTCCCCCGAAGGTTAGAGACAAGGGTAGTTTTACTATTCCGGTTACTATTGGTACAACTCATTTTCCTAACGTCTTATGTGATTTGGGAGCTAGCGTAAGCTTAATGCCCCGTGCTATATATGAAATCCTAGACCTAGGAGAGTTAGAGCCAACGGGGATGATCCTCCAAATGGCGGATAGGTCTATTAGGGAGCCCATGGGAGTGATAGAGGATGTCATTGTCAAAGTGGATAAGTTTGCCTTCCCGGTAGATTTCGTGGTATTAGATATGGAGATGGACTCCAAAACACCTTTGTTGTTAGGACGTCCCTTTTTAAACACCGGAAGGACCTTGATAGATGTCGCGAGTGGAGAGATTATGTTGCGAGTTGGAGATGAAAAGTCGCGGTCAATGTTTATAAGGCCATGAAACATCCTAAGGAGAGCACCGAGGACTGTTTTTCTGTTGATGCTATCTATTCTTGCGTTTTGGAACATGTTGACATGCAGGAATATAAAGATAAGTCCGATGAATGCATGGCAAAAGTGAGCACGGAACTTGATGATGAAGAAGAGTTGGAAGAGAAAGCAATAGAGCTAGAAGAGTCGGCTTTCGTGGGTGAAAAATGGAGTGAAAAGATTGATCTTGGTCTTGAAGGATTGAAGACCCACCGAAAGATTTGAAAATGAAGCCGCTTCCACCCCATTTAAAGTATGTTTTTCTTGAAAGTGATGATTTACTTCCTTTGATTATTTCTGCTACACTAACGGCCTTGCAGGAAGAGGAATTGGTGACAATGCTTAAGAGGCACAAGCGTGCTTTTGGGTGGAAGATGTGTGACCTCAAGGGTATAAGTCCCACCATTTGTCAACACAAGATTATTCTAGAAGATGGAGCAAAGCCGGTGAGGCAACCCCAAAGAAGGCTCAATCCACACCTCCAAGAGGTTGTGAGAAAAGATGTGGTCACGATGTTGAAGCTTGGGATCATCTATGCCATCTCGGATTCCAAGTGGGTGAGTCCCACCCAAGTGGTGCCAAAGAAAGGAGGTATGACCGTTGAAATCAATGACAAAGGGGAGGAGGTGCCTAAGCGTTTGGTAAGTGGTCATATAATTTGTATTGATTATCGTAAGCTAAATGACCAAACCCGTAAAGATCATTTCCCCTCCCTTTTATTGATCAAATGCTGGAAAGATTGAGTGGCCATGCTTTTTATTGTTTTCTTGATGGGTTTAGTGGTTATTACCAAATACATGTAGCTTTAGAGGACCAAGAAAAGACTACCTACACTTGTCCCTATGGTACCTTTGCCTTCCGTAGAATGCCTTTTGGGTTGTGTAATGCACCCGTGACATTCCAACGGTGCATGGTTGCCATATTTGCGGATATGATTGAGAAATTTTTAGAAGTCTTTATGGATGATTTTAGTGTATTTGGTGATTCCTTTGAGGATTGTCTAGATAATCTTGAAAAGGTATTGAGTAGATGTGAGGAGACGAATTTGGTGCTAAATTGGGAAAAGTGTCATTTGATGGTCACGGAAGGGATAGTCTTAGGGCATAAGATATCTAGTAAGGGTATAGAAGTAGACAAGGCTAAGGTAGAAGCGATAACTAAGCTTCCTATGCCCACCAACCTAAAGACTCTTAGGGGTTTTCTAGGCCATGTGGGGTTCTATCGTAGGTTCATCAAGGATTTCTCGAAAATAGCCCGTCCTCTCACCCTTCTTCTTGGAAAAGACGTCCCGTTTGATTTCGACCAAGCTTGCATTGAGGCATTTATGTTGCTCAAGCAATTGCTTGTATCCGCTCCTATCTTAGTTGCTCCGAAGTGGGATCAAGAATTCGAGCTAATGTGTGATGCGAGTGACACCGCGGTTGGTGCGGTCCTCGGTCAAAAGATTGACAAAATCTTCAAGCCGATTGCCTATGCTAGTCATACCTTGAATCCGGCCCAACAAAACTACACCACCACTGAAAAAGAGCTTCTAGCGGTCGTCTTTGCGTTCGATAAGTTTCGGTCTCATCTCGTAGGTTCTCGTGTAGTTGTGCACACGGATCACGCTGCTTTGCGTTACCTCTTTCCCAAGCAAGATGCCAAGCCCCGCCTCTTGAGGTGGATCTTGCTCTTGCAAGAGTTTGATCTAGAGATCCGTGATAGGAAAGGTTGTGAGAATGTCGTAGCCGACCACTTAAGTCGTATGGAGCTTAGTGAAGAGTTGGTTAAAGCACAAAGTGAGATAAATGACTCCTTTCCGCACGAGCAACTTTGTGCACTTGACACCCTTCTTCCGGCTAAGAAAGGTAACTTTCTAAAAGTCGGTAAAGAAGGTGGTCCTTGGTTCGCTCCTTTTGTCAACTACCACGAGTGCGGTTTTATAGATCCCGACTATGACTCGAACCAAAGGCGTAAATTTCTGAGTGAGGTTGGTAAGTATGTGTGGGAGGATCCTGCCCTATATAGGTTGTGTTTGGATGGCATCTTAAGGAGATGCATCCCAGAAAGTGAGATTTTGAGCGCACTTTCATTTTGCCATGATAAAGAGGCCGGAGGTCACTTCTCGGGGCAAAGGACCGCTTTGAAAGTGTTACAAAGTGGGCTATATTGGCCCACTCTATTCCGAGACGCACATGCTTATGTGAAATCTTGTGATGCTTGTCAAAGGTCCGGGCGTATTGCTAGGAGAAATGAAATGCCTCAAAAGCCGATCATTGTTTGTGAAGTTTTTGACGTTTGGGGCATTGATTTCATGGGCCCCTATCCCTCCTCGTGTGGTAACAAATATATCCTAGTCGCCCGTGATTATGTGTCAAAATGGGTTGAGGCCTTGGCATCACCACCAATGATAGGAATGTTGTTATCCGTTTTCTTAAAAGAAACATCTTTAGTCGGTTTGGGGTACCTCGCGCCATAATCAGTGATAATGGAAGCCACTTTGCCAACAAATCATTTGACAAACTTTTAGAGAAGTATGGGGTGAAACACAAGTTAGGTGCCGCTTATCATCCCCAAACGAGTGGTCAAGTTGAGGTTACGAATAGGGGTATTAAGCATATCTTAGAGAGGACGGTAGATACTAATGTCAAGAGTTGGTCGTTAAAGTTAGATGATGTTTTGTGGGCCCATAGGACAGCCTTCAAGACACCCCTAGGCATGTCACCCTACATGATAGTCTATGGTAAATCTTGTCATCTTCCCGTAGAAATCGAACACCAGGCTTATTGGGCTATCAAAATGTTAAACCTCGATGACACCTTAGTAGGTGAAAAGCGTATGGCCCAATTAAATGAACTAGATGAGTTCCGCCTTTGTACTTACGATCTTTCGACTAAGTATAAGGAAAAGACCAAGTTGCTTCACGATAAGTTGATCAAACCTCGTGTTTTCAATGAGGTGTGACGGTCTTATTCTACAATACTCGTTTGCATCTTTTTCAAGGAAGTTGAAGTCTAGATGGTCCGGTCCTTATGTGGTATCTAAAGTCTATCCGTCCGGTGCCATTGAAATCACCCATCCTAAGTTTGGCACATTCACCACCAATGGTCTACGGTTGAAAAGGTATGAAAGGTTGCC
Organism: Gentiana macrophylla; assembly: GCA_026214975.1. NCBI lineage: Eukaryota > Viridiplantae > Streptophyta > Magnoliopsida > Gentianales > Gentianaceae > Gentiana > Gentiana macrophylla. The sequence goes on from CM047808.1 coordinate 112,747,752, forward strand.
TTACGATGAAGCACTAGAAATAGTGAGCCTTGAGGACCCCATACCTTGTGATGAATCTTGTAAGTCTTGTCATGGACTTTAAATCTTGGCACGTATAATTTTCAATCCATCTTTTCATCTTTCTACCCTTACTCGTCTTGTGCCAACGGTATAACTTTGAAAAATTTGGCACCGTATAATCCATCTTGTCGAGCCAACGACGTAAAACAAAGGCGCTTGGGGGAGGCAACCCACCATTTCGTAGTTTTGCTGAGAAAATAGTAATTCTAGTGGTCTCGGGGTGGTAAGAATCGCTTGGGTGAGTTTGCCTTGTTTCTGGTCCAAACGCACGTTGATAACAGAAAAATTCACAGTTATTTTTATAACTTTTCACCCCGTTTCTGATATCATTTTGAGCACTTTTGTATCATTTCGAGTCTTTAATTCCTAAGTTTCATAAAAATATATAAGTAGTAAATATTATGTAAAATATCGTGTTTTTATAAGTTTTATTAGTTTTGTACCGTTTAGTGACCGGAGTGTAAGTGTCGGATTCACGTTTGGTATTTTGGTGGTTTATTGCAGGATTATAAGTTTACCAAGATCCCACGTAAAGACACGTTTTGAGCTCTAAAAGAGGTGTTTAGAGGTTAGAAGAAGGTGTCACAAGTTTACGAGTTCAACGGAGCAAATTTTCCTAAGTACTTAAATCGTTACATGTTTTCGACGGAGATTTGACCCGACTTAGAGGCATTTTCAGGGAGGAATTCTTAATGAAAGTTGTAGATCTTCAAATAATATTTCCAACGCATTTTGAATCAATTCAATCGGACTTCTACAACTCAAATGGTGGTCAAGTGGCTAATCAATTCGTATTAGTGGAAAATCACGAAAGCGACACGACATAATGAATGGCTCATCAAAACGACATTTTCTGGAGAAGAGTCCTTCATGAAAGTTGTAGAGAGTTTTCGAGAGCTTTCTAATGACGTTTAAATCATGATTTTTGAGGCCTACAACTCAAGATATGAATTTTAGAAGTTTTATTTCAATAATTATAATTATAACCGAAGGATCGAGAATCAAGCTGAGGTGTTAAGCAATGATGAGTCCGATCGATCCGCTAACCTCCGCCCGTCCGGCCTCAAAATTTGCCTATATAAACAGAGCCTTCAGGATCAAGAACGATGCCCCTCTTCTTCCCCATCCTCCTCCTTCATCTTTTCTTTTCTTTTAATTTATGTTTTGGGGCCTACTAAATTAGATATATATGTAGTTATAATGTCGGTTAATAATAACCCGACTAGTTATCGCTTTTAATATAATTTCGTTTCCGTTTTCTTTTATTGCTTTCTTTCATTTTTATGCAATTAGTATAAATACATATATATATATATATATATATATATATATATATATATATATATATATATATATATATATATATATATATATATATATATATATATATATATATATATCTACATATATATCTATACGTATATCTATATAAATTTGTAGTTATTTAGGTTTCCGTTTTGTTTTCTTTAAGTGTTGTTTCTTTTCTTTCTTGTTATATATATATATATATCTATATATACATATATATCTATATACTAGTATTTATATATATATGTATGTATTTAGATATATATTTATATTTCGTTATTATTTCCGTTATTATGACTAGCTAATCTCACACATAGCCGATTTATGTGAAAGCGGGTGAAATCAACCTCGGTAGACGCGAGATGGGAGTTGTGTAGCACGTAATATAATGTTTTAATGATTAATCCACGTCCTAAAACTTATTCTAAACGTCTTTGAATTAGATTGATCATCTAGTCCACTGTCACACACATCGAACCTATAAATGCATTTTGCGGTGAGATGTGGGAAAAAAGGTTTTTGGGATCGAATTGCGTAGATTCGGCCTAGTTGTTAGGACCGTTTCCAATCTGAGGTTTGTCATCGTTGTTCGAGCGACTAAAAGAGCGTAATCATGTTAGGTTAATCGGTTTTCTAAAGGGAAAATTAATTAACTTCACATAGGGTGTTGAGTGAGAGTTGTTCAGATCTTAACACCAGAATTAGGAGTTGGCACCCGTGGATGTCGTTAAAATACTGTGGAAAGGTAGGTTGGTTAAAACACACTCCTTATCAAGTTTTTTCTGTGGGGAGATAACTTTGTTGGATCATGGCTCGGCTATGCTTTTAAGCACTTAGTTAAACTCGTTAGAATAATATTTATTTTCTGTTTTAGCTATAACAAACATAACCAACAACTTTGATCGCCTAGACTAAGAAACAAGTTCACTTTGGTACCCACAACCACATTTCTCTTGGGACGACCTCGTACTCCTGTAGCTATCCTAACAATCGACCTGGTACTCTGCCAGTTAGAGAGTTAGTTTACCCACAGTTGCGAGTCTTTATAAATGTATTTTTGAGGGGTAAATTTTAGCTCATCACACGTTCAGCACACCCTAAACGTGCGTTTCAGCTCTAATCCTTCCAAACGCGTGTTTGGACCCGTTCCAAACGTGCGTTTCGGACCCTAACTCTCTGTTCTTAAATTCCTTTTGTAAACGCACGTTTAAGACTTCAAACGTGCGTTTGAACTTGCGAAACGCACATTTCACTTGTCCAAACGTGCGTTTGAGGTCATCTTCTTCATATAACCCCTGTTTCAAACGCGCGTTTCAGAAGTTTTCTCTCCCAAACCCTACGAACGCCGGCAGCCACTTTCCACCCTTTTTACTCGAAACTACTCAAATCAACTCCGTTTTTTGGCGATTCTAACACCAAACAACACCTCTCAATCCCCTCTCTTGATTATGCTAAGCCATTCCAACAACAAATCCCCCAGATTCTCGATTCGATCCTCAATTTTTGGCAATTTTTGCCAAGGTCGAATTTAACCTTCTGGGACGTTTCGGGACTCGTTTTTTGCTTCAAATCGTTCACCTCACCTCATTTAAGCATAGTGCAGGTACATTGTGATTTTACGTTTAAGTTTCGGTTAGGGTTAGTTTTTAGCCTTTTTCGGTTTAACGCCCTTATCCCATTATTTATTGTTATTGATTTTTGTATCATGTTTTGTGCTTTGTTTTTCTTGTCTTTTGGCTGATGGTGAATGGTGTGGCTCTCGTGGGGTGATTATTGTTTGGGTTGGTTTGTTTTGAAATCCCGGTTGGACGATAACCGGGTTGGTTTTGATTGTTGATTTGGTTGATGGCGTTGTTCTTGGTGAGTATAGAGATAATGACTATGCGTAAAGCAACCGAGGGAAAAGGGAAAGGTAAGCAGCCGGTGGCAAAACAGATGCCCAAGAAAACCCTAGTTTATCCCCGGATACCTAAGGGTGGTATCCGGATTAGTGATACGGGCCGTGCCAAGAGCAGAAACCCTAGAGCCCTCAAGCCTCCTGGACAGTTGAGAGATGAGACTTCCGACGAGGATTTTGAGCCGGACACAGCGGGGAGGAATTCTAGTAGTGACAGCGGGGAAGAAACAGAAGTAGAGAGTGATGTGCCCTTGGCACGAATGCGAACTAAAACTGCACAAACACCTGTTTCACTTCCTCCTCCAAGTGCTCCCGAGCAAGACCCCCCACTAGCTCCTCCCCCTCATGACCCTTTGCCCTTTGACATGCGTTTTAACTCTCCGGTGGCAATGACCAATTACAACGAGTACATAGCCACAAAGAACATGTGTTACGAGAGAGGGTTAGATCTTAAGGTGGTTCCTCCAACGTTTATCGATAACTTAAGAAAGAGAGGATGGAACAACTTGATTCTTGAGCCAAAAGGGGACCTCAATCTTACACTAGTTCGGGAGTGGTATGCCAATTTCAGTGTCGCCAACCTAGAGTCGGGGTTCATCAAGGTTAGAGGGGTAAATGTCCCGTGGTCCGTCAAAGCGATTAATGATTACTACCGGGTACCGGCTTTCGAGGGACAGGATTATATCAGTTGGTTTGTGGAGAGATCGCATTGGGATAATACTGAGACTGAGGATCCGTTGGAAAAATTGAGGAAGGCCATCAATCCAGAATTACAGTGGGTAGCTAGGGGTAGTAGTGCACGGAATCATTTAGTGACGACAACTTGGCCGGATGAATGGAAGGTTAAAGCCAAGTTTTCCCAGAACCGTCTACTACCAAAGGACAACATTACGCATTTCCACATTAAGGACTTGCAACTGTTGTATGCCCTTCATTACGATCTCAAGGTAGATGTCGGGAAAACTATCTACGAGGAGTTTAGAGAGAATCAGAAGGTCAAGCGTCGTATGATCATGTGCCCCTACCTCATTCATGGTTTGTGCAAGAAAGTTCCGGTCGAGGAATACCCCGATGACCAGATTTTGAGGAAAAAGAATCAGCCCGTGGCCCCCAAACCGTTCAATGCTCGCACCACTCCAAGACCTCCTAGGCTCTCCTCCCGACTTATCCACACCGTCCTTCGCCCCACCACCTCCCCTACTTCCACCACACTTCCTATTCCTCCACCTGTCATCACCCCCACTACTACCACTACTGTACCCCCACCTCCTCCATTTACTACTGGACCTTCCACCACACCTCCACCTCCACCTCCACATTTTACACCTATAGCCGGGGGGCCGTGGCTCAGTGAAGCAGGGACTTCTCATTGCACATAAGAAGTGGGATTGGATGGATAGTTTGAGGCTGACTCTGAATGGTATAGTAGAGAATCAGAGGGTGTTCGCTCGGGCCAGACAGATAGACCTTCCTCAGTTGGATTTAGATGAGGTACCATTCCAGTATACCTCAGAGATTGAGGGGGACTTGGAGAGGGTTTCAGAGGAGTTGATAGTTGATGAGACAGAGGAGAGGTTTGATGACATCGCCTTGGATGATCTGCTGGGCACAGAGGAGGCTGAGACAGAGGCAGATAGGACAGGTGATGCAGGCTCTACACAGACTGAGAGTGCAACTGCTGTGGTTGCACCATCATCGAGCACACCTGACTCCACTACTGATGTACAGGGGCATGGAGTAGACTAGCATGTTTTGTCATGCATTTTTATACTCTATCTTATTTTGCTAGTCTGCCTCTTTTATACTATGATGTTTCAGTTGCTTTTGACGTTCTTTCATCATTCTTTGGATACACTTCACTTGGCATACACGCGCACTTATTTTTGAGCCCCTGAGGCCTGCTTGACCGTGTATGTTTTCCTATTCTTTGACTTATACTGTGGGATGACGTGGATTTTATAATTGGTTTATATCTGATGCATGGATGTTCTATTTTTATTGATTCTATTGTATCCTTCCATTGCATATCCCGTATTCCCTCCCTCTTTATGCTTTGATCTCGTCACGGTGGCATGGACTCGTTATTTTACGCACCCGCTTACCTTATTGCTTGCTTTATAGCACGCGGATTCAATCCCATGCATGCGCTTTCTTTGTTTCTGTTGATCTCGCTTTAGGTTACGGGATGGATTTATACGAGGTTGTCACGAGTTTCGAGTCACGACTGCGCCTTTCTGCCGGGTCTTTTTTGGTCAAACAGCTAAGTCCTTTACTCTTTTTATCTCTCACACACTGAGGACAGTGTTTCGTTTAAGTGTGGGGTGGGAGACTTAGGCCTTTTCTTGTTTCTTTTAGATAAATGTGCTATATATGTGGTATGCTTAGCCTATGACCGGGCTCGAGTCGATTTTCGGGTAATTTTTAAAAAAATTCAAGGGCTTCCAACACCGTGTTGTATGTGTTATTTTCACATTCGAGTGGTGGCCACCTTAGTAGGGCCCCGAATGTGTACACTGCGGTTTGATATTATCTTGAGAATGGAGTTTATTATTTTCACGCAAGCTACACTTTGTGCACAATTTGATTACTACCACCTCTTATACCACTAGTCTCGAGGCGAAATAGAAGGGTTTACCTAAGTAGGATACGGGATGACGGTCCTGGCGTCTCTTTGACCCTACCAAAGCCAAATAAGCCTTATCCCGAACATTAGACCTTCGTAGCCCCTCTCAGCCTTGATAGAATGGTCTGACCACCATTCGTTTTATATCCGTTTCATTACTTAGTCAGAAACCTACCTTGAGCCTTAATTATGATCACATTTCCTTCATTTATACCCTACGAGTGGACTTAATCTTTTGTTGGGCTACACTTGCTAAGGCAAGTGTGGGGTGGGGGAAATGATGTTTTGATGGTTTGGTGTTTTCTTGTTGAGAGCTATAAGGAGAAGAGGAACTAAGTTGGGCCTAGTGTTTGGGTTTGGCCCAAAAAGAAAAGAAAAATCTGTGAAATCCCTTCTTTTTCCAAAAAAAAGAAAAAAAAAAGAAAAAAAAGATCAATCAAAGTTCAAAACAAATAAGTTCTCATTGAATAAAAGCTTAGAGTTTATTGGAATAAAGGGTTGGAATCAAAGGAACGAGCTCAAAAGTTATCTTTATGATGTTAGGGATTTGGATAGTGAGATAGGTGCTAATGTATTCGATCTCGCCTCATGAAACTTGAAACATAGTTGATTGTGGCAATGAGTTCGGGTGTGTTAGTATTCTATGGTTCCCAAAGTTTTTAAATTAATCAAAAAGGAGTTTAGATGGTTTGTATGGTAGAGATAAGGTAGTACACTTGTTGATTAGGTTCACTCGTACTTCTTTTTCTCCAGTTCCCAAATTATCCCTTTCGATTAACCAAAAGTACCCTAGCCTAACATTATAACCTTTAAAGTCCTACCCGATCGTGTCCAAACTTAGTAACCCTGATTAGTGGAGAGAGTGGTTGGTATGAGATGGTTGGTGGACTTTTGGTCGGGATTCAAGCCCCGGCAATCATTTTGAGCACTTGGTTTTTAGCTTGGCACCACACACACTCCATTTTCTTGATAATGTTATACCGGTGTGTATATGTTCGTGTTTCTTACTTTGTGGTCACCTCAAGAGTGTGAGTAGTAGCACCTACATCACAAAGTTGAATCCCTTGGTTGATTTTAAAACGCCTAGTTTACTCAAGGGCGAGCAAAGGCTAAGTGTGGGGTGGTTGATGGGAATCAACTTTACGTGACTCCGGTGCTTTGTTTATCCCTATTTACCACATTTTCAGCACATTTTTGGGTGATTTAGACCGTTTTAGGGGTGAAATCGTGAGCTCGTGGCACGGGGAATGAATCCGTTACTTTGTTGGATTTTACCCCTTTTTAGTTGATACTGACCCCATTCCCGAGCACATTTACCCTCCGGAATTGTTTGGATGTTTTTGGTTGTTCATGATGTGAAGGGTAGTGGTGTCTCGAGGACCCGGAAGGCGATGATTTATGGTAAAAGCATAACCGAGGCAAGAGAAGAGATCAAAGGAGGAAAAAGTGGAGTTTTGGGGCAACAGGGGTCCAAACGCACGTTTGAACCCCTCAAACGTGCGTTTAAAGAGGCAAAATTTGATACAGAGTTGAACCCCTCCAAACGCACGTTTGAAACTACCCTAAACGCGCGTTCCAAGTCTTTCAAACGCGCGTTTGACCCACCTTAAACGTGCGTTCAGGATGAAGAACATTCAAGACCCTGCCCAGAAATGAAGCTAAACGCACGTTTGCATCAATCCAAACGTGCGTTTGAAGAAGCCAAACGCCAGTTCAGCCCTCCAAACGTGCGTTTGGGCCAGTTTTCTGCAGATTTTCTCCCCAACTATAAATACCCCCTTAGACTATTTCTTGAAGGACAATTACTTTCTTAGCAAAAACTCTACCCATTTCTTAGCTCGATTTTTGTAATAGCTTAGAATACTTTCTCTTAGTGTACATCAACATTATCTTAGCTTAATTTTTCCATTTCTTAGCTTAGATTTCCATTCCAAACACTAAGAGACCACCTTTTAATTACTTCTCTATTTTGTACTTTTTGGATCTAATCTCGAATTTATGCAATTTAATGGTAAATTTCTCCTTCCTTTTACTTTTTATGGCTTTCATTGATTGTTGTGTGCTTGTTTTAACTAGTATAATGAGTAGCTAAACCCTTTTCATAGTCAAATCATGTGAAATTTAGTGAAATCACCCTTTGGGTGATGAAGTTGGGAGTGGGAAGTGCTTTTTATTGTTGTATCTTGCATGTTTCACGTCTTAGAACTTGTTATAACAGATTTGGACTAGATTGATCACCTAGGTCAAAATCACACACATCACTCTTGAGAGTTGTTCAGATGGAGAGGTGTGGGAAAAGGGTTCTAGGATCACTTCTTAGAGTGAGGTTACTCATTTTGACGTTTAAGAGGCTCTAGTGCGTAACATGCCTCGTGAGTGAACCTTCTTTAGGGAAGGATAGTTTATATGGAATAAGGTGTTGGGGAATAGTTGTTCAGACCTTAGCACCGGGTTTAGGAGTACACACCCGTGAAATTGAATGCAAGAGTTCATTTGTTTAATGCACACTCCCGGTTTTGTCATTCCTTGGGGTGAAACTAGCTATTTTGATCATGGTTCGGCTATGTCCCTTAATCTATCTTTAGAACCTAGTAGTTTAATCTTCTCTCTTTCTTGTCTTTAAATTCGTTAGTAGGAATCACGTTAGTGTCGTTGTAGTTATAAATACTTTGAAATATTGACCACCTAGACTAAGTTCCACGTTCACTTTGGTACTTGCAAACACTTTTCCATTGGGTTCGACCTCGTACTCCTGTAGCTATTCTAGCAATCGACCCGGTACACTGCCGGTTAGAGAGTTAGTTTACCCACGGTTTCGAGTCTTTATAAATTGTTTTGTTGGGGTAAATTTCATGCTCATCAGTGTGTCACCACATCATGCACCTGACAAGCTCTGCACCTCATCACCAATCGATTGGCATCTTTTTGCATGGATGGCCAAAAATAACCTGCCAGCTTACATTTTCTCGCCAGCATTCGAGCTCCACAATTGTTTCCACATACTCCCCGATGTATTTCTTCGAGCAGATATTCTCCTTCCTCTTCCGAGGCACATCTCATCCAGGGAGTTACAAAAGATTTCCGATAAAGAACGTAATCAAACAGAGCATACCTAGAAGCTTGCAGTCGAATCTTTCTGGCTTGAGCCTTGTCAGACGGGAGAATTCCGTCCTTCAAGTATAGTGCTATCGGATCCATCCATGTCGATCCCTGAACAACAGGCTGCACATCGACCTCATTGTAGCTCCGTTCCGCTAACATCTCGACCAGGACCTTCCTTTTTGATTTAAAAATCGATGCGAGTTTGGACAACGCATCGGCCCTCTTGTTCTCACTTCGAGGCACCTGTTCTACGCGAACTGTTTTAAACTTCGATATCAATCCTTGAACTACTTTCAAATAACTCTTCATCGCTTCCTATTTGGCTTCATTCTCACCTCATATGTGATTGACTACGAGTTAAGAGTCACTGTATACCAGGAGATTTTCGACCCCTAATTTGATTGCCAGCTTCAGACCTTTAATCATTGCTTCGTACTCTACATCATTATTGGTGGCCTTGAACTCGAATCGAAGCGCATAGGGGAACTCTTCTCCCCTCGGACTGACCAACAATAACCCAGCTCCAGCCCCTTCTTTACTAGATGCTCCATCAACATGGATGGTCCACTGTTCTTCCGGTGTCTGTTTCTCCTGCTCTAGCTGAATCGATAACCCCTCGGTTATGAAGTCCGCCAGAGCTTGGCCTTTAACAAATTGTCGAGGCGAAATTGATGTCGTATTCGACTAGTTCGACAACCCATTTTGCTAACCGACCCGATGTCTCGGGCTTGGCCAAAATTTGTTTCGAGAGGTTGGTCGATTATTACAAAGAATAGGATGTGCTTGAAAATAAGGCTTCAACTTCCTCGATGCGTGAACCAAACTCAAAGCTAATTTTTCAGCAGGTGTGTACCTGATCTCAGCTCCATGTAATGCCTTACTCACAAAATATATCGGAACCTGTCCATGTTCTCCTTCCCGAACCAACACTGCACTTACTGCCTCTTCACAGACTGCTAAATAAACCATGAGTTTCTCTCCTTCCCGAGGTGAAGACAGTGTTGGCAAATCAGATAAATACTCCTTTAGGTCGTCGAATGCTTTCTGACATTTATCATCCCATTGGAACGGACTTGCTTTCTTCAATCTCTTAAAAATGGGTTGGGCTCTCTGTGCTGATATCGATAAGAAACGATTGAGGGCCGCCATCCGACCCATCAACCGTTGCACTTCTTTGACGTTACGAGGTGTAGGCATTTTCTTGAGGGCCTCGATCTTATCTGGATTGGCTCGAATTCCATCTCTCGATATCATATAACCTAGAAACTTCCCAGGTCGAACCCCGAAGGTGCACTTCTTTGGATTGAGCTTCATACTCGCAGCTCGGAGCACCTCGAAAACTTCTCTGGTATCGACTAGAAACTGTCCCATGGACTCACTCTTGATCAATAAATCATCGACATAAACTTCCATATTGCGACCTATCAGCTTTTCGAAAATTTTGTTAACCGCTCTCTGATAAGTAGCTCCCGCATTCTTTAGACCAAAAGGCATTGTTACGAAACAAAATGTGCCAAACTCTGTGTTGAAAGCGGTCTTCTCCGAGTCTTGGGGGTCCATGAAAATCTGGTAATATCCCCTGTAAGCATCTAGGAACCCGAAGACCTCGAAGCCTAGTGTCGAGTCGACTAACTGATCAATTTTTGGGAGAGGGTATGAATCCTTAGGGCATGCCTTGTTAATATCTGTAAAATCCACGCACATTCGCCAGCTTTCATCTAGCTTCTTAACCAACACAGGATTGGCTAACCAATCTGGATAGAATACTTCCTTGACGATTCTAGCAACTAACAACTTATCGACCTCTTTCTTTACCGCCTCTCTTCTCTCGGGGTGAGGTTTCTCTTTTTCTGCCGTATCGGCTTCTTTTTCGGGTCGACATTGAGTCGATGCATGGCTATATCCGTTGATAGGCCTGGCATATCATCTGCCTTCCAAGCGAAAACGTCTCGATATTCAACAAGAAGGTCGACCAAGGCTTTCATGTCGGGGTGTGGTATTGATGAGAGATAAATTTATGATCATTATTATGACATTTCGCCCCATTTCTGATACCGTTTTGAGCATTATTGTACCAATTCAAGTCATAAATACTAAGTTTTATCAAAATGTATAAGTAGTAATTATTATATAAATTATAATGTTTTTATGGTATTTTTATAAGTTTTATCGATTTAATAACCGGACTGCCGTGATAAAATTACTATATTTTATAAACGTTTTATTTTTCACTATTAGGTATCCACTTCCCGATCTGGACCCCTTGGCCCTCTTCCTCTTTCCACACACGATATAGAGACCCACTTTGATCTTCCTCTTCCTCAGGGATTAATTCTTCAACTAGCACTTGCCCAACGCCTTTCCTTTTTATCGTAACTAGACTGCAATTCCTGGCCACCTCAACGTCTCCTTTCACTTCATGGGTACCATACCAGGTGGGAAACTTCATGTTGTTATGGAAAGTGGAGATGATGGCCCTTAGATCGTATAAAGCAGGTCGACCTAATATCGCGTTGTACCCCGATGGGGCCTTAACTATGACATACGTCATTTCTATTGTTCGGCCCTTTTCCCCATCTCCAACTGTGGTTAGCAAGCTTATCGACCCGACTGGGTGAATCGCCTGACCGGTAAATCCGAACAAAGGGGTCGACAACGGTACGATGTCTTCATCCCTCAACTTCATGGCTTTGAAGGCTGAGTAGTAAAGGATGTTGACAACACTTCCACTATCAACGCAGACCCTCTTTATCCGACCTCGGCTTATCACTGCCTTTATTACCAAACCTTCACTTTGACTGTGGGAACTTGGAATATCATCTCCGGTCCATAACCCACCTCCGTCGTAAACCTAAGCTTCTTCGATTCCCTCGATCTGTCCATAGACTGTCGACTGGATCGAGGTTGATCTGATTCATGTTCTGCAACAATCGTGTTGACATCATACCCGATGCGATTATCCCCGTGAGGGTCTTGATTCAAATCTTCTCGACGGTCATCTCTGTAATTCAGCTCGGATGACCTATCCCGACGCCTCCGATTGTCTCGTTGTGGTGATCGGTCTCTCCCCCGGTTATAACTCTTTCTCTTATATTCTCGACGGCCCTTTGGCTCGTCCTTCTTTGATCGGTCGATCACCTCGTCCAACCGACCCTTTTGAATACAGGCATCAATATCCCTCTTCAAGTCGAAGCATTCCTCTGTGTCATGCCCCACATCCTTGTGATAGTCACAGTACTTGTGAGTGTTCTTTCTCTTCTCAGGATCTTTGGACATCGGTTTCAGTGTTCGAGCGATATTCTTCTTAATCATGATAGCCAGCACCTCTCCCCGAGATCGGTTGAGGGGGATAAAATCTCGATCTTTCAAATTTCCTTTCTTTCTGAGCCGATCTGTGATAGGCGCTGTCAGTCGATCGAACACATTGGACTTTCCTTCATCATTCCGACCCTTTGGCTGACCTTTGGCCTGGCCTCGGGTGTCGTTCCTCGAGTTGAGGCCAAGTGAAATGGTGTGCAAGCGCACTGCCTCTTCACCTTGGCAAAATCTGTGGACTATGTTAACACATTCATCCATATCATTGGGCATCTTTTTAGAAAGCTTATCATACAGCTTCATATTGCGCAATCCTCCAACAAATGAATTGACTTGAAGTGCATCGCTGGCATTGTGCACCTTCATAGCCTCGAGAGTAAAACGCCTCATGAAATCGATTGTTGATTCTCCTTTCTCTTGCTTGATGTTCATGAGGTGAGTAGCACTGAGGTGAAATTTCTTATTCCCAATGAAAGCATCTCGGAATTTCTGTCCCAACTGTATAAAACTTGAGATTGATCCGGGTCGTAGCTTATGGAACCACTCTCGAGCTCGACCCGTAAGCAAGGTGTCGAAGGCACGACACTTCATAGCATCGTTGGCATTCCTTAGCCTCATCAGTGATATATATCGATACAGATGGTCCTCTGGGTTCGTAGTACCATCATAAGGTTCCATCTTCGGTGGTTTAAAAGACTCAGGCATCGTGTATATCTCTATCTCGGGGCAGAATGGCGACTCGAGCCACTCTGAGACCTGGTATTTTCCCACGATGCGGTTGAACTCGTTTCGAATACTATCCTCGACCTGCCTTTGTTGCTTTTCGTGTTCAGGACGCTTTTTGGCGCTGGTTGTGCTGATTACTACTTCGTCTTCACACTCTTCCCGCGGAACGACAGGCTTCTTTCCCCTTGCATTCTCTATCTCCTTTCGACCCTGTGGGTCTAACAGGTTATGCTCCTCAGGGGTATTATATATTCCTTTGTCTATAAACGCAGATGCTACGACTCGTTTCAGGGCATCTTCATCTAACGACGCTAAATGATCGGCCATGTCTTGTAGCTGCGGGGGAAGTTGGGGCTTTGGCGGTTGCGCAACTGTGGGCCTAGATCCAATGGGGACTTCAGGTGCTTGGATTTGTACCCCTGCTGGATCTAAATCCGTGTGCTCTTCGATCTGCGGGTTCTTGCTGCTTGTTGGTTTCTGTCTTCTTGCAGGTGGTGCCATTGCGATATCTTTACAAACTCACCGGTAGAAGACCCTCCTTCTAGCACCAAATGATGATGCTAAATAATGCACCACCGGATTAACATGGCCACGTGTAATCTAAGGATGAGCTGTAAAGGGATCGAATGGCTAGAAATGTAGTAAAGATGGTGTTTTTGGTATTTTATGGCTGAGTCCAAGAATGTATCTTGGATTGCCTATGTATCCTGTGTAATGTCCAGGAATCAAGCCTTACGTAGTTCCTGGAATGATGTATTTATAGGTACGTGTCATTTTTCTGCCCTAAACTTAGGGCGGTTTAGTCTATTGACATAAATACCCTTTACTGGGCCTGGCCCCTTGCCCAAGTAACCCTCTGGATAACGGGCTTAGGAATCTGGGCTGGAACTCATGCATCGACTCGGATAACACCGACATGGGTGTTCGAGGTGGGACACTTGAAGAATCTGCTGGTTGCTGTGGTCTTCTCTGACTCGTATCTTACTCGATCCGAGGTGGGTAATAAACTTGGACTTTTCCACACGCCAGCTGGACCAAATACATAATTCCACGTGGAGGGGCGAAACCCCGTATCGTTGTGCGGGAAAAAGAAAAAAAAAAGGTAAAGAAAGAAAGAAACTATAAATTCAAGAGGAAAGTAAATTCGTGTGAATAATTCGATAGGAAATGCTTGTTAGGCATCGACTAGAGTTTACATTATCATCCAGACAGTACTTTTTCACCAAAATCCCATTTGGCTTTCAATTCATCCACATCATCAACACAAACTGCAGAGTATAAAGCACCCCGCGTGTGCGTTAAATCATCCACATCTATTAACAGAAATCCAAGTTTAATTTAAGCATCATGTGAACAATTGAGTGATTAAAAAAACATTAATTAATGACTAATTGATCGATAAGAGTGCTCAAAGCGTTTTTTAAGTTATGGTGAAAAAGTGTAAAGATGAATATTGAAGTTGATGAGGATCAATATAGGCTCGAGACGCATCAGTTAGCTCGTATTTTGGCCTAGCTTGTCGTCATCGTTCGACTATGACTTTTTATTATTTTGTTGGATAGTTATTATTATTTTTAGGAAGTCTGTATGGGACTCTTTAAGCCCACTTAGATTCTTTTCTTAATTATTTCTTTGGTCGCTTTTATCGGCACCACGTATGTATTATCCACATCCTTTCTAATTATTTTTCATTTACTTCCGGCATCACATATGTATTTTTTTTTGTACTTTCGGCACCACAACATCAGTGCCATTGCGTTTCTTTTCGAAAATAACGTCATTAGACTGATATTTTCACCCGTGACACTTTTATAACGATAACATCAATGTCTCTGACGTTATTATTGAAAACCAACGTAAGTGTCAGATTGACGTTATTAACGAAAACTAACGTCAGTGCCACTGACGTTATTTTGCACAAAAATAATCATGATGCGCGAAGTAATTGTTTGAGTGCCAAAAGCAATTGTGGTGTCAACACTAAAACTGTGGTGCAAATAGAAGCCGTCTTCTTGTTTTTAGGCCTTTTTAGTATTTATTTTCTATTATTGATCCATCCATTTTTTAAGTTCAATTTTCTTTTGTAGTAGAATAGAATAGATCCCCTAGGAGACAACCCTAAGCACGTATAAAGGCTTGACATATATTTTTTTTAACATGAAGACATTGAATGAGAGTAAAATCATTGCCTTTGATGGCGTTTTTCAGTAAATATCGTGGAATCAAGAGTAGGGTTTATTCAATCTGTTGGGCTGCAGATTTGTGGGTACTTTCGTTCCTTATTAGGTTCTTGGTCACATTGTTGGCCTTTAATTAGTTAGTCTACGGACAACTCGAGGTTCTTGATCACATGTTGATCTTAGGCCAAAGAGATGCTCGATTATCAGTCTATTTCCGTCATTTGCGTCGTTTTTCTGTGTTCCTTACGTCAAAGATTACCTTTAACGATCCACATATATACTCACATGAGAAGTTAACTCTCATAAGTGTTGAGCACTTGCAGGAGTACAAAGAACTCAGAATTGAAACACACCACTTTGACCAATTGAATACTCAGTTTCAACTTGATTAATTTATAGAAGGCCCCCTCCTATTCCTCTGTCCTTGAAAACATGTGGAAACCATATTTTGGCCTACTTTTTCACAATAAGTACAAGATGCCATAATTTTGGCCGGTATTCTGAAAGTTGTTCACAAGGCCTCTACCTTTACCATTAAGTGCTTGCCAGCTTTGAATACTTGAAGAATTTAGTGAAACTATGAAAAAAATCACAACAACACAGAAAATGATCATCAAAATACAAGAAAAAAACAATAATACAACTCCTCCATCAATGCAGTATATATATAACTGAAAACGAAACATCAGTACTGCAGATCGATTCATTTTATCAAAAAAACGAAGTAAACAAGAAGAGAGAATCCCATTAACTGTTTTGTATTCAATACAGTAGTACAATGTTCTAAGCTTCATCTCAACTTATATAGAAGATACAATGCGCGCATAAAAGTAACTGTAAACCGAAGTAACTAATTTCTGCAGAGAGGTGTTTGATGAAGTCCTATGTTGTTCGATAAATCATACAGTACAGTTTTACAGATGAAAAGCACGACCTTCGACATCTTTGCGCAATCCACCTGACCTATACTGTAGTGTTAAACCAAATCAAGATTAACATATATACAAATCTCTCTTTAGTTATAAGCAATATTTGCAGAAAAGATATATGTGCGCATCATCATAAAAATACAAGTTGTTGAAGAAGTTAAATAAATTCAAACCAAAAATCGCGACGCGCGTGGGCTTGTTTGACTGCAAGTAAGTAACATATGGTGGTTCTGAGGAGGAGGAGGAAGTAGGATTTTTGATTAACTGACAGAAGCAGAGGAAAGCACAATCCCACCAAAAGCAAACAATATTTTTACCAATGGCTGGGCCTGTGCTTTCTCTCTTCTGTCAACTGAATCACACCTTCCCCCTTCTGCTTCCCCTCCAACCTGCAGCTGCAAGAACAAACTAATTCAACAGAAAATTAATTATATATGCAAACACAAATTAACGGGGAAAAATTCTGGGCCATTTTTGTTTTTTCTAAATAGTGAACAACTGAAACAAAATGAATGGAACAGTGAACAGAGTGCTGGAATGATATCTCTACAGAATCATCTAGATGATTAATATTCCATATATATATATATACTTATAGATATGTAACTTTGCTTGGAACCTTACGGCAAAATGCCAGTTGCGAAATCAAATATATATACTACTAGTAATTACTACCAAGTGGCTTCCGTCCATTACCCTCAGCCCTCACTTTCACCGACTGTAAAAAGCGTATAGTGACAGATATATAGGTGCTTTGCATGTATTTATGTGTACTTCAACAACATGCTTCTTTCTTATTCTTAATAATTGTTTGTTTGACTTTATTCAAGAATGTCTTTTTATGATGAAGTTCAACATATGTATAATAATAAAATATATATTGTGTACGGATCTTTTTTTTTAATTTTAAAAAGTGTACGGGTCAATTGTTGTCATGGTGAAATTATATGACAGGTTCATTTTATGGGGAAATTTTTGGGTGGTGTGTCCGCATCATGCGGACACACCTATTTTGTTCTAAAAACACACATGTTTTGATATAAAAAGTTAAAAATACAAAACACTCTCCAAAAATTTCCCTATTTTATGATACAAAATGTTATAGAAAAGTGAGTTGCATTGTATTAATTAATTCAGTTTTGTCTTATATTTTACCTACAATATTTCTACAACAGTTGCATTAATATCAAATTTGTTTGAACTGAATGGGATAAATTATTATATAAAGAGAAATGATACAGCCACAACGGATTGACACAACAAATTGACACAACAATCATCTACATCATTGATTGATTTGAGACCTATAATCATTGATCTAGGTCCCACAATAATCAATGGTATAGACGATTGTTGTGTAATCAAATTGGTTGTGTGAATAAGTTGTGGCTGTATCATTGCTCATATATATTATGTAAACGGGAATAAAAATAAAATGCTCTAGTATATGTCATTTGGTAAAACATTCATACAACAATTGCACCATAAAATTTCTCAAAAAGTAGGGTGAGTTGAACAAATCTCAATCATCGATCCTATTGGTATCACACATTAATACATGATGAATAATAACTCTTCTAAGATAGGAGCCCTTTAGTATATATATATATATATATATATATATATATATATATATATATATATATATATATATATATATTTTGTCTTCTTTTATTGATTCCATCATATTGATATCCAGCCAAACATTTGAATAATATAAATACAATGTTGATAGAGATATTTGAATAAATTAATGCATTTCTACTCTGATACCGATTAAATTATCATCATTTCCGAAATCTTAATATGTTAAGGAGCTAAGAAATTTATATGTTAAACACTACTTACCTCAACACGTGGAAGCAATATTTATATGATTTTGGAATACTATGATTTATGATATGTATTACAAAATGTGATAAATTTGTTTATACATACTACTAGATAGATAGATAGCTTAGCTAAGAAAAATGGACAAACTATCATATTTCAACCGACTTTTTTAAGGGAAGTTTTGATGTTTTCAACGGATTGAGAAAGTGAGCAAAGAAAGGAAAAGAGTTACCTATCAAATTTAATTACTCATGTCCTTGGAACAAGAAAAAAGAAAGTGAAAGATGCCTATCTATGTATGCAATTGCAATGGTGATAGAGGCATCTCTAAAGCATCGTTATTTGTTTTGTTTAACTAAACTTAGCCACATAATAATGACTTTTGTGTTGCAGTCTGCAGGATTCCATAAAACCGTCTCCATCTTCATAATTCACCTTAATTGGTCTTTAATTTGATGTAATAAGTTTCAAACAAAATAATAAAATGTTGTATATTCTATTATGTTACATCTCATCGTATCCGTTCCATTACTTAAATTCAAACGAGTTCAATGCATGTGTTATAATTAAGTAATGTTATCTTGTCCCAGAATGTTAACTAACTTTACTATGATTCCTCAGATGGAATAGGTTTGATGCGGAGGGAGTCGGGTATTGGAAATACTGCAGCACATTTACAAGACTGAAGCAACATTTTACAAGACTGAAGCAAGGTTCTCAGTGGCATTTGATCGAACACTTTGACCAAAAAGAAGTTGAAGTTTGTTAGAGCGGTTAGGGAAGTTGTAACTGCCAATTGGCACAACTAGCTGTAGGATAAGTCTATATATACACATATGAAATGTAATCATTCTCTTAACTTGAATGAATATACAGATTCTTCTTCTTCATTTTTAAATGGTTGTTTTCCCGCCTTTCTGTTTTTCTTTCAGTTTTGATGTTCATCAAGTTCTAGTTGATTAGAACTTGAATTTCCACATGGTATCAGAGCGTTTTCATTGATGTTTCCGCGTTTTTCCTGATTTTCTTTGAAGATCTGTCATCTTCGTTTCTTTTCTATCTGTTTTTGTTGTGTTTCCTGGAGTATTTCTGAGGTTTTCTGTGAAAAATGGCTCAGAATCAACAAATTTTACCAGGAAATCCACTTTATATACATCCTAGTGAGAATCCATCGTTGATCTTGGTCCAACCTCCGTTGAACAACAAGAATTGGCATCCATGGAGCTGGTCTATGAAGAGTCAGCTGATTACGAAGAACAAGATTGGGTTTATAGACGGTTCGATTGAAAGGCCGGCTGAGAATTCTCCTAATTTCCAGGTATGGCAGCAATGTAATGCGTTTGTTACTGGTTGGATTGTTAATTCAGTAATTCCTTCGATAGCACAAAGTATTATGTAAAACCAAGTGCTAGGATCATTTGGTTGGATCTTGAATCAAGGTTTTCAAGGTTGGATGTGTTTAGAGTTTCGGATTTGTTGGAAGAAGTTCATACTGCTAAACAGGGGTCCTTGGATGTAACTCTTAGGATCAAACGCTACTTTACCAAAGTAAAGACACTTTGGGATGAAATTGATCTGTACACCCAGGACTACACTACCCACTTGTAAGTGACACCCGTGATGCCATGGGCGGAATGGATTACCACAATAAATCAAGGTGTTGACCTTCTCTCGATACCAATTCTTAGGATCAAGCGCTTACTTACCGTTGTAAAAAAAGTGGTTAGATTCTTAAATCACACCATTCTGACCCCATGGGTTGAACTAACATGGGAGGCGAGTCTTGCACACAGCGATAATTAGTTATTTTACCAAAGTAAAGACACTTTGGGATGAAATTGATCTCACGAGGCCTACACCTACTTGTAAGTGATCCTAGTGTACAATGTGAATAATCAAGGTGTTGCGTTTATGGCTTTGAAGGAAAAAGTGGTTAGATTCTTGAAGGCTTGAATCATGGCATTCAAAAGTCAGTATGAAACTTAACAGATCATGTACATCTTAAGATTCTTTATAATAGATCTTACAATGCAAACACAGGTCCCTCCAATCCAAACACAGGTTCATCACAAGGTCCTGCAGGCTTTACTAGGACTGCTAATACTGGAAATAATGCATATAAAAAGAACTATCAGGACAAGAAGAAGCTGCAGTGTACTTTCTGTGGCCTCATAGGTCATACAGTAGATAAGTGTTACAAGAAGCATGGATTCCCTCCTGGTTTTAAGTCAAGAAGCAGAGTTAATATGGTAGAAACTTCTGGAGATACTGTTGAAGAGTTTTGTGGTGGGAATGATACACAAGATCATGAGTCTTTTACCCTGAATAAGATGTAGTATCAACAGCTCATGAAGTTGCTGGATCCACAGAGATCAGAGGGCTTTTCACACATGGCCAATCAAGCTACTGCTCTTACAACAAATTTTGCACCAACACAAGATACATCAGGTTCTTCTAATCCTTCTGTCATATGGGTAATAGATAGTGGGGCTACTGATCATATAGTTAACAGGATTGAATTGTTGGTTAATGCTAAACCTGTTAACAATATGATATTAGGTTTGCCAAATGGTTCTACTGTCAAAGTTTCACACATAGGGCAAGTACATGTCAATGCTGGTTTAATGTTGCCTAATGTTTTGTGTATTCCAGAATTCAAGTTTAACTTGATATCCTTAGCTAAACTAACAAATGATCCTGTGTTATCTGTTGTTTTTGTGCTTAACAAATGCTTGATACAGGACACGAAAGCTGGGAATCTGATTGGATCAGCTAGTAAGAAAGATGGATACATGCTAGATGCTGGTTATTCCACTTTGACTGACAAGCATGAAGTTTTAGCTGTTACAAGTAGTATTTCTGATGAGCAACTTTGGCATTATAGATTAGGGCATCTATCTCACAAAAGATTAGTAGATTTACATTTGAATAATTGTCCTAATTCTGTAAAAACTGTTTGCCATATTTACCATTTAGCCAAACATAAAAGAAGTTCTTTTCCTTTGAGTTCAAGTTCTGTTAATGGCATTTTTTATCTGGTTCATGCTGATATATGGGGGCCTTATAGGCAAGCTACAGTGCATAATCAAACCTATTTTCTAACTATTGTTGATGATTTTTCTAGATTCATATGGATATTTCTGATGAAATGTAAATCAGAGGCAAGGGAGCTTATTAAGTCTTTTTTCCAGTATGCATATGTACAGTTTAACAAACACATCAAGGTGTTAAGAACCGACAATGGTCATGAATTCAACATTCCTGAGTTTTATAAAGAAAAGGGAGCAATACATCAAACTTCTTGTGTAGATACCCCTCAGCAAAATGGTATAGTAGAAAGAAAACATCAACACATCATGAATGTAGCTAGATCCTTGAAGTTTCAGTCTAATTTACCATTGAAATATTGGGGGTATTGTGTATTACATGCTGTCACATTGATCAATATCACACCATCTCCTATCATACATAATCAAACACCTTTTCAGAAGCTGTATGATAAGACACCAGCTTATGATGATCTGAAAGTGTTTGGTTGCCTTGCATACGCATCTACTCCTGCACATAACAGGGCTAAATTTGAACCTAGGGCTAAAGAGTGCATTTACATTGGAATTCCACAATATACAAAAGGACATATACTGTTAGATAAGTCTACTAGAGACATTTTTGTATCTAGGGATGTCAAATTCTATGAAACAATATTTCCTTTACACAAAACAGATACAGGTTCTTCCACAGAGGCAATTCCTCTACCAGTCCCATATTTGGATGCCACAGAGCCTACAATGCCTAATATGCATCAGGCTGTACTAGAAATTGATCCAGTCCTTACACAAGAACAACAACAACATGAAATGGTTGATGTACCTCCTGTTACTAGAAGATCAACAAGGGCCAGACAGCAGCCTTCCTACTTACAACAGTACATCTGTCCTACCAAGAAATCTCCACATATGATCAATAATGTGGTCAGTTATGACTCTATAACCAATGGATACAAGAAATTTGTGTGTTTATCAGATACCTTGACTGAACCAAAGACTTATAATCAGGCCATAAAACATGACTGCTGGAAAGAATCCATGAAGAAAGAGTTAGATGCACTACAAGCAACACATACTTGGGAAGTGGTTACTCTTCCTCCTGGCAAGAAGACCATAGGCTCTAAGTGGGTGTACAAGATCAAATACCATGATGATCGTTCTATAGAGAGGTATAAGGCAAGGTTGGTGGCAAATGGTTACACACAGACCTATGGAATAGATTATGAAGAAACTTTCTCTCCAGTTGCAAAGGTGACAACAATCAGAACATTATTGGCATTAGCTGCATCAAAAGATTGGCACATACACCAAATGGATGTGAACAATGCATTCGTTCATGGAGAATTAGATGAAGAAGTCTATATGGATTTACCATTAGGGTTCAAATCAGACAAGCCTAATCAAGTATGTAGATTGACCAAATCCTTATATGGTCTTAAACAGGCTAGCAGACAGTGGAACACAAAGTTAACTGATGCATTAACAGAAATTGGCTTTGTGAAATCACCACATGATCATAGTCTCTTTACTAGAGGATCAGCAGATACATTTGTGGCTCTACTGGTGTATGTAGATGATATTATAGCTACCAGTGCATCAATGAATCCTATAAATGAAGTGAAGCAAGTTTTACACAGAAAGTTTCAGATTAAAGACATTGGCAGTTTGAGATACTTCTTAGGAGTTGAGGTGGCTAGAACAGACAAAGGGATTTCTATAAATCAGAGGAAATATACTGTAAATCTTCTTCAAGAATATGGCTTTACTGAAGCTAAACCAGTCAATACACCTCTCCATTCCAAACAGAAACTTACTGCAGGAGACTCAGAAGTACTTTCAGACAATACATCATACAGAACATTGGTAGGAAAACTCATATATTTGTCCTTCACAAGACCAGATATAACATATGCAGTACAGCAGTTAAGTCAACATTTATCAAATCCAACAGTCAATCATATGCAAGCAGCACATAGGGTACTAAGGTATCTTAAGAAGAACCGGGCCAAGGTTTATTATTCCCAGCAAACAATGATCTACAGCTGAGAGGCTACACAGATTCAGACTGGGCTGGTTGTGAAGAATCAAGGAAATCTATATCTGGTTATATTATGTTCTTAGGGGGAGCTCCAATATCCTGGAAAGCCAAAAAGCATACCACCATAGCTAGAAGTTCTTCAGATGCTGAATATAGAGCAATGGCTAGTGCCACATGTGAATTACAATGGTTAGTTTACATTATGAAAGACTTACAGATACCTGTGCATTTACCACTGTTACTATTTTGTGATAATGCAAGTGCAATTCACATTGCTAAAAATCTTATATTCCATGAGAGAACCAAGCACATAGAACTGGATTGCCACATAACAAGGGCCAAAGTGCAGTCTGGTTTCTTAAAACTAATGCCTGTTAGAACTCAGTACCAACTAGCTGACATTCTAACAAAACCATTAGATGCTCCTATGTTCCAGTATTTCTTGAGTAAAATAGGAGTTCATTCCATTTTTCAACCAAATTTGCTAACTACCACATCCTCGAATCCAATTCGATTACAAGCATTGGAAATATCTGCGAAAGACATTTACAAGATCAAGTTCAAGTCATCACATAGCCAGCTTGATGGGGGCTATTGGAAATATCTGCGAAAGACATTTACAAGATCAAGCAAGGTTCTCAAAGGGAATTTGATCGAACACTTTGACCAAAAGAAGTTGAAGTTTGTTAGAGCGGTTAGGGAAGTTGTAACTGCCAATTGGCACAACTAGCTGTAGGATAAGTCTATATATACACATATGAAATGTAATCATTCTCTTAACTTGAATGAATATACAGATTCTTCTTCTTCATTTTTAAATGGTTGTTTTCCCGCCTTTCTGTTTTTCTTTCAGTTTTGATGTTCATCAAGTTCTAGTTGATTAGAACTTGAATTTCCACATCGGGGTGATGATATTACCACCGTTTTGCTTTGGACCGGAGACGAGGGGACTCTGAGTTGCTTTTTTAATTATTTTTGTGTGAGAATATTATATAGACTTAATTAAGTGTTGACATAAATCATTCATCTATATATAAACTATGCTTCCGTCATTGGACATGGATATGATGAAATAGATCGAATGAAATTCCATTATATATATGATCGATGGAATCATAATTCCATGTTTCATTCAAAAAATGGATATGCAGGTTGTAGCATAATGAAAATATCATGTCGTTACCGCCACCTTGCCTCCACCACTCACTACCTACCGTCATCCACGGCCACCACTCACCACCATCAATTCGGCCACTACCTACCACCTTTTAGCCAATGACTATACCAGAAATCGTTAATATAGAAATCGGGTTGATATTGGGGTAATTAAGCTTCATGATGATAGCCCAATTAGTTTACAAGAATTTCGAAGAATAACTATAGCTGAGTCAATTGTTATTGAATGCCTACGTATCCAGAAATTTTGAGATCAAGCTAATAACGTAGTTTTGATTTATTAGGATGAAGATTCTTTTATAGGCCCCCCCTCATTGGGGTGTTGAATGTGTAAGCATTGAAGTCATGGTCAATGACTAATAACCGCTATGTGGATAGTTAAGATGTAATCATGGCATATGAGCGTGAATCATGAAGACATTATGATATCGTGGGTTAAAGTCTTGTTGACTATATAACTGCTACTTGAGTTCGATGAAGGCTTGTACCGAGCTGTGAGTCCCAGACCGAGGTGAACCTACACCATGTCATTGACATGAGCTGGTGATTATCTCACTTCGACTGATCATAAGAGATAGAGGACGACCTTCTCTATGTCGAACAAAAGACAACATGCGCCATGCCGATGTGTTAAGGGCGGCATGTGTTTTATAAAGTCCACTCTGTTGAGACCAATGTATGTTCAAGGCTCTATGTCGAGATGAGCCTATTAGGCATGTTTTACTTAAAAGGCCTAAACTGAATCTTTGAGTGCCACGTGTATGAGGTCGGGTCATACCCATGTCAAAAGCCCTCCAGACCTGAGCTGAGATGTAAATCCTAGGTTAGGTCTTGTTGAAATTATTGGAACATAAAATAAAAGACTAAATAAAATGTGGAATCATCATTAATCAGGAAGTATTCAAGTTAAGTTACATAGTGTTGATGGTGGAGTATTTATAGATTATATTCTTCATTAGTTAGTTACAAACGGTTACAACCGAAACAATTTATCTCAACTGTGTTGAATTTAGTTGCGTTGAATTTAGTTGTGATCTTCTTAGGTGATCTGACAGCTTCAAATCTGAATCTGTTCTTCTCATTTAAATGCTTTCAACTGACTATTCTGATATCACAAGTGTATGCACATCCTCCTTGCATACATTTTTTTATTCAAGTCATATATGTTAACACCCCCTCAAGCTGGGAGTGGTAAAAAGTCAACTTGCAAACCATGCTTGATCCAACACTCCTTTATTCAGTGGAATGTGGCTATAAAACCTTGGAAATGCCAATCTTATCCAACAAAATAGCAAAAAGCAGGTGCTTCCAAATCTTTAGTAAGAATATCAACAAGACGCTCATTTGTATGAACATACGTTAATATGATCAATCTAGATTGCACCTTTTCTCTGACCAAGCGACAATCAATTTCAATGTGCTTGGTCCTTTCATGAAAAATAGGACCATGAACAATGTGAATTTCACTAGAGTTATCACGAAATAAAACTGTGGGGATCTGAACTGGAATCTTTAGATCCTGTAAAATATAAATCAACCACTGAATCTCACAAGTTGCATTTTCAATGTCATTCATATTTGGAAAGAAAATTCCTTTGCGGATTACTTTTCCTAAATATCATATAACGAGAAGCGTGTGAGTTGCTTTCATATGATTTTTAGTTGGTACATCTAAAAACTGGATCAGCTGTTGAACTGCGAAATCTATGCCAAGTCTTGTGAAAGTGAGATAAATCAGCTTTCCAACTAAGGACATGTATAGTTGTGTTATCATCCAGTAAAGTTGAATTTCCATGCTGCAATGTCTGCTTAGATTCCATTGGAGTTTTAACAGGTTTAGCACCCAAAAACTCATAGTCTTCTAACAGATCAAAGTGTATTTCCTTTGAGAAATTGAAATACTATCAGGTGATATTGCATCTTCACTTCCCAAAAAATATCTGAGTTTTCCAAGATCCTTAATCTTGGACTGATTGTGTAGATGATCTTTAACTGACTGGATATTCTTATAAACTGGACTGGCTACAATGATAATATCCACATACACTAGCAATGCAATGAATTATTTCTAGAACCTCTTGTAAATAAAGTGTGATCATTTTTGGATTGAACAAATCCATGATGTTCCAAGGATTCTTTCAACTTGCAATTCCATTCTCTTCTTGCTTGTTTCAGTTCATGTAAGTACTTAACTAATCCGCAAACCTGATTTGGTGTGTCAGTCTTAAAACCTTGAGGTGGCTGCATATAAACCTCTTCCTTTAAGTCTTCATGAAGGAATGCATTGTTGACATCCATATGATGAAGATGTCAGTTGTTCGTTGCTGCAACTTTCAACATAGTTCTGACTGTTGTGATTTTCACAACATGTGAAAAAAATCTCTTGATAATCAATCTCATAGGTGTTAGTGTACCCCTTTGCCACAAATCTGGCATTGTACCTCTCATCTGATCCATCAAGGTTGTATTTCACTTTATACAACCATTTTCATCCAATAGGTTTCTTACTATATGGCAATGTAACAATCTTCCATGTGTTTGTAGTCTTCAATGCTCAATCTCTTTCTGCATTACCTCTTTCCATTCATCATGCTTGATAGCTTGATTGTATGTCTTTGGCTCTTTGATGGCATCAATAGCACAGACATTCTTAGCGTACACAACTGATAATATGTACATACTTATAACTTGATTCAGCAAATGAGGGGTTTGAACAACATGAACACTTCTTGATAAAAGTTTGGTGGATTTATAGTCTCCTCAATTGAACATGTGAAGTTGTATGATCAGGTGGATTTGATCCTCCACTGGACTCCTCAGCTGCATTTGATCCTCTAGTGGACTCTTTGATAGGAACCAACTTTACAAGACATTTGCATGCTGATTCATTACGATTATCACATTTCTGGCATGTTTTGGGTGAGTTTAGACCCTATTTTGAGTATTAAATGAGGTTTTATTGCACGGCGAGTGACTGTCGTTTTTTTGTAAACTCGACCTTATTTTAGCATTTTATACTCGTTTTTCCCGAGCACCCGTAGTTTGCGGGGTTATGCGTTTGCTTGTTGTTTTCATATGGATACAGGACTAGGGTGTCTCGAGAGCCCGAAAGGCGAGAAGTATGATGATAAGTGTGATCAAGGTGCAAGAATGAGCCAAGGAAGAAGAAAGAATAAGAAAAGGAAGAGAAATAGTTGTTGCTCTCACCATATGTTCACTTCATCAGCATTTTGACCGATTATGGAGGCATTTTCTGGTCATGGTGTCTTCACGAAAGTTGTAGATAATTCAAAGATCTTTCTACTGGTTTTGAATCACCCCAATCAGAGGTCGGATGAAGAAGTTATGAAGTGTTTACTGCAGAGCTGTCAGAAATGGAGCAATCTGGAGGCAAAACCAGAGAGTTGTCCGTACGGATGACACATTTTGTCCGTACGGACGGCTGGAAAATGATGAACTATCCGTACGGATGGCCTTTTATCCGTACGGACAAGTGCCCTGGACTATAAAAACACCTCAAACATCGCAGCAGCAGCAGCAGGTTCAGTTTCCACCAGTCCGGTCCTTTGAGCTGCATTTTGACCCATCGAGGAAGCATTTTCTGGTCAAGTCGTCTTCATGGAAGTCGTAGGGAATTGAACGAGCTTTCCGACGCACCCTGAATCATTCAATTCGGAGCTACACACAGGGAGATTTTAATGATTTACTGAAGACGGGTCAAACGAGCCGAGTTGGTCGGCCCACCAGCTCAAACTCGCGATTTTTGCACTATATAAGGGGCTCTCTAGTTGAGAGAGCCAAATACCCTCATTTCTTTCGGCATGGACTGAGCTCGAGGCCGGCTTAGGTGCTCAACCCAGCCGCTCCGGCGGCTGTTATGCAGGTTGACATCTAAATAGTCGGATCAAGGCTTGGGCCCGTGCTTTTAGTTTAGATCTTTAGTTTTGTTATGATAGTCGAACGCGGTATTCGATCGTTTGCTTGTGGATTTCGCGTCGCGGGTCACGGTTGGGATTAAAGACTGGATCTTTTGTCGATTTGGGACATGGGCTTTCAGATCTAATGTATGTCGATGTCGATCTTGTGAGTTTCCTTTGTCGATTTGCTTTCTCTCGATTTTGCTTTGATTGTTTCGATCTTTTGTCGATGGGATTGCTTGTTGTTGTTGGTTCATGCTTTAAATCCCTTTTTCGTGCCGTAGTTTAGTATGGGCTTCGATCGTTTATCCCGTTGGTGTGCTCTTTGTTCATCGATTTTAACACATGTTTTGTATTCGACCCAATTTCCTCGTGGGATCGACCCCGTACTCTTTGCCATTCTACTACGATCGACCCGGTGTTTGGCCGGTTAGAGAGTGGTTTCACGGTATATGAGTTTCGTGGATTATAAATATTGTTTGGTTTTTGGATCGTGAAAAATCCTCTCATCAAAATGGCGCCGTTGCCGGGGAAATTGTTTAAAAGTCGAATTTGTGTTTGGTCGTGAACGAAAAGAAAAAAAAATGAAAAATATGAAAACATGTTGATAATGTTGTGCTTAGACTAGGTTTGATTGCAATTTTGGTACTTAGCTTCTTCGGAGGTTGATATCTTGTAGGTTGTCCTAGAACTTGGGCCTAAGTGTTTATCATCTTGTTTTATTTAGATTTCGATAGGAGCCATGGGATGTTGAAGTGATTTTGTCTTGAACCCGGATTGAATACGACTTTGGTACTTAGTCTCTTCGGAGATTGATATCGTCTAAGTCGGGCTAGAACCCCAGGGCTCGTGACCTTCGACTATCATGACTTTTTGAGGGGTTTAAAATATCGTGTGTGTGTGTGTTGTGGAAAAAAAAGGAAAAAAAAAAAAAAAAAAAAAAAAAATCGAACTCGTTTTTCATGATGCTTGCTATTTGTATTCTTTTTGAGTTGTTGATCTTTTTGAGTTCGGATTTTGGTTGATGGTTTTGATGATACTTGTTTGAAATGAAATATTTGAATTGTTGTTTTGAGTCTTTTGTGGTTTGAGTCCGTTTTGGTGTCACTATGTCGAGCCAACGACGTAAAAAAAAGGCGCTCGGTGGGAGGCAACCCATCATTTCCTGTGTTTTTGCTGGTTTTGAATTCGTTTTTACGTGTTTTGGTGTTGAGGATTGAATCCGGATGATCCCGAGGGCCTTCATGCTTAAAATTCACTTTTCCTCTGTTTTTATCCTTGTCCGACGGACACACACCCCATCCGTCCGGATGGATCTGGGTTTTACAATGATCTTGGCATTCACTTGTCCGGACGGACAAACATACCCATCCGTCCGGATATATCACCGGTTTTGACTTGGGTTAAGATTTTGTGTTGGGCACGCTTGGGCGTGATTGATTGTTATTAGATGTTTGAATCATATTTGACTATCTTTGTGACATACTTGTTCAAGTTTTCACGGACGTGGCGAGGTCGCTTTATTTTATCACCCCGGATTCTCCCATATTATATGCTTTGGCACGCGACCATGTCCCGTGCATGTATTTCTTGGATGTTTTTCAATGACTAGGGATTCGGGATGGACTACTTTACCGACCGTTACGGGACTTGATCGCGCCGTTTGCCGGGCTCATAAGCTAAGTCTTTCTTTTCTCTCGTTCACACACCGAGGACGGTGCTTCACTTAAGTTTGGGGGGGACGACTTAGCTTATTCGTTTGTTCTTAAAAGTATTATGCCATGATGTGATAAACTTGGTTTTTACTCGTTTCCGAGTCGATTTTTTTAGGCCGTTTTTCAAAATTTTCCAAGATTTTAACACCACGTTATATGCATGCTGTTCACAATTGAGTGGTGAAAGGTCTTTAGTTTTGTGAATGTCTCACAGTGAATCTATATTGTCATGATATGGAACACTTTTTAGTACACGTTTGACGACGTTTTTGCTTATCACGATTACTTTACACACTTGTACCCCTAGTTTCGAGGCGAAATAGAAGGATTAGCCTTGGTAGGAACACGGGATGACAGTTTTGGCGTTCTTTTTGACCCTACTTTAGCCAAATAAGCCTGAGCCGAATGTTTGACCTTCGTAGCCCCTCTCAGCCTTGATAGAATGGTCCGACCACCATTCTCTTTATAGCCGTTTTCATTACTTAGTCGAAACCTACCTTGAGCCTTATTTTGGTCACATTCCTTCATTTGACCCTACGAGTGGACTTAGTCTCTTGTTAAACCACACTTGCCAAGGCAAGTGTGGGGTGAGAGATGTTGTTTTTGAGTCGGGTTGTTGTTTCCTCAGTTTTAGAGCTATAAGGAGAGGAGGAGCTCAGTGGGGCTGGATGCTCGGGTTTCATTTCAAAAAAAAAAAACAAATCAAATAATTGTATTGTATATAGAAATAAAGGGTTGAAAAAGGCAATGAGCTTAAAGCAATGATGATGTTAGGGTTGGGATAGTCGATAGGTACTAAGTATTCGAGCTCACCTCACGACACTTGAAACATAGTCGAGTTTGGCAATGAGTTCGGGTATTTCAGTATCCTATAGTTCCCAAAGTGTCGAAAATAATCAAAAAGGAGTTTGGTGGGTTTGTTTGGTAAAGAAGGCGTGGTACGTGTTTGGATTATGTTCACTGTGCTTCTTTTCTCCGCTTTCCCAAATTACCCTTTTCGATTAACCGAATTTACCTAGCCTAACGTTATAACCATTCAAGTCTGTTTGGACCGTGTTTAACCTTGGTTAGTCCCGATTAGTGGAGATTCTAGGAAGGGCAAGATTGTGTTAAGTCATTTGTCCGGTAGTCCAAGCCCGAAATCGTATTAAGCATAAGTCGTCGTCATTCAACACACACTCACTCCGTGTCATGATCTAGTAGTGTCAAAGTAATGCATTCACTTAACTAAGTTCTTTTCACCTCGATATTTTGAAATGCATGCATGTACCGTAAAGTTGATTCCTTGGTATTGTTTGAACGCCTAATTTACTCGAGGACGAGTAAAGGCTAAGTGTGGGGTGGTGATAGAACCAACTTTACATAGACATTTCTGTCTGATTCAGCCCACGATTATCACATTTCGGCATGTTTCGGGTGAGTTTAGACCCTATTTTGAGTATTAAATGAGGTTTTATTGCACGGCGTAGTATCGTTTTTTTCAGTAAACTCGACCTTATTTTAGCATTTTATACTCGTTTTTCCCGAGCACCCGTAGTTTGCGGGGTTATGCGTTTGCTTGTTGTTTTCATATGGATGCAGGACTAGGGTGTCTCGAGAGCCCGAAAGGCGAGAAGTATGATGATAAGTGTGATCAAGGTGCAAGAATGAGCCAAGGAAGAAGAAAGAATAAGAAAAGGAAGAGAAATAGTTGTTGCTCTCACCATATGTTCACTTCATCAGCATTTTGACCGATTATGGAGGCATTTTCTGGTCATGGTGTCTTCACGAAAGTCGTAGGGAATTGAACGAGCTTTCCGACGCACCCTGAATCATTCAATTCGGAGCTACACACAGGGAGATTTTAATGATTTACTGAAGACGGGTCAAACGAGCCGAGTTGGTCGGCCCACCAGCTCAAACTCGCGATTTTTGCACTATATAAGGGGCTCTCTAGTTGAGAGAGCCAAATACCCTCATTTCTTTCGGCATGGACTGAGCTCGAGGCCGGCTTAGGTGCTCAACCCAGCCGCTCCGGCGGCTGTTATGCAGGTTGACATCTAAATAGTCGGATCAAGGCTTGGGCCCGTGCTTTTAGTTTAGATCTTTAGTTTTGTTATGATAGTCGAACGCGGTATTCGATCGTTTGCTTGTGGATTTCGCGTCGCGGGTCACGGTTGGGATTAAAGACTGGATCTTTTGTCGATTTGGGACATGGGCTTTCAGATCTAATGTATGTCGATGTCGATCTTGTGAGTTTCCTTTGTCGATTTGCTTTCTCTCGATTTTGCTTTGATTGTTTCGATCTTTTGTCGATGGGATTGCTTGTTGTTGTTGGTTCATGCTTTAAATCCCTTTTTCGTGCCGTAGTTTAGTATGGGCTTCGATCGTTTATCCCGTTGGTGTGCTCTTTGTTCATCTATTTTAACACAGGTTTCGTATTCGACCCAATTTCCTCGTGGGATCGACCCCGTACTCTTTGCCATTCTACTACGATCGACCCGGTGTTTGGCCGGTTAGAGAGTGGTTTCACGGTATATGAGTTTCATGGATTATAAATATTGTTTGGTTTTTGGATCGTGAAAAATCCTCTCATCACTCTTCAACTGGATTACTCAGTTGGTCCTTAAAATTGTCCAAGACATGTAGTGGTAATGGCATATCAGCGGGGTATCTTGCTTTTCCTAGAACTTGTTTGAATAAAGGAAAGTAAGTCTCATATAACTAAGAGTTTCTAGCAACAAAATATCTATGTTGGTGATATCCAAGAGAATACCTCCCTCGGAAGTGTTCGTATTCTCAAGATAGAAACAAGTGTTAGGAAATCAACTAGTTTACGCAGCGGAATTTAAAAAATTGATTTCCTTTTCAGGACCGACTTTGTTTAAACAGTAAACATAAAAGTAGTAGACGAAGAAAATACCTTGGATGATCTAAAATATCGAAGCTTTAACGTCTACGGAAGAGTAGTAGTGGTGCACGGAGTCACCCAAGCGTTCGGCCTCTATTGATAATCCACACAAACAACCCGCCGGAATCCCGTCTTGGATTGCTACTAGAAAAACTCGGTTGCTAGACCGACCTTTTTCTCTCTCTCTCTCTCTCGTAACTCTCTAAAGGGAGCTCTCTATTTTTCCAGGAATAATAGAACTCTTGCAATTGTAATGACACAAAAGAGATTGACACTCACTGCATATTTATAGTGGTGTATGCGCCCCTGTGTCCCATTCTCAATGGGAAGAGTTCCTGCTTGGAATGAGGAGAAAGTAAACATTTTCCTGATAATATAGGGAAATTATATATTCTAGATTTATCTCTTTTAATTTAATATCTTATATTAAATAATCTATTTTTTTTTGTTGAGAAAACTACCAAATTTATTAAATCGCATCCGCCAAACAGGCGGTAATAACATCAGTCGGAGGCTCAACACCCCAATGAACTCTACCCTGAGCCAACAAAGCATGTCTCGCCAGTAAATGCGCAGGGACATTCCCCGTACGCCGAATAAAAGTAAAAGAAACGGAATGAAAAAGACTACGCCTAGAGAGGCAATTCTGCGCAAGGCATCCAAGAGCCGAAATATCCTCAACATGCCGATTGAGCCGTTGGACACATGCCAAACAATCACTTTCCACTACCAAAGTTAGAAATCCCAGCGACGCCGCCTCCATCAAAGCCAAATCAACCGCTTCCATCTCCATAAATTCCACTGCCGCACCTGGATCAAAATGATATGAAAAAGCCACCTGAACCGCACCCTGGTGGTCACGAAACAACACACCAACCCCTGCCCCGTGATCCGTAACCGACGCATCTACATTGCATTTGATCACTCCCTCGACCGGTCTCATCCATTTATCCACATAGTGCTGCCGGGGCTGTAACACTCGAAAGGCTGTCACAGCTTCGACGTACTCCCTAGCCGCAACCGAAGACTGCTCGCAGATTGCCCCTACCCTCACCGCCTGACCATCAAAAACAGCCGAACAACGAGCTTTCCAAATGCCCCATAGCAGCCAGACAAATTGGGCTACCTGACCTACCCCAACCTCCTCCACCATCCGAAGAAAGAGCTCCCCAAAGGAAGAGGAGTCAAGGCGCCCTAACACCTGACCAAAAGGGGATTCCCTCCAGACCCGAACCGCCAACTCGCACTGAAACAAAGTGTGTTTGAGAGTCTCTACCGATCCCCCACATGCCAGGCAAAGTCCATCCTCATCTGCCGACGCAGCAATCCTTGGCCAATAGCTAAACAATCATGCAGGCACCGCCACAAGAAATGATGAATACGTGGCTACACTGGGAGGGCCCAACACAACTGCCACACCTTATCCCTCCCCGCAGAAGTGGATGGCCGCGCCGCCGAGAGTGAAGGCCGGTACAATGTAAGAGCTAGATAGTACCCAGACCTCACTTTATATACTCCCTTTCGGTCATAATGCCATATCCGCCTATCCGAATGAGAGCCTGGGGCAACCGTAGTTGCCAGAATCGCATCACTTTCCCATGGTCGGAATAAACCCCTAACTCGATTAACATCCCAACTTCGTGTATTGGGGAGAAAGAGCTCTGAAACCTTTGCTGTGACAACCAACCCATGCCCAACAAATGGTATTCGAAACGACGGGGCCTGCTCCGTCCAAGCATCCATAAAAATGAACACCGAATCCCCATCACCTACACGCCATCGCATCCCGCTGACCATTAAATCCCTCCCTTCCATGATACTACGCCACAAAAAAGAAGATCGGGCACCCAAACGAGCCCCTAAGAAAGTGCCCATCCATAGCCATAGTACTTCGCCTGCGAGGGATACCGAAGACTTGTCCCGGAACAACCCTCCTGATACCGGCAGTGACCGATTTGATAAAAAAAACTCCTTCCCGCCCGGAGATAGCAACTTGTCCTTCCACTGAACCTCCTTCCCCTCGCCGGAGATAGCAACTTCTTCCTTCCATTTTATCCTTAAGATATCCAAAAACCCGACGTTTATTCCGGCCTGTGAGATACGGCATGCCCAAATACTTCCCCGATCCATCTCCAAGGGGAATCTGCAGCCAATCTGAAATCTGCTCTCGCCGCTCCAGCGGAATTATGTCCGCAAAATACAAGCTTGACTTATGGAAATTAATTGCCTAACCCGAAAGCGATCCGTACCTATCAAACAGTTCCAAAAGCGTCTCTACTGCCACATCCAACACCTCGAAAAAGAGCATATAGTCATCCGCAAAAAGTAGGTGTGAGACAGAGACCTCTAACTCTCTCCCAAAAATGATGCCACGCAGCAAATGCACTCTTTATCGACATAATCATTTAATAAAGTCAGAAACCCTTCCGCAGAGATAATGAATGAGAAAAGGTGACAAGGGGTCCCCTTGCCGAATCCCACGTGTTGGAATAATCCTTCTGCTCGGCCGCCCGTTAATTAGAACCTGGTAAGATGCAGTGGAGACGCACCGACGAACGAGACTCACAAATGACGGCGGAAACCCCATACGCTCCATCACTCCCCAAAGGTACCTCCACTCAACCCTATCAAAAGCTTTTGCCATATCTAACTTCAGGGCCGCATGGTTATGGCATCCATGCGCACCTGACTTCAAGGAATGGAAAGCCTCAAAAGCAATAATCGCATTGTCAGTAATCAAGCGGCCCGAAACAAAAGCGCTCTGATTCCCAGAGATAACATCGTTGATAACCCCTTTTAGCCTATTCACCACCACCCGCGAGATCAATTTATAAAGCGAGTTGCACAATGAGATCGGACGCAGCTCCGTCATGACCGTGGGTCTGGCGACCTTCGGAATAAGCGAGATGTAAGTTTCATTCATCCGTCCCAACTCCACCCCATCATTCAAGACCCCTAACACGACCTTAAGAATGTCTTCACCCACAATACCCCAACACTTCTGCAAGAAGACAACGTGCATCCCATCCGGCCCCGGTGACTTCCGCCTCGAAGTCGCTTTCAACGCAGCCAGACCTCTTCACGTAAACACCATTGCCAGGGCCTCGCCACGACTAACACCCAACTCCTGAAACTGCAGCCCTTCCAAATCAATATCAGCCCCATTTGAAGAATAAATCTCCCGAAAGTAACTAACTGCAACCCGTTCCAAATCTGCAGGCTCCACGCAGGGTACCCCCTGACTATCATACAAAATTTGAATAGTATTTCGAGCTCACCTGGATGAGGCTTTATGGTGAAAGTACGTTGTGTTCCTATCCATGGAGGCCAACCACTCCGCCCTACCACGTTGCCTCCAGTACTCTTCATCCATGGTCTGCCAATGATCAATCTGCTGAAGCAGATCTTTCTCCTGTTGAATAGAATAGTCAGATGATTCGCGCAGAAGCCGCAACTCTTCTTCCATTTCCGCCACACGTTTGCTCAAATGACCATGCCGCTGCGAACTCCATGACTTCAAACCCCTACGAACACGGACAATTCGATTCTCTAGCGAAGAGCCCCCTGAAATAACCTCTCCTTGCCAAGCATCCCGAAAGCATCCCTCAAACTCAGTATCAGATATCCAGAAAGGATCAAAGCGCGGTATCGGGGCCCATCTGACATTGCTACGAACAAAGGGATTCTCTGTAGAGAGTAAAATAGGCACATGGTCCGACCTCGAACTAGACAAATGATAGACCCTATGCTGTGGAAATAACGCCGCCACTCCAAATTGGCCACCCCCCGGTCTAAGCGAACCCGAGTGGTCCCATTACGCCAGGTGAACGGCTCCCCTGTGAACCCCAAATAAGTCAAGTCACAATCTAAGATAGCATTTTGAAAGCCCGCAATTTGCCTATATGGCCTCTCATTAGGCCCATCCTACTCCGTGCTTAACAATATCTCATTAAAATCGCCAGCAACCACCCACAGCAAAGTCAAGCGTTCATGCAATCGGCGTAACAGAGCCCACGAGTGCTCCCGCTCCCCAACAACTGGGTCCTCATAAAACCCTGTAAACCGCCACTGAGGCGAGTTGGCAGTGCGAATGATAGCATCTATATGACCTTTATTATAAGTTGTAATTAAAACATCCGTGTCATCGTTCCAAAGTAATGCCACACCTCCACTAGCCCCTTCACTACCAACAACAAGAGCACTTGAAAAACCCAAAGTACAACGCACATATTCAAATCTATTTTTACTCAATTTTGTTTCGGACAGAAATAAAATAGACGGCAAATGAATATTTACAAGACCTTTCAAAGCTTTGACTGCTCGGGGCTGGCCGAGTCCCCAGCAGTTCCAACATAAGAGTTTCATTGTGCCCGGTGGGCCTGCTCCTCGGCAGACTCCATCAATGGCAATTCAGTAAGTTGTTTTTTCCCGCCAGGCTCATCCTCTACCTCCGCAACATATTTCCTCTTCCCGCCCACCATCACCGGATCAGTCATTTCCACCACCACATTATTCGATCTCTCCAACCGCCGGTAACCCTTCCCCGAACCCACCACGCTCCGAGACCCCCCAACAGGGCTGGGTCCCCCATCAATCGGCTTCGTAACTGAAGCTACAACACCATCCACAGCTCCGCCACCTACCCGCACTAAACCATCATCAACCTGCCCCAGGGCTGGGTCACTCTCCCCCGCCTGTACAGCCACGGGTCCTCCCAACAAATGCAAAATATTCACTTCCTGAACCTCCATGCCCGCCACATCCACCGCTTTCAATATCTCCTCCACCAACTGAGTTCTCTTCGTTGCTCCTAACCGAGAGCCATAAGGGAGTTCGCGCTGCTGTGATAAAGGGACCTCCTCTCTCGTGTGCTTACAAAATCGCAATGTGTGGTCTAAGCAGCCACACTGAAAACATAAAATGGAAGCCGTTCATACCGTACCGCCCCCCGTACTTCCTCTCCGTCATCCCCTGTCAAACGCACCAGCCGCCGGAGAGGCCTGTTAGCCGCAACAAACAACCTGAATCTGAAGCAACGAATCCCCGTACGGACCTCCTCCCTCAATTGACCAACCTCACAGCCAAAATAACCAAGAAGCCGCCGCCCCACCTCCTGCGTATACAGCGGCAGGTCCTCTACCGTGACCCAAAAGTCTTGACCGTCAAAAAATCCCTCCTCTTTTTCCCAATTCAGCTGCCACGGTTTGACAACCAAAAGATAACCGTCAAAGCACCATGGCCCCTCTTCTAAAGCAAACTTGCGTCCTTCCTGCAAATCAAAAACACAATGAAACAAATTCCGGCCAACCCTAGTCGCCGTGAAACCGCCCGTTCTCAGACCCAGCCATGGCGATCTTGAACCCCCGCCGCCTCACATCTCTCGACGAGTAGGACCGCAAACCACGCTCACACACGCGCTCTTCGATTGATCCAAAGCCTGATCGGGCAAAAGACAAGACACGGACTCCTCCTCTGTGAGGGATAAAGTAAACAGCCGCTCCGGCAAGCCCTCTTTCTCCATGGTATGCGAAGAAGAAAAAGAGGGGAAAGAACGCCAGCGGCGGGTGAGACTTTAGAGAAGGGAATAGAATGAATAATAATCTATTTATTAAATTGCAAAATCTATGTGTATCAATATACGCACACATGCGCCACATACGTATACATTATATGTATATTTAATTAATCAACATAATTAATATCTTTTATTATATTTATTTATAATAAATAAATACCACAATATTAATTTATCACTATAACGCTTTATAGTCGAGATAAAAGTTTTTTTATTTGGTTATCACTATAACCGCATTTTAATCCGGCTAGATGTTCTTATGTGTGTGACCCGATAGACTTCCGAATATGTTGGTCGTAGGCATAAAGGGCATTTACTAAAATACCCTTCATACCTAACGATCATAAATAACATCTAGCAACACGTCATGACCCCCAATCATCGGAAGAGTCAAATGCAATGACTACTACATTTCATGTGGGACAGTTATCGTGTAAATAGAATCTTATCGCTGCTACAATATTCATACGGTCGTATCTCGAGTGACAATACATTTAACGACCGCATCTTATAATCCGGATATTATGCCCTCTCAAAGTAACTCATTTATGTTGGATCGATGCGCAGACACACTCTAGAGGGGGAGGGTGAATAGAGTGTGGGGGTATTTTAAGCCTTTTAAAACTTTTTAACACTTTCAAAACACTTAGGCAAGATATAGATAAAATCGGAGTATTCAAAAAACAATTAAACACATTTAATACAAATCTGGAAGCAAAAGATGTATCAAGTTAATGTGGCTAACTGTTGTACCTAGATAAAGTTAAACCACAGTTTGATTGACACTTTAAAAATACAGATTCAACTAATTAAGATGCAAGTTGATAAAAAACATACAGGTGCAAAACAGATTGGTCAAAAGTAAATTGTTATTACAGCTTATAGCAACGTTTTGGGAAAATCGTCACTAAAAGTTCAGTCACTTTTACTAAGAACATATGCAGGTCAAATTGCAGGTTCTAAATTAATTCAGAGCTGATCAACAAGTGAACAAAATTAAGAACAAAGCTGATTGAACAAAAAGAATTCATCAGGATGTAATACAAACACAACAGGCTTGTCTAGTACAGAAAGAGTTCAGCAGATCAATACAATCAATTTGCTACTGATTACAACAGATCAAAACGTAGACAATATGCAGTAGACTAACAGCAATTATACCATCCAAAACAGAATGCACATGGCTCGGCAGATCAAACAAGTACAACAGCTACACAATTTGCTACAGACCAATACAGCAGTGCAATAAGCAAAGAATGGCCTGAACTTTCAGTAAACCACAGAAGTGATAATCTGGTCCAATGGACTGGATTATCAAGCCTGAGGTCACAGGTGCTGAAATACAGGTTCATCCAACCTAATAAGAACTAAAACCTAAGCCATTGCAAGTTGTTCACAAGATTTGCAGGATGATCAAAGGCTCAACAAAGCAGCAGGCAAGACTCGGCAGAATATGATCAAGGTTCAGCAGATAAGCACAAGAAACTTGCAGACTGAATAAACAAGCAAAGGGGTGTTCTAAACTTGATTAACAGTGACAGTTAAGTCTACCGATGATCAAGTCTGGAACCAACAGGTTTTATGGGGAGAAACAAGAAAGACACCATAACTCCTATTGAACTGAGAATCAAGTATGCAGAGTATCATAATTTGACCTGTATTGCAAATAGTGGTGCTAAGTTCTGGTGAACTTTTGATGTAATCTAACTTGATGATGCTTGTTTCATACAAAGTATATCAGACAAAGCATTCAAGACATTCATACAAAGCAATAAAATTATAGAAGTAGAGAACACTGTTAATTATACAGGTTCCAACAAAGTTATGCATGAAACACCTAACTTTGCAGTCAACCATGTACCACACTTATGAGGACTGGATTTTTAACTTCCCTACAATGGGATTCTTTTTATTTGGATAGAAATGGTGTTACAAGAGATTATCCACAATGCAATCACAAGCCAAACCTGGACTCTCGCATATTGTATCGATAGGAAACTTTATCAGTCCTTCTGTCCCTCAGTACTTCTCTGTGGTGAAATAAGAATGATACTAGCCACTAAGTAATCAAATTTGTTAATAATCAACATCACGCAGCGGAATTCAAAATTTTATTTCCTTTGACCATGATCGACTTCGTTTAAGCAACAAACATAATAAGATAGTAGACGGTGGTTACCTTATCAGATCTAAAAGATCGACGCTTTGACCGTCTAAGGAGAGTAGTGGTGCATGGAGCCGCCCAAGCGTTCGGCCTCTTCCGCCAGTCCACACGAACAACCCGCTGGAATCCACCTTGGATTGCTACTAGAAAAACTCGGTTGCTAGACCAACCTTTTCTCTCTCATAAATCTCTCTCTAAGAAGCTCTCTATTTTTCACAAGACACTATTAGTCTCATGGAATTGTGATGTACAAAAGAGCTAGTCAACCCCTTGCTTATATAGGGAATGCGCCACTTATGTCTCCCAATCTGATTGGGAAAAGCTTCCTAGTAGATAGATAAGAAAGAAAATATTTTCCTAATAAAATAAGTAAAATACATTTGATTGATTTATCTAATTTAATATTCAATATCTTACATTAAATATATTTCTAAGATGTATATTGACAATATCTTATATTGAATATATCTTTATCTTATTACCATAAATCTATTTTCCAAATATCAATTAATATCCAATATTAATATTATGGTAATCTTATTAATTAAATTGCACAATCCAAGTGTATCTTATACAGCGCCACCTTTAGCCAAAGATTTGGCATCCGGAATATTCTTTAATTAATATAATGCTATGATTAATTAATTTGCAAAATACATGTATATCATATATACATAATTTTTGACTTTACATATCTAATATATGTATATTTAATTAATCAACATAATTAATATCTTGTATTATATTTATTTATAATAAATAAATACCACCATATTAATTTACCACTATAACCTTTATAGTATGGGATAAATTCTTTCCTTATATGGTTATCACTATAACCGCATTTTAATCCGGCTAGATGTTCTTATGTGTGTGACCCGATAGGCTTCCGAATATATTGGCCATAGGCACAAAGTGCAAATTACGAAAATGCCCTTCATACCTAACGATCACGGGATAGCGTCTAGTAACACACCATGACCCCAAATCACCGGAAGAGTCAAATGCAATGACAACTACCTTTCATGTGAAACAGGTACCGTGTAAATAGAATCATATCGCTGTAATAATACCCATACGGTCGTACGTCGAGTGTCAAGCATCAACGACCGTATCTTATAATTTGGATATCATACTCTCTCGAAGTAACTCGTTTACTTCCACTTTGCAAAGATTCACGAGAGTAAGACATTCCTTATAAGAAGGCCTTTTCGGATATTCACCCCTACTATTAGGGTACGCGATTTCCGGACGACCAAACACGTATACTCCGCATGCTTCAGTATCACACCCAATCACTACCGCATGATCTCCCCATGGCTAGGGAAAACCTCAATAGTGTCAAAGCATGACAATCCACACCGTGATGCCATGTAGACTCCGGTCCTAAGGATAATTACACAACCGCCACATAGTGTGACAATTAACAGTGTAAGTGAGTCAGTCTAACACACGCATTCTCTAATACACGTCCACATACAGTCCAAGTGTCTCTACACTTCGATAGACGTTATCTATCCATGCCTTTAAAGACAGAAGACATCTAATACGTGCTAGCCTGTTCGTACTATCAATGCCCTGTTTAATCGTACATAAGCCTAGAGACATTTAAGTATCAAACTTATTAAAGTGATTAGAGATCTCATAAACCATAATCGCCTATAATGGTTTCTCTATCACAGTTTAATACTAAGGACGTTATCATATAACAATTCATAATTGGTTCTTTAAAGAACAAATATATGACAACAGAAAATCCATTTATTA
This sequence comes from Gentiana macrophylla, assembly GCA_026214975.1. Taxonomy (NCBI): domain Eukaryota; kingdom Viridiplantae; phylum Streptophyta; class Magnoliopsida; order Gentianales; family Gentianaceae; genus Gentiana; species Gentiana macrophylla. The sequence continues at coordinate 112,790,014 of CM047808.1, forward strand.
TATATGTATAATCATAAAGAAATAGTAAAAATTATCCGACCCGATCGGTTCCGGTCCAACCCGATTGAGTTTAGGTCACTATTTCAACAATTCTGACAAACCAACTACAAACAACAAGACGATCAACATATCAAAAAGTTGGCTACAAAGTCTCAAAATAACTCAAAGTATGTAAAAGTTGAATCTCAAATGGGTTTCAAAGAAGATGAACAAAGCAAGAGCTTTGGCAATAGAAGTGATGTGATCTAGCCCAAAAAGACCGAAGATCAAAGCAAAGATTGGCATGGATGAGTTATTAACTAGTTATTGGAATTGTTTTCTTTTATTTTGCATTGAGTTTAGTTAATGAAGGTCTTATGGGCCTAAATGCTAGTATATTCCATCAAAAAAAGGTGCCTATATGATAGTATATTGGGTTAAGTCTTTATTTTCAACAAATAAAAGTCATTTGGGTTTATTAGAGTCAAGTTAGGTACATTAGGAAATAATGTGGCAAAAATTAGATTTTATTATCCCACATTGCTAGTTTGTTTTATTTCGAGTCTGTAGCCTATATAAATGCAAATAGAGTCATTGTAACAATGGATAGTTAATCTTTGAGTGAAATACAATTATTTATGTTCTTTGAACTTGTGAGTATTCTAGAGCAGAGTATTCAAACTCGAACTTATCAAGGTCGTGAGCATACCTTGTCACACAAGTCGTGGTTCTTAGATACAATGATATCTAGGGGTCGAGGTCCTTAATCCAAGGTTCTTATATACACGGATATCTAGGGGTCGCGGAGCTCGTATCATTGTTCGTACAATCGATCCTAGGGTAAAAATCCGAATTGAGCCTTCTCGGTTCACTTCAGTTGGTATCAGAGACAATTTTTGTAGGTAACAAATATCCGATTCTTTTCTTCTTTGTTGTTTCGATTCTTAATATAAAAATAAAAAAAAGGATCTGTTCTTTATTTGTTCTTCTTTTCGTCCATTATCATCAAGAAAATTCCCAGCAATTTTTATTTTTCGTACTGTGTTCTTGATCTTCGACAAAAAAAAAATCATTGCTTTTCTGTTTGCTGCAAAAATATTGGATTGTGATAATATTTCCTGCTAGTGGCTTCAAATTCCGTACATCAAGTTGCAATCTAAAAAGAAAAAAAAAGTAATGTACAAGTTCCCAGCTTTTGTGAGTTTACACCATAAAAAAAAAAATCCCATCTTTTGTGTTCCATCTGTAGCCAATTGCCTTGTTAATTCCCTGTTGCAATAGCCGTATAAAACAAAAAAAAAAAAGATTTGACCTAATTGTTTTATTTTAATTTGATTTATTTAATTTAGTCGGCCAAAAGACAGGGGACTCGGAAATTACGTGAAAATTCTGTAGTTCACACAAAAAAAAAAAGGCCTTTAAAGAAAAACGAGTCTTTCACCCACGTGAAATTTTGCTGTCAAAAAAATTCATCACTTTTTTCTTCCTTCTTTGCTCTTGTTTCTTGCACCTTGTTTCAGCCTAACATTTCTTAAGCCTTCTGATAAGTTCCTAAAAAGTCGAATATTTTGAGATGTTTTGGACTCAATTTGGTGTCATATGTTGTTATTTTGCGATGTTTTTATCCTTTTTGGGCTAGATTACTGCGCTTGTTTGAATTATTGCAGGATGATGCGAGATTAGAAGAAAAAGGCCCAAAAACGGAGCTAAAGTGGAAGAATTCAAAAATCAGCCTCTGTCATACCCAGGGTGTGACAGTTTTCAGAAATGTGATTCTGGCCAACGAAATGTACTGATTCGTCGAAATTTCACCAACGTATTTTCCTTCAAATTGGCGTGATTTATGATGAAAATGAGGAGCCCACACACAATAAGAGTCCAAGATTGATAGATTTTTGAATTTAGAGATTTTCTTGATTAAATTAATTATGGAAACTTATATTTATGATGTAATCCTTTTATACTCCCCTAAGTCTTAGAAATCAGATTTAACGCCGGATTCATCAAAAAAACTGTCGACTCTTTTCCTCTTTTCTTCATCATCTTCTCCCATCCCCAAGAACATGGATTTTAGGTTTTAAGAATTCAAGAACGAAGCTTTTTCAAAGTTGAATTATTTTATGCAATACTTCGACGGTTTATTTATCTCTCTTTTTCTCTTTTTCTCTTTTTCTTTATTTATTTATTTTTCTTGTCAAAGTATGAATTCTATGATTGAATCTTGGAATCTTGATATGGAACGTAAGTAGATATCAGTTTCTAGGATTAGGAGGAACTCGGATATGAATATATGATGTAAAAACCCAATCTTTCCCTTGTTTTATGAATTTGATGCTTATAAATTGATTGTTGTGTGCTATTCTTGTTCTATTGTCGAAATTAATAGCCTGAGAGGGTGAATAATCGCAATTCTACGTAGAGAAATTATTCGATTAATTAATGACAAAAAAGTACTACTTAATTGATACTTTAGGAAACAAGAATTGAATCTAGGGTTTTATTGGAATGAAAATTTGGTAGAAACCTTGATGGCATGAAACTATGGTTCTTTAAAGGATCTAAGTTCATTCTTTATCGTGGGAAACCCGGTGTAGTTTGAGTTTAGGTACATCACGAGAATAATTCGAAAGAATATTTTTGTGATAAAATATGATAATTGCCTTTATAAGTGTAAATCTCGTATCTTGAAGGAAACATTGTTGGTAAGTCGTATATTAATTCCGTGGTGACTTTGAAATCCTAGAAATGCTTTTAAATTGAATTTTTACCTAAATCTTGAAGTTCTTGGTTCGTAGTGTTTTTTTTTTCTTCTTTAATTTTAGGATTTTTAGATAAAAACCTCCAAAATTTTGATTTGTCTAGCTAATATAAATCGAGAATTGTTTGGTGATTGACTACATGGAACATCAAGTTTTATGGCGCCGTTGCCGGGGACTTCGGTGTCAACATCGAACGTGTTTTTTATTTTCTTAAACTAGACTTTTTTTTTCCTCACCACAGCAAGCTGCACCTTGCTACGGTGAGACCTTTTTGCTTTTGATTTTTTTTCTTTTCTTGGGCTGAAATTTGAAGTGTCAAGCTTTCATGGATTCATTTTTCTGAAGATTTAATGCTCAAGTGACACCAACTGATGAGAGGATGTACGAATATGGGCTTAACCAATTTAAAATGAGATGTTCATATTGTGGTGACAGCCATTATGATGCTCAGTGCAATGTAGGTTATTCATCTCACCAGTGGAGTAACAATGTTGGCTATGGTGCAAGTTGTGAGGATCAATATCAATATAACCACAATCTCAATGCACCATCATACAATGGTGATTGGAGTAACCATCCATATTATTCATGTGGTCAGGATCAGTATAATTGGCACCAAGAAGCAAGCCCTCGCTCAGAGCCCAAGTCTAACTTTGAGATTTTGTTAGAGAAATCTATAAAGACCAGTGAGAAATTTTCTAGAGAAATGGCACACCTATTGTGTCCTGCTCCAGAAAAAAAGGGAACTGACTTTGGGAGAATTAGTTGCACATAATCTCCATGTTCTTGAAGATGAAAGGGTAACAAAGATGATGGCGATTCAAGAGCAAAAGGCCGACCTTGAAATTTGTGGGGATGAAAACTATGATCCTTATGAAATCCCACAATGTCTTGATCTAAATGTTTTCAGTGATGATTTCTCGAAGATTGCTGAGTGTTTAGGCCTCCGAATTAACAAGAGTAGAGCCACATGGAAATTTGAACCATCTTCACAAGATAATGGTGCAATAATCCCGGACTCAACATTGATGAACGAAGAAGAAGATGAAAATGGAGGTAACAATATTGCGTCTGATTTAAATGCATTTGATAATGATAATCCCCCTCCATTGTATAATGATGTTGAACTTGAGCATGTTGAGCATGTCGAATATATTGATGTGTCACCTCTAGTAGTCCATGATTCTCTTAGGTTCATTGTGAGCATTGATAAAGAGATGTAAAATTTGCTAGGAGGCACTTCTTTCTTTAGAGCTAAAATGATTATGTTCTTATTGAGAAGACATTATTATAGGCTCCCAATCAGGGGCGGACACAGGATCTCAGGTAAAGGGGGCAATAAATTTTTAAAGGCAAATAAAAATTTAAGGGGGGACAAACTATATGTATCGTACAACTTTTAGTGTGTTTTTTTGATTAAGAAAAGCGATTGCCCCCATTGGTCATATGTAGGTCCGCCACTGCTCCCAATGCTATATCTGAAAATACTTGTTAATATCTTTGATATGTGGAGAAAGATGCAGAGGGATGCCCTTATTTGGTGTAGTCCTCCTTGATAATGATGTTTAAAGATAGTCCAACTGAAAACTATAAATTCAGAATGTGTTTTTTTTTTTTTTGGTTTAATGAATAAATAAAGGAAGAGAGTTTCCTTCTCGGTCCTTTGGTTTTTGTTTGTTTTGTTTTGTGTCTGTTTTGCAGAGAGAAAGATGTGCACGAGTGGTATTTGAAGGTCATTGCATGCACAAACGAGCTTTGAAAAGTGGAGATCACACCATGATGTGGTTAAAGACAATAAGGGTGGCTAATTTTTTTTCAAAAAAACAGTCATTGTCACACCTATGGTGTGATGGAGGTTGTTTTTCAGAATTTTTTTAATTTCTTTCTTTCATTTTTTTATTTTCTTTTACCATCCTTTTCCTCCACCTTTATACCTCCACTCCACCTCCTCCATCTCATGGGAAAAACTAAGAATTTTTGAGATATTACTCCTAAAATATAGCCACCATGAAAAGAACAACCACACAATCTCTAGTGACTTTCTTTGTGACTTTGTTTGGAGAGTGATGATATACACACAAGGAGCACACCCATTGCATCTTGTGAGTTCTCTTTACTCCTCCCATGATTTAATTTAATTACATTGAGGACAATGGAACTGTGGCAATATTCAAAGATCTTGATCGATAAAAGTGCTTGAGCTCTGTAGTACATATAAACAATTAATATGTAACTCTCAATTCTCTAAGATGAATAATTGTGCAGAACAAAACACACACTTTGAAGCCGACCCGGTTTTGAAGCATGGACACAACAAATAATCAACTCATGGCCATCCTCACGAGGTCAATGACAAAAGAGATAAGTGAAAACTTTATGATGTATGATCTTCGCCAAAGAAATGCAGGATAATGCCGAGATCTTTACTCCAAGAAGGATAATACATCCGAGGTATATGAACTAAGCTCGATTCAAACTTGCAGAGCAACGGATATGTCTCTTTCAATCAACTATCTAAGGCTTGGCAACACTTAGATATGTTAGAAACTCACTCATGGAATGATGTCAAGGATCTTTGCTTTATAAAGACATCATAGAAAAGAAGAGAGTATTCAGGTTCCTCATCACCGATCGAATCCTACTCTTGATGATGTTAGAGGAAGAATTCTTGCCACCAAACCTCTTCCAAATCTCAAATCCATGTTTGCCGAGGTCAAACATGAAGAAAGTAGGAGAAAAGTCATGCTTCTTTGAGGTTGCCTTTGAGACATACAAGAAGCCTCTTGACCGAGAAAATCGGAAAACTGCTTCGTGATCACTACAAACGCACAAATCACACCAAGGACAATCTGCTGAAGCTCCATGGCAAGCCTAACTCCTCAAAACCTCAAAACCTATCAGGGAAAGTCAAGGCGGACACATCGTTGAGGAGGAGAATGACAACCGGATGAATGCTCGATTTGTTTGCATTCAAAGCCTTCTGAATCAACAAAAGGAAGGTAGTCACTCTCTTGATGTTGCTACTCATACTCATCTGGTAAATTCTACTCTTCCCTTAGCAATGAAACATGGATTGTTGATTAGGGCATCCTCCCATATAGTAGTAATAAAACCTTATAACCAACTATATGCCTTGTCACCAAATTCATAACATTAAAACTGGCTGATGGATCTATCTCTCGTGCAAAAGGTGTTGGAAATGTTAAACTCACTAATAAGATATGCTCACAGGATGTCCTATTTGTTCCAAACTTAGACGCAATCTTATATCATCAGCCATGAGACTCACTAAAGATTTGAATTGGACTGTTGTTTTTAAGGAAAATCGGTGCACATTCCAGGATCCTACTTCAGGAAGTGATTGGGAAGGCTAAACCTTGCATTTGATTGTTTCTCGTCAACCTCTTTGAAAGATGTAAGATCAAGACGAATGCCTCAAGACTGCTCCTGGACTTTAGACAATATCATGTTATGGCATTATAGATTAGGACATCCAAGTTTTGGCTACTTAAAATCTTTAACTCTGAATTGTTTAAAGGATGTAATCTGAATGACCTTCAATGTGATATTTGTCAATTTGCTAAACTTACAAAATCTGTGTATGCTAAGTTACCTCATTTGCATTCCTCACCCTTCACCTTAATACACAGTGATGTGTGGGACCCTCTAGGTGAACTCCACAGGGTTCAAGAAGATTCTTCAGACTACGATGTTCGGAGAATGTACCTCCTGGTTTTATCAATCCTCATGATGATATGCACACAAGACACACCCATTGCATCTTGTGAGTTCTCTTTACCCTCCCATGATTTAATTTAATTACAAGCGATTGATTTGGACAATGGAACCTTTAAGTGTGGGGATCGACATTTGTGCAAGTCTCTCTTTATGGACCTTTCAAACTTTGTATCTAGTCTTAGTTGTTTACTCTTGTCACTCTCAGTCTCTTGAACTTTATCGTTTTGTTTTGATGGTTTTGATGATCACACATAGCTACTTTAGATGATATATGCAATGCATGAAAAGTGATAGAGCTTGTTTTGGCAAGAGAAATGCATGACATGGAGTGATTTTTTTTAGACTATCATGTTTAAAAGTGTCATTATTTTCTTTAGGAAACAATAGAGTCTGAGTGAATAGACAAAATTGACCTGGTGAGATATTGTTCCGGCCATATGACCGACCACTTCGGGTCTCACCCTAAATTTGCGCGTATTTTCTCTTCCTTGGATTTGTTCTTTTAGAACTTGTGTTGAGTCTTGTTGATGTTACTTTGGCATGTGCAAACACGTAGAAATGATTGAGACATTCGTTTCTACCTTTCATATCACTATATACTTATACCTTATTTGCCTTGATCTTTATTATACCCCTTTTTCCTTTTTACCTTACTTCAACTACTCCATAAATTGAACCATCCCAAAAAGAGGTAGCTCAATTCCTTTCACCCAACCTTAGGACTAAATGGGGCATGTGGCTATCAAATTTCTTGTACTTAGTATGTAATGATCAAGCTTGGGGGAAATTCATATTGGTGTTATGTCCTTGTTTCCTAGTTTGAAAAAAAAATATATGTGAAAAAGAAAACAAACAAAAAAAAAAAAAAAAAGAAAGAAAGAAAAAAAATCAATAAATGAGACGATAAAAAAATAACCTCCTAGATCTTGTTTGTTCTATTTGTTAGTAATAAAGAGGGAGTTGTATCATTGTTCTCCCAAAGCAGAGACATTATCTTTTGTATTCTCTTTTGTGTGGAATAAAGTGTAGGACCCCCTTGCACTTGTGTGATGTTGAAGTTTGATAGTCATATGTTCTTTTAGTTCTATTGGTTTTTGCCACCTCTTATACCCTTCTTCCTATACCTATCACATTTTTCTTACTTGGGCTATTCTCACTTACCATCCTTTTTCCCAAAGGCCTTATGATTTATGTGTTGCACAAGGCTTTGGTGATTAATATGAGACGATATACAAGCATATAGTAGGACATTTTTAATGGAATGAGCTTGAGAGTTTAGTCACCTCACAAATATTGAGCGTTGAGTGATTTATCCCGTGAGGGTCTATTTGCTTGGTCTATGTTGTTTTCCATTGAAATTTTTTGTTCACTTTTGCTCATGATATGATAAAAAAATGATTAGTCAGTCCATTTCTTGTGATTTGAATGTCGGGATGAACTTTATTGATGCTCGTGGGCTGTGCATCTTCGTGTATTTCTATGTCATGTGTGAGCTTCTTAGTCCATCTTGTCTTGAGTCTTTTTGTTTGCTTGGGGACAAGCACCTTCCAATCTCAGCCCTAGGTCCCAATTTAGGTTCTTTGGTTGTGATTGCTCGGTTTGCTCATTGTTTTGGTTTGTTCTACGTTTGAACTCTACACGGGGGTGAGAGAAGCACGAGAGTTGTGATTATATAAATATTTTGCTGATACTATCATGGCTTATGACATAGTTCACACACCTTGATTAATTCAAAACAAAGCATACAAGTTGTGCATTGATCATCTGGAAGAAGAGAATCTGATTAGCAGTAGGGTAGTTAAAAAGTTGAACTTGCCGACGAAAAAACATCCTTATCCTTATTACTTTGTTGTTGGAAGTCGTCCGTTTTTTGTTACAAGGCAAACATGGGTTTCTTTGTGCGTTGGAGGTCATCGCTCTAATACATTACGTGATGTGGTGCCTTTAAAATGTGACCACTTGATATTAGCAAAGCCATGGTTACAATTGTACAATGTACGTCATAATTCGTCCCGCACTCGGTATTCATTTTGTTATTATGGCAAGAAGTATGTTCTTGAGTCGCTACCCATACACACGAGGGTGCTTTCAAGAATGAAGAATCCAAAAATGTGGAAAATGAGAAGAGTGAGAGTCATGATATACAACTGAATAAAGCTTCCAAAGGTGTGTTTTCTATTTTTTGCGGTCATTGTAAAGGGGATGACCATTACTTTCAAGATTGTCCTAAATTCTTGCAAGAACTACGTAGAATTGATGAGGATCTTGCTTATAACTTGAAATGGATGGCTGAAGTTAAAAACGAGAAAAGTGAGAGTGTGGTGGAGCTGGCGGATGAAATTAGTCCCATATTTGTTGATGAGAAAGTGGAGATGGATGAGCCTAAATTTATGGATGCAAAGGTAGAGATGTATGAGGAGTCTATTGTGGGAGAAGAACGCCAGGAGTTGATTTTGGTTGAGGGAACAGAAGATGCTATGTTACTCAATTCTTTTGCCAGTTTTGTTGAATCTTCTTTGCAGGTACATGATGTTCATAGACTTGAGGAGAAATCCGATTTATTGGATGTGCCCGAAGCAGTACTTTTAGTGCATATGGATGACCTTAGTACCGTTGATATTGGTGGAAAGCCGGATCACACTTTTGATGATCCTTTTGTTACGCCTGTTGGTGAAAATCATAAATTGCCTTGCTATACTTATATCGCTTCCACACATGTCTTCATCGACATTTGTATCGAGCCGAGAGATTGTTATTATGTTCCATTGGTGAAGCATGAATCGTCATTTCAACATACCATTGATTTAAAGTTGTCTCATCGCATTATATTTGATCCCGGCATAGCATTTGTGTTTTTTGTGGTTTCTCTCGAATTTGTGCATACTGATCAGCCATATGACGTCTTTTTGATTCGAGGATGAATCATTTCCAACCGGGAGGGAATGATGTGATCCAGCCCAAGAAGACTGAAGAGCAGAGCAAAGATGAGCATGGATGATTTATTAACTAGTTATTGGAATTGTTTTGTTTTATTTTGCATTGAGTTTAGTTAATAAAGGTTGTATGGGCCTAAATGCTAGTACAATCCATAAAAAATGGTGCCTATATGATAGTATATTGGGTTAAGTCCTTATTTTCACCAAATAAAAGTCATTTGGGCTTATTAGAGTCAAGTTAGGTCCATTAGGAAATAATGTGACGAAAATTAGATTTTAATTATCCCACATTGCTAGTTTGTTTTATTTCCTTGAGTCTGTAGCCTATATAAAGACAAATAGAGTCATTATATAGTTAATCTTTGAGTGAAATACATTTATTTAAGTTCTTTGAACTTTTGAGTATTCTAGAGTAAAGTATTCAAACTCCGAACTTATCAAGGTCGTGAGCATACTTTGTAGCGTTCACAAACCGAGGTTCTTAGATAACATGGATATCTAGGGGTCGAGATCCTTAATCCAAGGTTCTTAGATACACAGATATCTAGGGTCGCGGAGCTCGTTTCATTGTTCCTACAATCGATCCTAGGGTAAAAATCCAAATTGAGCCTTCTCGGTTCACTTCAAGAAGTAGTAGTCTATTCAAATTGCAATGAGACTATTCTTATAGACAGATTGGCAGCATCAACATAATAACTCATACAACTATTAGATTTGAATTTCAATGTCAAAAAAATCAAGCTAAATTGAGCTATGAAGGCTCCTCCCCCGTTTCTCTTTATTTCACGATTTTTTTTCAAGAGAAATGAAGCTCAACTGATGCTTATAACCGTTGTACAAGAGACAAGAAGTAGTAGATGGTGGATGATGTGATAGTTGTACTTGCATAATGACTTTTATCTTTCTTTTCCACCCTTAAACCGAAATATAATCCAATGGTTTTCTATGTCCCTTTGCTGGCTGAAGTAAACAGATAATTAAGCCTTGATTAACGCACAATATCAAAAAATGCATCAGTTGAAGCTTGATCAAGCAGATAAGTGAACAGTGAATTGTATAAAATCAGAATTATGGTTTTGATCAGATCTTGCTCATAACGTGTCTTGATCTTCGAATGTAACTTTATATAAAGATGTTACTCACTTGTATAATACTTGAATTCAATCAATTAAGCTTTATGTCTTGTACTGTAAATAATACACTTCAGTTGACATTAGTACATATATAAACAACAAACTGATGCAATATCCATTTTGAGGGGAATTTGATGATCTAACGGTCAAATATGTACTTTTAATGAGGGGAAAACACAGATAATGACATGATGCAGTGTACATCATTTGGATCAAACCCTAGACACTTTGATTCAATCATAATTCATTCCATATGGGTAATGAGAGTTTATTACTCAATAGATACTTGTGGATACATTCCACCGCCGTCCAATACTCATTTCCTAGATTTGCCTAATTTCGACTATCTACCCCTACTGCATAGCAAATGTCCGTCAAAGTATACAATATATCATACACTAGGCTTTCAACTGCATATGTGTAAAGAGCACGTCCCATTTCTCTATTTTCTCAATGGTCTGAGGACATTCGTGCCTATCCATTTTTAGACAGTCGAAATTAGGCAAATCTAGGAATCATGGATAGGCACTTACATCAGATCATCTAAATAAATTCTTACAGTTTTAAACACACGTTTTTCTAGTTTACAGAATGTCTATCAAGATGAAACGCATCAGATTCTCTATTTTACATAATGCGGTAGACACAAAGGAAAATTTAAAGAATTTGGATAAATGCGCTACATGTAAAGAAATTTTTACAAAATCTCTATTTGAAAGTAAAAAAAAAAATGTATATGCCAGGATGTTAAAATCTCTAAAATACATTATTTGAAAGTTTTACGATGTGTATTGCAAGTGTTCTTATACAAAATTAAGAAATAATAATAAAGTAAAATTATCAAAATGACTTATAATACCCTCTAAAAAAAAAAAAAAAAAGAAGAAAGACTTATAATAAACTCTTGAACTTTTTAAAAATTATACAAATTTCAGGTAGTACTTTTCAAAATTTCCAATCCATTGGAAAAAATTGTGTTTATCATGTAACTTCTTTTTGCTGCACAGAGAATATATATCACCGAGAGTTTCACCCCTATTCATATTTCACTCGCCAATCTCTACTCATCTACTGATAATCATCATCGCTCTGTGATATATATCTTCAATTTGTATTCGATTCCTATAACCCTCCGAGAAACCCTAGAGAAATTACGATCCCAATAATTATCCTCATTTCTCCGTTGTTTTTATCTGATTTTTTTTTCTTTTCTATCACCGTTCGGATCGCTGGACTCTCTATCTTATCGATTTCAATTCGTTGCCAGACTCCTCGCACACATTATAGTTATCCAATTCGATCGGTTCTTGTATGTAGGATCGATCGATTAATATATATAGCCGGTTTAGTCCAATCGGCCAATGGTTTTAGATTGCTGATTCAATGATGAAGTTGAAGCGAAGGAGAGCTGTTGAAGTGGTTAGCAACCTCAACTTTAGTTCCATGATTCTTGTGTTTTATATTGAATTTTCATATATCATGGATCGTATGTTTTAATTACAGCATTTTATGTTATTATGCTTGTTTAATGACACTTCATACCGTTAAGTTGTCAGAGCCTTTGTTTTTTTGCTGAAATTTGGTTAGTTATCAGTAGCGCCTGGCCTACTGGGCCTCAAATTTTTTTTATATTTTTTTTATGTGGCTTCTTGATTTGCAGCAGCTATATGGATATTTTTGTCTGGACGATACCTGTAGAGAATTCTTTGATTGTAGTTTAGTTATGTGAGGTTTATAGATTTACATTCGTCATTTGATGCTAAGGCGCTTTGTGTCAGCTATTAGCCATTTTTTTCAAACAAATAAATTTTTTTTTTTGGTCACTTTGAGAAATTTGTGATTTTGTTTGGTCTGAGTAGCTTCTCAAGCGATGATTTTTGATAATCCTATCCGGATATGTTATAAGCTATTTTACTTCTATTGTTGTTATATATGTTCGTTGATTTTTCCATCAAATTATTGGGAAATGCTTGTTCTGATAGTTGGTGAGGATTCTCGTAAAAAAGCACTATTTCTCAGCTTTTACTATAAGCGATAAGGTAGTTCAATTTTGAAGCATGGAGACAGAAGATCTGCTCCAGTATGCTACAATCCTAATTTGTACAGATACAATAGCTATCTTCTTGTTGGATTTTACCATTTGAGTTGCATGCCCATGGGTTTACCACAGTATTGGCACCTATATATATTTAGGTTAATTTCTGAGATTTGAGTTTTCCTGTTCATTATGCATTTCTCCATTTTGCAGCCTCCAAGGATCAAATCTTTCATTGAAAATGTTATAAAAACTCCCTTTGAAAATATTGAAGAAGCACTGAGAAGATTTCTCTGGGATTTTGAAAAGGTACTTCCTTTCAGTGGCCATCCTTGTACATTTTAATTTCTTTCATATATCTGTAAATTCTTGGCTAATTAATTGATTTGCAGGGCGATTTTCATCACTGGGTTGATCTTTTTAATCACTTTGATGCCTTCTTTGAGAAATACATAAAACCAAGGAAGGACTTGCAACTTGAGGTAGATGATTTGGAGGCTGACCCCCCTTTTCCACGGGAGGCCGTTCTTCAGATCCTGCGTGTCATACAGATAATACTCGAGAACTGCACCAACAAGCATTTCTATAATTCGTATGAGGTAACTATTTTTTCTTTAAAAGCTGCAGTTTCTTTACCAGGAAAGGTTTTTTTGGCAGTCTTGCTCAAGAGTACCGGCATTCTGCTTTGTCATTTACAAGCTTGCTGTGCGTCTGAGTTTTCGGTTATCAGTATTGGTTTAAATGTGTGCGTTTCAAGTATCAGAAGTTTTAGTCATTCAGTTTTTCTGCCATTGTACATGTTTCTTATGCCATGTGATTTTTTTCGTTTCTAGTCCCTCTTGGGTTTTTAAAATCTTCTTTCATATTGATCTTATTTTAGATTTTTTTTCTTTTTAACTTATTTCGATCTAGAAGAGTATGATCGTAATTGTCATTAATCATTTAAGCACCTATTTTCATTACTCCAACAAACAACACAAAAGTTGGTCGATAATGAGTTCCAAGGAGGATCATTTAGTTTCTTTGTTCTTACACTGCAGACTATAAGTAGCTTCCTAAATCCACCTGTCATGTGGTAGCGTGAGTGTTTATTAGTATTTGTCTTACATGTATGTATGTGCAAGAAGCATACATACGTACACACACCTTATTCATGCTGCTGCGCCCCCTCCCCAGGAATCTTATTGTTGTCAGCTGATGTGTATTGCTATGTTTTTTTTTGTGGTGTGTGCAGCATCATCTATCGTCTCTGCTGGCTTGCACGGATGCAGACATAGTGGAGGCATGCCTGCGAACTTTGGGAGCCTTCTTAAAGAAAACAATTGGAAAGTACATTTTGAGAGATGCTTCTCTTAATTCAAAGCTCTTGGCTTTTGCTCAAGGTTGGGGAGGAAAGGAAGAAGGACTTGGACTAGTGGCTTGTGTTGTACAAAATGTTTCTGATAAAGCCGCTTCTGAGCTGGGTAGCAGCTTACATTTTGAGTTCTATTCTTTGAATGACTATTCGAATGAGCTCCGGGCCACTGACCAGCATTCCCAAGGTTTACAGATTATTGATCTGCCTGACATTAATGTTAGGCAAGAGTCTGATCTTGTTTTGCTTAGTAAGTTAGTTTTAGAGTACAAAGTTCCCCTTAGTTTGAGATTTTCTCTATTGACAAGGTTGCGTTTTGCAAGGGCTTTTACTTCCCTTGCTTCTCGGCAGCAATACACCTGTATTCGGTTATATGCTTTTATAGTTCTTGTCCAAGCATGTGGTGACTCTGATGACATGGTGTCTTTCTTTAACAACGAACCGGAGTTCATCAATGAATTGGTCACCCTGCTAAGCTATGAGACTCTTGTCCCAGAGAAAATTCGTGTATTAAGTATTCTTTCTTTGGTTGCTGTGTGCCAAGATAGGGCAAGGCAGTCTACTGTATTGACTGCAGTAACATCTGGTGGGCATCGTGGCATACTTTCCAGCCTCATGCAAAAAGCAATTGATTCTATACTGAATGGTTCATCAAAGTGGTCAGTAGTTTTTGCTGAGGCATTGTTGTCTCTTGTAACGGTTTTGGTCTCGTCTTCATCTGGTTGCTCAGCCATGCGTGAAGCAGGATTCATACCCACACTTTTGCCTCTGCTCAAGGATATGGATCCTCAACATTTACATTTGGTTAGTATGGCTGTTCATGTATTGGAAGCCTTCATGGATTACAGTAATCCAGCGGCTACACTTTTCAGAGATTTGGGTGGTTTAGATGATACCATATTACGTCTGAAACTAGAAGTCTCTCATGTTGAAAATGGGTTTGTGCTGCAAAACTCTTCTGTTGACCTTGACATTTCTGACTCAAGTGGTTCTCAAGTAGTTGCAAACGCCTCTTCTGAGTTAGACACTATGCACCCTCTTTATTCAGAAGCATTGGTTGCATATCATCGTCGGTTGCTGATTAAAGCTCTACTCCGTGCAATATCTTTGGGTACTTATGCTCCAGGAGCCACAGCCCGAATTTCTGGTTCTGAAGAGAGCCTGTTGCCACATTGTTTATGCATACTTTTCAGAAGAGCAAAGGATTTTGGCGGCGGGGTGTTTTCACTTGCTGCAACTGTCATGAGTGATCTCATTCATAAGGATCCTACCTGCTTTGCTGCTCTAGAAGCAGCCGGTCTTCCATCCACTTTCATAGATGCAATTATGGATGGTCTCCTGTGCTCTGCAGAAGCTATAGGTTGCATACCTCAGTGTCTTGATGCCTTGTGTTTGAACAATAATGGCCTGAAGGCCGTGAAAGAACGCAACGCATTGATGTGCTTTGTTAAAATATTTACTTCTAGGACATATATGCGAGCCTTGACCGCCGACACGTTGGCTTCCTTATCAAGTGGCCTGGATGAACTAATGCGTCATGCTTCACCTTTGCGTGTGCTTGGGGTGGACATGCTGATTGAGATTTTGAACACCCTTGCAAGACTTGGGTCTGGGACTGATTCAGCCTCTTCATCCGCTGATCCTCCTAGTGTTTCTGTACATGTTCCCATGGAAACTGATGCTGATGACAAGTGCATGGATCTATTGGATGAGAAGGTTGCAAATTCAGAGCAGGCAAATGATGCCTCTTTTGATGCATCATCAATGAACACTGAATCTTTTCTTCCTGACTGTATAAGCAATGCTGCTCGCCTTCTGGAAGCGATCTTGCAAAATTCTGATACCTGCCGTATCTTTGTTGAAAAGAAAGGAATAGAGGCTGTATTGCATCTATTCACTTTGCCGTCTATGCCTCTCTCGGTTTCTGTTGGTCAAAGCATATCTGTTGCATTTAAGAACTTCTCCCATCCGCACTCTGCTTCGCTGGCTCGAGCAGTGTGTTCGTTCTTGAGAGAACATTTGACGACAACGCTTGCATTATTAATTTCTCTTGGAGGCGTTCAGCTTGCTCAGGTGGAACCTGCTAAGAGGTTAAAGGTTGCGAGATACCTTTCTAATCTTGATGGGATTCTTTCTCTTGCAAATTCTTTGTTGAAGGTTACAACTGCAGTTGTATCTGAGTTGGGTACTGCAGATTCTGATGTGTTGAAGGATCTTGGTGGGGTTTACAGGGAAGTACTTTGGCAAGTATCTCTATATTGTGACTCTAAGGTGGACGAGAAGCAGAGTGTGTTAGTTGAATCTGAAAGTCCAGATGTAGGCATGTCTAATACATCTGAAAGGGGAAGTGACGAGGATGCTAATACTTTCCCGTACAGGCTCCTGAATCCTGCTTCAGTTCGGAGTAGTACTCATTCACATTGGGCTGCGGAGCGGGAGTTCCTTTCAGTTGTACGTTCCACTGAAGGTTTTAATCGCCGAATGCGACATGGCATTGCACGTGCACGAGGGGGAAGGAGTGGCAGGCATTTGGAAGCTTTTCAAATCGATAGTGAAAGTATGGCCACACTCTCAGAAAGCTCTTCCCAGGATTTGAAGAAGAAAAGCTTGGAGGATCTTGTTTTAGAAACTGTATCCAAGCTGGCTTTGACCATACATACTCTCTTTACATCGCTTGTAAAGGGATTTACTTCCCCAAATCGCCGGAGGAACGAAACTTTTGGTCTAAGTGCAGCTTCAAAGTGTATTGGGACAGCCTTGTCTAAGGTCTTTCTGGAAGCTCTTGTCTTTTCCGGGTATTCTACCTCTTCTAATCTTGGTGTATCACTGTCACTGAAGTGTCGATATCTCGGCAAAGTAGTGGATGATATAGTTCCTCTTATTTTTGATAATAGACGATCTACATGCTATACAGCAATGATCAACTACTTCTACGTCCAAGGAACCTTTAAGGAGATACTTACTACATTTGAAGCAACAAGTCAGCTGCTTTGGACACTACCATTATCATTCCCGTCATCAGGGTCAGATCATCAAAAAGCTGCTGACGATAGCAAATTGTCTCAGAATTTATGGTTGATTGAGACTTTACAGAGTTATTGTCGTCTACTTGATCATTTTGTTAATCCTGCTTTGGTCTTTTCCTCAAGCTCTGCGTCTCAGAGTCAGCTTCTTGTGCAGCCTGTTGCGGTTGGTTTGTCTATTGGGTTGTTTTCTGTACCTAAAGACCCCAAAGTGTTCATCCGCATGTTGCAATCTCAGGTTATGGAAGTCATAATGCCGATCTGGAATCACCACTTGTTTGCAAGTTGTAGTCCAGGGTTCATCACTTCCATCATTTCATTGATGACTCATGTTTATTGTGGTGTTGGTGATGTGAAACAAAGTCGCAGTGGGTTTACAGGTAGTTCAAACCAACGGTTGGCAGCTCCTCCACCTGATGAAGGTACCATTGCGGCCATTGTTGAGATGGGGTTCTCAAGAGCCAGAGCAGAGGAGGCACTGAGACGTGTGGAAACAAACAGTGTTGAAATGGCTATGGAATGGTTGTTTAGTCATGCTGAGGATCCTGTACAGGAGGAGGATGAATTGGCTCGTGCGCTTGCTTTGTCTCTGGGAAATTCCGTTGAGTCCTCTAAAGTTGATAGCAGTGAAAAATCCTTGGATGTGATAGTTGAAGAGCAGGAAATAAGGATGCCGCATGTTGACGACATCCTTGCTGCTACTTTGAGATTGTTTTACAGCAGTGAATCAGTGTCGTTCTCACTGACAGATTTACTTTTGACTATTTGCAGCCGAAATAAATGTGAGGATCGTAGTCGTGTGATTTCTTACCTTGTTCAGCAGCTAAATGTGTGCCCTATGGAATTCTCAAAGGACAACAGTGCATTGTGCATGATATCACATACTTTAGCATTGCTTCTTTCTGAAGATGAAAGTGCACGAGATGATTCTGTGCGAAGCGGCATTATATCTGTTGTGATGAATATTTTGACCATCTTTATGACAACAGTTGTGAGTGGTAACGAGATCTTTATCCCCAGGTCATTAAGTTCACTGCTTCTTATTCTGTATAATTTACTGCAGTCCAGGCCTAAAATTTCTGGTGAAAATGTGGAAGAGACTATGACTGGGGTGTTGCCTGCTTCATCCAAGGAAAATGTATCATCACCTCTTCCAGAAGCAGTTGCCGTGAAGAATTCTAGCCCAGCTGTTAAGGATGAGGAATCTGACCTTGTCTTTGAGAAAATATTTGGAAGACCTAGGGGCTTTCTGACAATTGATGAGAGTCGTCAGCTGTTGAACATTGCTTGCAATTTAATAAAACAGCATGTGCCAGCTATGGTTATGCAGGCCGTGCTTCTGCTGTGTAGTCGCTTGACAAAAACACATGCTTTGGCTAAGCTATTTATTGAAACTGGAGGCTTGGATGCTATTTTTAACATTCCAAGAAGTTGCTTCTTCCCGGGATATGATAAGGTGACCTCTTCTATTATTCGCCATCTTATTGAAGATCCTCAAACACTGCAAAGTGCTATGGAGTCAGAGATACGGCAAGTTTTGGGTGGAAATCGCCATGCATCTCGCGTATCTGTGAGGGCTTTTTTGATTTCAACTGCACCTGTTATATGTAGAGATCCAGGGGTCTTCATGAAAGCTGCAGCAGCTGTTTGTCAGCTGGAATCATCTGGCGGCAGGACCACTATTGTTTTATCAAAAGAGAGAGACAAAGAGAAGGAGAAAGAAAAAGCTAAAACATTGGTTGGTGGAGGTGGATTATTTTCGCACGAATCTGTTCGAATATCTGAAAATAAAGCTCTAGATGGATCTGCAAAGTGTCCCAAAGTCCATAAAAAGGTTCCTGTTAATCTTACTCTGGTAGTGGATCATCTTCTTGAAATTTTGTTAGCATTTTCTTCAGAGGAAAATGAGGAAAATATTCCTGGTTGTCCAAGTGCAATGGAGGTAGACACATGTACTAAGAATAAGGGGAAGTCGAAAATTGATGAGACAAAGAAAGTTGAGACAGATATTGCATCAGAGAAAACTGCTGGGTTAGCCAAGGTTTCTTTCGTTCTCAAGTTATTAACTGATATTTTGTTGATGTATGTACACGCCACAGGGGTTATTTTGAGGCGGGATCTTGAGCTGTCCCAACCTCGGGCATCTAATCAGACAGACTATTCCGTACAGGGTGGGGTAGTCCATCGTGTTCTGCATCGTCTTCTTCCACTTGCAAAAGACAAAAGTGCAGGTCTTGATGAGTGGAGGGATAAATTGTCTGAGAAGGCTTCATATTTTTTGGTAATTCTTTCCAGCCGCTCCAGTGAAGGACGCAGACGAGTGATTAATGAACTTGTGAAAGCCTTATCTGTATTTCCAAATTCAGAAAGCAATTCTTCCCAGAAAACTCTTTTTCCAAGTAAAGAGATCCTTGTTTTGGTTGATTTAGTATATGCAATTTTATCCAAGAACTCATCCTCTGGCAATTTACCTGGTTCTGGATGTTCTCCTGATGTTGCAAAGAGCATGATTGATGGTGGAATGGTGCAGTCTTTGTCTAGCATATTGCAAGTAATCGATTTGGATCACCCAGATGCTCTGAAGATCGTTAACATCATACTTAAGGCTTTGGAAAGCCTGACAAGAGCCGCCAATTCTAGTGAGCATCTCGCAAAATTTGACTCCTTGAGCAACAGAAATTCTACTAATATGGATGGTAGGTCGGATGGTAATCTGATCGCAACTTCTGACTCCAGGTCAGCAGAATCTAATGGTATCAGAGACAGCCAAGAAATAGTTGCTGGTGCAACAAGTTCAGAGCTGGCACCGCATGAAAGCTTTCCGAATGGAGCTGATCAGCACAGGACTCTAGCTCAACCTGCTGAGCAAGAAATGAGGTTCGGTGAAGAGAATGAAAATGCTAATCACACACTGGATCTGGGGATGGATTTCGTGCGTGAAGATATGGTAGAAGGCGGTGTAATGAATGACAGGGAGCAAATTGGGATGCCTTATCGCGTTGAGGATCAGGTGGATGATGAAATGGGTGATGAAGATGATGAAATGGGTGAGGAGGGAGAAGAGGACGAGGATGATGATGAGGAAGAGGGTGGGTTTATTGCAGAAGATGACACTGCTTTGATGTCTCTGGCTGATACTGATGTGGAGGATCATGATGATACTGGACTTGGAGAAGAATATACTGAAGATATGGTTGATGAGGAGGATGACGATTTCCATGAGAATCGTGTGATAGAGGTGAGGTGGAGGGAAGCCCTTGGGTTAGATCGTTTGCAAGTCCTTGGGCAGCCTGGAGCTGGGGGTGGGCTAATTGATGTTTCTGCAGAACCATTTGAAGGGGTTAATGTTGATGACCTTTTTGGCCTGCGAAGAACTTTCGGGTTTGAGCGTCGTCGTCAGACAAGCAGGACATCATTTGAACGACCTGCCTCAAGCGTAACTAGTCTTCAACATCCTCTTCTCCAGAGGCCATCTCAGTCTAGCGATGTAGCGTCTTCTATGTGGTCAGGATCTCAAAGCTCATCCAGAGAAATTGAAGCTTTCTCTAGAAATCTTGATGCATCTCATTTTTTAACGTTGAATGCTCCAGTTCTGCCTTATGATAATGCTATGTCTGCGCCCCTTGGTGAACGAAGTGGTGGTTCTGTGCAACCACCATTGCCTGATTTTTCGGTTGGTTTGGAGTCTCTGCGTATACCAGGACGTAGGGGTCTTGGTGATGACAGGTGGAGTGACGATGGTCAGCCACCAAGTGGTGGTCAAGTTGCTCTCATAGCACAGACTATTGAGGAAGAGTTCATTTCTAGGCTGAGTTGTACTTCTGATAACCCTCTTGCTAGGGTATCAGCAGAGAACACAGCAATACCTGAGTTACCACAAGCAGATACCGTTTTGGCAACAGATTCTCAATTGCCTCCGGTCGGTGACACTGGTTCCCAACAGAATTGTGATGGTATTCAGGAGGATGGTCATGGGATTAATCATCTTAGTGAAGGCCATTCTGCTCAGGAAGAAGGCAACAGTGAAGGTGTTAATGAACAAGCAGAACAGCGTCAGGTAGGTGAATCTACTGCCAATCTCATTTCAGAAGTTACTCCAGATATTGGTGATGACATGGAAATTGGGGGCGAAAATGTCAATCTCAATCAGCAGTTAAATGAAGTTCCTTCAATACTTGAACCATCGTGTTCTCAAGCTGATGTAGTGGATGGTGTGAGTTTGGAAGTAACTGTAAATCCTCATAACATGCCTTTTCAAGTTGTTGGAAATGGTAGCCACTTGGTGGCTGAAAGCCATTCCAGCAATAATGCTTTGTCAATCACTGCCTCTGAGTTTCCAAATGTTAGTGCCAGCAATGCTCCTTTGGTGTATGCAGATGATGATATGAATAGTCTGAACATGGTAAGTGCTCGGGCGAATCAGGGCAATCAAGAGGCGCCTGTATCAACTCCAAACACTGATGTTCCCCAAGTGGCTAGCCAGGCGAATGATTCTCTTTTGGATACTGACGGTGCAAATGGTAATTGTATTGACCCAACCTTTTTGGAGGCACTTCCTGAAGATCTTCGAGCAGAAGTGCTTGCCTCACAGCAGGCTCAGCATTCTGATCCTCCAACTTCTACACCACCTACAGCTGATGATATTGATCCAGAGTTTTTGGCAGCTCTTCCTCCAGATATTCAAGCAGAAGTCCTGGCACAACAAAGAGCACAGCGTGTGGCACAGCAGGCTGCTGGGCAGCCTGTTGAAATGGATAATGCTTCGATTATTGCCACTTTCCCTGCAGAGTTACGGGAAGAGGTCTGTCTCTAAAGTTTCATTTATGTAACTATTTTGAATCTTATAATTTTATGAATTCATCCCCTTTTGTTCTTTTAGGTTCTTTTGACATCTTCAGAAGCAGTCTTATCAGCACTACCCTCGCCATTACTTGCTGAAGCGCAAATGCTAAGGGACAGAGCCATGAGCCATTATCAGGCCCGCAGTCTGTTTGGGTCCAACCACAGGCTTAACAATAGGAGAAATAATTTAGGGTTTGACAGGCAAGCAGTGATTGATAGAGGCGTTGGTGTTACAATCGGCCCAAGGGTGCCATCTTCTGTTTCGAAGGCCTCTAAATTGCATGAAGTTGAAGGTGAGCAACTTTTGGATGCAAGCTCCTTGAAAGCATTGATCCGTCTCTTGCGTTTAGCGCAGGTATGATCTAACTATCAATTTTGGTGGAGCATTCACACACATTCATATATATATATATGTGTGTGTGTGTGTGTGTGTGTGTGTGTGTGTGTGTGTTTAGGAAGTATACAGTTTTCTTGTAAATTTGCTTAGTTTTTATTTCTGGGTTCTTGTTTTTAGCCTCTAGGGAAAGGTCTCCTGCAGAGACTGCTGTTGAACTTGTGTGCACACAGTAGCACGCGGGCTAATCTTGTTCGTCTCCTGCTTGACACCATCAATCCTCAACAGAAAGACTCAGTTGGTGGGTTGGCACTGTCCAACTCATTCCGGCTTTATGGGTGTAAATCAAATGTTGTCTATGCTAGGTCACAAATATTTGATGGTACTTCCTCCCTTCTGCTTGAATGAGCTTATTATCTCTGCAAGTTTTGTGTTTTATGTATGGTTTTGTTGCTTTACAGGTCTTCCTCCATTGGTATTGCAACGAGTTCTTGAAATTCTAACGTATTTGGCCAACAATCATTCTACTGTTGCCAGTCTTTTATGCTTCTTTGATCCTTCACTAGCCCCAGAAACTTTAAGTATCAAATATGACTGCACCCAACAAGGTAAAGGCAAGGAGAAAATATTGGAAGGTGATGACCAGTCCAGTGGGATGGCTTGCTCTGACCAGGGGGATATTCCTCTGATACTTTTTCTTAAGCTCTTGAATCAACCACTTTTCTTACGAAGTATCGGCCATCTAGAGCAGGTTTTTTTTATGGTTTCAAATTATTTTCTTCTTGAAATTCCACCCGTGTCATTTTTGATATTTCTCTAAAACGCGTCTTTATGGTGTATACATTTATAAACAGGTTATGGGCCTGATTCACGTAGTTGTTCATACGGCAGCTTCCAAATGGGAAAGCCAGTCTCATAAAGAAGATACAGTAACTGATTCTCTAACTTCATCTGGAAATGGAGTTCCATGCAACATTGAAAAAGATGTTTCTTCATTGGAGGTTGAATCTAGCAATAAAGGCGTTGATAATACTACCACTTCGAAGCCAATATCTAGGATGAGCATTTATGATCTATTCTTGCAACTGCCACAGTCTGATCTACACAATCTCTGCAGTCTTCTGGGGCATGAGGGGTAATGCACGCTTTCTATGTTATCCCTCGATATTTTGTGAAGTTTTTGTTGTGAGTTTGCCCGCTGGGTTTTACTATTATTTAGTCTTGTTTAAATTTAGCATTCTGTTACAAAGACTTTCGTAGATGATGTTTGTGTAAGGATTGGTTTTTCGCCTTTATCTTTTGTCCCCCTCTGACTTTGGCCTAATAAACTTTTTGTTGATTAGGCTGTCAGACAAAGTTTACATGCTCACAGGCGAGGTGGTGAAAAAGTTGGCATCTATTGCTTCCCCTCTTTGCAAATCTTTCATTTTGGAGCTTTCAGGATTAGCTCAAGAGTTGAGCAGCTCGGCTGTTAATGAGCTTATCACACTTAGAACAACACACATGTTGGGTTTAAGTGCTGGGTCAATGGCTGGGTCTGCAGTTCTTCGTGTGCTTCAGATTTTAAGTTCATTTACATCTGCCACCAGTGATAGCAGTAAAGATAAAAAAATAATTGAGGAAGACCTTGAAGAGCATGCAACCATGTTGAAGCTGAATGTTGTGTTGGAACCTTTGTGGCGTGAACTTAGTGAATGCATTAGCAGTATGGAAACAGAGCTGGCACAAGGATCTTCTTCTTCTTCATCGTCTGCTTTGTCAATTACCAACCCAGGGGATCATCCACAGGGTTCATCAATGTCTTCTCTTCCTCCTGGAACACAAAGACTTCTGCCTTTCATTGAGGCTCTATTTGTTTTGTGTGAGAAACTTCAGGCAAACAATTTGTTTATCCAGCAGGATCATGCGAATGAGATTGTAAGAGAGGTTAAAGAGGTTGCAAGTAGCTCAGATCTATCATCCACTAAAAA
The DNA here is from genome assembly GCA_026214975.1 of Gentiana macrophylla. NCBI lineage: Eukaryota > Viridiplantae > Streptophyta > Magnoliopsida > Gentianales > Gentianaceae > Gentiana > Gentiana macrophylla. Next base: position 112,814,117 of record CM047808.1, read on the forward strand.
TAGTCAAGAAGCTCAACGAAGAGTTGACGGGACTTCAAAATTCACAAGGTTTGCTGAAAAGCACAGACGGCTTCTGAATGCTTTTGTCAGGCAAAATCCTGGATTGCTAGAAAAATCCCTATCCATGTTGCTCAAAGCTCCTCGTCTGATTGATTTTGATAACAAGAGAGCTTATTTTCGCTCTCGAATTCGCCAGCAGCATGAGCAACACCTCTCTGGCCCTCTTCGAATAAGTATTCGTCGAGCATATGTTTTGGAAGATTCTTACAATCAGTTGAGAATGAGGCCTACTCAAGACCTGAAAGGTCGATTGAATGTTCATTTTCAAGGGGAAGAGGGTATTGATGCTGGAGGGTTGACAAGGGAGTGGTATCAACTGCTCTCAAGGGTCATTTTTGACAAAGGAGCTTTGTTATTTACAACAGTAGGAAACAATGCTACTTTTCAGCCGAACCCAAATTCTGTTTATCAAACTGAGCATCTCTCTTACTTCAGATTTGTTGGCCGTGTGGTAATTCATTAAATTATTTTATTTATCTTGCTGGTTCCAAGCTCTAGTTGCCTCATTTAAAGTTATTGATGATTGTATTCTTGTTCCTACTATGTTTTTTTGTAGGTTGCTAAAGCATTGTTTGATGGGCAACTGCTTGATGTATACTTCACTCGATCCTTCTACAAGCACATTCTTGGTGTAAAAGTGACTTATCATGATATAGAAGCTGTTGATCCCGACTACTATAAGAACTTGAAATGGATGCTTGAGGTAAGCAAAGACAGTAAACACGTTTATAGTTTAATTCCAATATTTCACCTGGAATTCTAATTTCTATACTTGCCTGTGTCAGAATGACGTGAGCGATGTACCTGATTTGACATTTAGCATGGATGCAGATGAAGAAAAGCACATTCTTTACGAAAAAGCAGAGGTATTGTAATAGTAATAGCTGTGTACTTAACCCCCCAAGTTTATGTCTCTTGTTTTTTTTTTTTTTTCGGATGCTAAAATTTAACCAAGAAGATACCGTTTTATGTAAGTTTTCATATGATGATATCTGTAAGGTGCATTAATCATTGTCTTTATCATGATAAGGTTACTGATTATGAGCTTAAACCTGGAGGAAGAAACATAAGGGTCACTGAAGAAACAAAGCAAGAGTATGTGGACCTTGTGGCAGACCATATCTTGACAAATGCGATTCGACCTCAAATTAATTCTTTTCTGGATGGATTCAACGAGTTAGTTCCTAGAGATATTATATCCATTTTCAATGACAAAGAGCTTGAGCTACTAATTAGTGGGCTTCCAGAGATTGATTGTAAGTTTATACTTACCATGCTCTCACTGATTAATCATGTTTGATAAATCTTATTTCTGAGACATGGAAAAATGTTTTTGCCCTTGTAGTGGATGATTTGAAAGCCAATACTGAATACACTGGCTACACAGCTGCATCGGGGGTCGTACAGTGGTTTTGGGAGGTTGTTTTTGCATTCAGTAAGGAGGACAGAGCAAGGTTATTGCAATTTGTGACTGGTACATCAAAGGTGATTCATTGGGCTCCTTAAACCAGTTTTGAAATCTTTTGACATTGTTAAAGGTTATTCAGCATATGGAATCAGCTTAATTATTTGTAGTGTTACATCTAATAGTATAGCAAGGACTTGAAATACATAGAGTTGACAACTTGTATATGTAAGATTATACTAAAATTGATTTTAGGTCATGTATGTATCAACTGTGGGATAATTTGCAAACATGAAGTATCACTCGCCCTCTGCGTGTTCATGATCAAGTAAAAATGAGGAAAATTTGCCAGAATGGTTGGATTTGATTGATACTATTTATACCATCTTCTCAGGTACCACTGGAGGGTTTCAAAGCATTGCAGGGTATTTCTGGACCTCAGATATTTCAGATTCATAAGGCATATGGAGCTCCAGAGAGGTTGCCATCTGCTCATACATGGTTAGTCTCTGGTTGTCTGACTCGTGCTGAACTGTTTGCTAGAGCTGTCTGTTTAGTGTTGTAGTAGTAGTAGTAGTTGTTTGATAAATCTTTCTTGTAAATATTTTCATTTGTTTGGTCGGTGTATAGCTTCAACCAGCTGGATCTTCCAGAGTACACATCTAAGGAACAGCTTCAAGAGCGCTTGTTATTGGCCATCCATGAAGCCAGTGAAGGATTTGGGTTTGGCTGAAATAAGCTCATCAAACTGGATTGATTATGCATGTGATACCCGTTGAATTCTCTGCCGTTGCTGGTTTGTACATGTCAGTCTTTCTGTTTATGATAAACCTATCTTCATTAGTCCTTGTATGGTATTATTGCTATAATTCTACAGAATAAGTAAAGATTCAAGCTGCTAAGTATTCGGTTAGGCATTTAATTTGAGATCCTGGACATTTATTCAGTCACACTACATCCAAGTAAATGTTCGCTATGCTATGTAATATGTTTTTTTTTTTTGACCTTTATCATGCGATTGCTCGTTCTGCAGAGTAATGAGGAGATATGATTGGGACATCAACAACTACTGTAGTAGCAATACAACACAGTTAAAGAAGAGGTTTATCTGGGAGATGAAAAAGCTCAATAGATTTCGAGGGCTTTTGGTGATAAGTTAGGTATTAATGTCGCGTTTTAGCCTTGTTGTGTTTTCAAAGGTGGCAACAGGAGGTGGTATATCTGTTTTGGGGAACCATGTTGTTGGCATCTGCAGAACAAGGGAGGCAAATATGGTGAATGAAGAATCTTAATCAGCCCTAGTCGTTTTTTGTACATAATAGCTGCTTTAGTTTGGGTTTTCTTTCTTCAAACTAGACGAATACGGTCTTCTCCTCTTTTATCGATGATATGATTGTTTTTTTTTTTGGTTCTTCATTTTATGATGCTATTCTTTGTGACTTGTGGGATGATGATGATGATGGCCCAAAGTGGCAACGACATTTGATTTGGCTGCATATTTCAATGGTGGCCAGGTGATTAAAAGCACGAAATAATAATACAAGTTGGAAAAGGAAATATCGATTTTTTTCATTAACGATGATTACACCTTTGGTTTATGTCTGGTTTTAAGTAACTTGTAATGCTACCTGTTTCTTTGTTAGTTATGATGGGTTGGGCGGTTATCACACACTTGATTTGAATGAAGTTGGCTTAATGGGGCTACTTTGGTTAAGATAACATCTTCTGCAGAGAGACTGGCCTCCTACTTATTGATATCAAATATCCATTTAGTGATGGTCAACAATCTCTATTCATTTTATTAGAGAGATTATAGAGTAAAAAAATTCTCACAAACATTTGTAGAATTGTTTTGTAGCATGATGTATGAAATATTATTCTCTATTTCTATTTTATATGCAAAAAGCCTGAATGTGATTTTTCTTTTCTTTTCTTTTCTTTTCGTTTTGTAAACGAACGATCACGAACATGGTTTCATACTATTCAACTCAACTCGAATCAACTAAGGTTCATGAACAACCTACCCAACCGATACTCAAGTGATGTACTAAGTTTTAAGGTACTTGTATATAGGAGATGTTGCCGTATCCGGGTAAAAGCTCTAAACATGTGTAAGTAAATAAATAAATTCCATTGGCATCAATATTATATAACCCAAAAGAACAAATCCACTTCAAAATAATGTTGTAATGATTGTGTACTTAAGATAATCTACTACTTAAAATCTTCAGGCAATTGTCTCTTTTTTTTTTGTGTTTTAAGTTTAAACTCTTGACATCCCAAGCTTGCGGTCGAATAAACGGCGCAACAAATAAACTTGCAATACGCTTGCACCGATAAGTGCCGCTGATTCATATAATGCTTTGTGGATTGCCCTTCTGCTCATTCCTTCATTCACTACATACATACATACATACATACATTTCACAAGTCCATGCATATATTAAGGACGATAATACGTATCGAATTGTAGGGTAACGTAATATAATTCAAGTTAAGAAAGAGAGATACCTATTGCTTGGCGTTCAGTTTGAGCTTCTAGCCAATGCTGTTCGAATTGAATGTTGTATAAAGCTTCCTCTAGCTTACTGATATGCTCAAACAATGGCTTGAAATGTTCTACCCATGTCACCAAAAAAAAAAAAATTTTTATTATAAAACGCTAACCACGTGCAAAAGTATATGAAGGGGGTAGAAATGCTAACCGTCTTTTGCGTGTTCATCGTGGTAAGTGATGTGACCAGCATGTACATCAAAGTCTATGGTTTCATGATAAGGCGACTTGTTAGTGAAACAGAATTTGTAAACTCCTTCATTGTAAGCAGGAAACTCTGATTTCTCGCTCGTTTTGTCTCGCAAATCTTGAATCTGCTCACCTTTTGGCCCTTTCACCTATTCATTCATTCATTAAAAACCAAATCAATACAAAGAAAGCTGTAACAAATATCTGAGGATGTTTTCTCCTACCTATATAAGATGATGTAATTATATCCATTACTGCATGAGCAGAGATTTGTAATCACACGGCGCATGCAAAGAGAATAATAATTCGTAAAAGCAATAACATTGTACATCTGCAAAGATCGAGCGAGGAATCTCACTTTCCTCTAATTTGCAGTATAACAAAACAATCCATTCAGCTAAGGGAAATGCTACTAAGCCACAACAACGGTTGTGCCACAACAACGAGCAACGAGCAACGAGCAACGCAACTAACAACACACACTTTTACACCATTGATTCTGATATGCACACAATAATCAAGGGTGCAAAAGTGTGTTGTGAGACACAACCATTCCGTTGTGGTAGTAGTAGTATCACCTGCTAAGGGAAATCTATGGAAGCAGTTAGTAGAATTGAAATGTCTCCTCAGTTTCACATAACAATTAACAAGAAATTTTGACACCCTAAAGAAGAAGGAACAGTTAAACTGCCTTAAAAAGGACGAACTGGATCAGAAAGCAAAAGCAGCAACTCATTCCTTTACTTGAAAACAATCAAACCATCATCTCCAACCTCAAAACCAAGCAAACAAAATCCAATTTTATCCAAATACAGTAAGGAGAAAATAGAACCTAGGTTAACTTCTTCCCAAAACACTCAGAAACAATTATTTTGAGACAACCAAAAATCAAAAGCTAGTAGGGAGATCGAGGGTGTAATTAGAATACTTCAGAAGAAAAAAATGATTTCTTTCCCACATAAACAACAGATTACAACAGACTACAACAGGGAAAGAAAAAAAAAAAAAAGAAAAAGTAGCAAATCATACCACAAGATCAACACCATCTGGGGTGTAATGCCAGGCGCCTTCGGATTTGATGACGACAAATGAAAAACGAACAGTAGCACCATACTCCGCCTTATGCGATAAACATTCTTCTCTATCTATTACGAACCTGATCCCTAAACACCCACTTAGATTCCATACCAACACCACCGATGCGATCCACCACCACCACAAACAATTCTTCATCTGAATTAATTAGTAATACGGGGTAATTAATATCGTAATTATTAACACTTTGAAAATTCTCACTACTTGAGGAGAAAATCCAACAGCTTTACCTTGAATCACCAAGTGAGATCACCAAATTGATTATTGTCTTTGTTTTTGTTTGATTGATCGATCGTCTTCTATCCTACTATTATTATTAATCTTAATATTTGCAAACGTGACTTTCAATGTCGGCGCGTCAGATAGGGGTCAGGACCTTCGTACTTCAAAACCAGTTGTCCGAAAGAAGAAATGATATTTTTTACTTTCCTTTCTTTTTTTTTTTTTCCTTTGGAGGAGGAGCAGGGATTCTATGCAGCGCAACATCTCAAAAATAAATTTTTTTTTTTTTAAACTTTACAAAAAAAACCAATATCAATTTTTTTTAAAGCAAATTAAGTGAAGCTTATGTTTAAACAAATATGATTACTTGATTTATTAAATGCATAACATTATCCTTATAAAAATTAGTGATGAAATATGACTTAATCAAATAACTACCCTCAAGATTGTCTTTTCATATTATTTTCAATTAAAATAGTAGATACATTATCTCTTGTCTCTTGTATATATTCAATATATATATATTGGTATTTAAACATATTAGATTTTTTAATCTTTAAAGCATCTTAAGATATTAGAGGATTACCATCAGTTTCTTCATATCATACTTTATTTCTACATTACAGCTGAAAGTTAGGGATGAAGGAAAAAACGAGCCGCATCAGCCTCCCTATCCCCATCCTACATTGGGGAACATGAACAGTGTCACCCCAAATGTAAGATGCAACTTAAGCAATCCCTACAATTATTTTATTATTGTTTATCTTCCTTCCCTCCTGCTAAAATGTTTAAAAGTTGAAAATATGTTTTTGATAAAATTGTTTATAGTTATAGAAAGAATATTTTAATGTTGTAGGGATAGAGATAGGGATGCTGAGGTAGAGTTATCTGAATTTAGTTGTTGTAAAGTAGGAATATATATTTTTTAATGGTATTTTTGGGGATAGGGAGAGCATTCACACCAGAAGCCCTATTTTTTATCTCTAAAATAATATAAAATAATACATATCTCTATTTTACAATATCTCAATTCAAAACATTCTACAACAGCATCTCTGTCCCTATCTTTATACCATTAAAATAGAGATAGTGCTCCACAAATGGGGATACACTGTTCTTTGACCCTAAAATAGGGATAGGTATGAGGCTTCTGCTGTGGAGGTATTTGAAGGAAAATTCCACTTTTTATCTTTATTTTAGGAATAGGGCACCGTATAGAGCTTCTGCTACAAATGCCTTATACCATGTATACCATTAAAATATGGATAGTGTTTTAAAATATAGATAGTGTTCCACAAATGGAGATATACTGTTCATTGACCCTAAAATAGGGATATGAATGAGGCTTCTGGTGTGGAGGTATTTGAGGGAAAATTCCACTTTTTATCTTTATTTTAGGGAAAGGACATTGTATAGGGTTTCTGTTACAAATGCCTTTACAATATGACGGAGGTCGGACTTACGCTCGCCACGTGTCATCTTCTTATTGACTAAACATTAAATGATGAGAGAGAAATAAAGGTTAAGGGCCAAGAGCCCACATCGTGCCCACAGGCTGACCTAAACCCCAGGTGGGAGGTTGGTCTTGTCCTCTCCTTGAAACCACTGTAGATCTGATCGGTCATTACGGAGAGTGGGTCAACGCAGTTCGGACTAATAGCGGTCTAGGGGGCTCGATGTAGGTTGGCCAGAGACTCACTTATCCGATATTGGCACACGAGCTTATAATATAAGATGTCCTATATATAAACGATCCTAAGGAACTACAAGAGATTTGATTCCTGAACAATTACAGCATACGTACGCAACATGGAATACCCCTTATTCCAAATAATCAAACACTCCTTCGTTTTTAGGGTTTATTCTTGAATTATTGTCACTAGGGTAAAACTCAGCCCGGATTATCTTCTTGACGAGATCCAACATCGTCACAATACAATTGAACCTTCTGTATACATTTTGGCTTTTTCCAGATTCGCCATCAGATCAGATTTAGCTCCATTGACGTTTGTTATGATCATCAGAATCATGACACAAAAAAAATCATTGGACATTTTTTTTTATAGAATTGATCAAGACGTAAAATTTCATGATAAAAAATGAGTTCACAATACTCAATAGTGTAAAGTATATTGTATCAATTGTCATGACATATTTTTTATAGTCACACCACCACCCATACACTTCCTTTCAAGAGGAGTTATCAAGGGGGTTTATTTCGCACCACTCTACCGGTATACCACATTATATATGCTTCACAATAAAATCGACTCAATGAAAGTTGAATGTCAACATGCAACTTCCCGCCAAGTCGATTCAGGGTTTGACATTGGGAGGGTCGGATGTGGGTTTTCATAGGGTCGATTTCGTGGTGCACATATACTGTGGTACACTGGTAGAGTGGTGGTGTAAATATAGTGTGGTGCACATCTAGGTGAGGGAATCGAGTTGTAACCCGGATATCAATACAGGGGCATCACAGATAGCAGGGACGCAGCTGCAACAACAGACTTCCACAAGACAGAAAATGGCAAACGACCATTGTCCCTTCTCAAGAAGAGTGCTTGGTAAACAGGTAGGTTGATCATCACCACCAACCCACAAACCACCATTTGCGCCGCGTAAAGCTGAAGAAACCTTAATGATGATGGATCATAGTACAAAGCATCATGAATGATGTTGAATATCCCCCAAGAAAGACAGACAAGGTTGAGCAATGCAAGTGTTGCTATCATTGTAAACATGATGGAACATGATGAGCTTCCAAACTCTAACATCTCATTTTCACATCTCATCTGCTTCTGCACATCATCATCCACCACTTTTGCAGTGATCACAAATGTCGTCTCAGACAAGCCTAACATCTTCTTCATTAAATCTATAAAAGCAAATACATATGAGGTTGTATTCCTAAACATCCACATTCTTTGCGAGTTCCACCATGATTTCAACGTGCCTCCGCACCCTAAAGCCTCATACAAGTTGAATGCGCTTCCTGCCACGAAAACATACACAAACGGAACAAACCATGGGCTTGACACCTGAAATCATAAGAAAACTCAGATGAGCCAGAGACTTCTTGATCATGTATACAAAAATAGTTTAGATTTTTCTGTACCTTGGGAAATAAAGGGATGTTATGGATTAAAGAAAGACCAGGAACAATCAAGTAGAATAGGGTAGGCAAAGACAATGGAGCACATAAAAGGTAGATGCAATATCCCATCTGTGCACTCAGTTTTATCCTTCCATGTCCATATATGAAAGGGCAATACTTGGATGCGAAAACCTCGAATAACCCTTCAAACCATCTCTTGTACTGAACAAGAGATATATCTAAACTTGTTGGGGCATTACCAACAAATGCATATTTATTCGGATTACAGTAAACTGATCTCCATCCCCTGCACTGGATTGCTAACCCTGTGACTATATCTTCCACTGGAAGACCATAGACCATGCCCATCTGAAAAATACACCGAAAATTGCATATTAGTTATACATTTGGATCGCCGTGTTTAAGCATGTGATCGTGTCCGAGAAGCATATTAATAATTACCTCTTTTCCCCATTGAGTTTCATCTTCAAAATCGCAATTTGCTAGAAACTTCGATCTGTTTTCCAGTTCTTCAACGGTTTTATTGCTGCTTAAGGTATTCTTGTTCATATCGAATTCAGACATGCTATTATCCTTAGAGTACTTGTGCCCAGAAAGACTAGACCTTCTGTGAAAGCATCCAGTGCCAGAAAACAGAGTTGTTCCACACCCATCAAGTCCAGCAATTTCAATCTTGCCATTAAAGTACACAAATTACAAAACAATTCAAATTTAAAATAATTAAACAGTAACCTAGCAATTAAGATTTACCTCAACGATTGCCTTGGATACATTAGCATAAATGTCATTCTTGGTAAGGTTATGAAATCTTTGAGGATACTGAACAAAGGCGATATTTTGGCCTTGAGTTTCATCCATGAGAAAGCATAAAGAATCTTGCAGTGCATCTGGATCATTTGAGTACATATCGCAGTCCAGAAGAAGGATGATTGGTGCATTACTTATTTCTGATGAAACTCGTATCTTTATCATTGAATACCAAATGAAGTTTCCATTAAAGCAGAAAATTGCTGAACCAAATTACATGTAAATTAAGTTGTTGTAGTAAATTCTCACCAGTGTATTCAAAGCTCCAGCCTTGAAGTTATGTGGCCGATGTGGCCTTTTCTCCCTTGAGACATAAACCAAGGTTGGCAATTGATTCCCAGCTATGTCAACTAAATTTTGGTTTCTTCCATCATTTATTATCTTAAAAAAAAAAAAAACAGGAAAAGGTAATTATTACAGTAACTACCTTATTTTTAGCAAAGTGATGATGATTACTCAAATTTTTGGGTTGAAGTTGAGATTACCAGAACAATAGACTGATGATTATTCCTAGGAAATCTCGATCTCCATTCCAGAAAACCCTTGTGTTTTTCCTTCACCTCTTCTGAAATGTACCCCTGTTTAATTGCTTTCTCTATTCTGCTATTCATATCTTCATATAGTTTCTGAACAGGAAATAATGCTTTTTCATTTTCTCCATATATTTCACACTAAAAAATTCATCACAAACAGAAACAGAGAATGATTCTACTTTTAAGCTTTAAAGTCTGAACTTTACCTTAAGAGAACTCCATTCTTTTGCGAATACATCATCATTTAAGTCTACTTTTTGGCTAAAATACGCAGCAGGGGCCCTTGGTTCCACCTTGAATTCCTTGCAGAAAGGAACCCAATATCTTGCAAACTCAGAGGCCTCAACAAGAGCATAAAACATGAATTCTGAGCATCCATCATCCGAAAGGTACACACTCAACTTTTCTTGAGGATAATTAAACGACATGGCTGACAATACAGTGTTTATCACCATTTTTGGCGGCTCAATCGTGTGATCTGCCGTGCACACAAAGACATCAACATCTGGCAGTCTCTTCTCATAACTGCAACGTAAAAAGTAAAAACATGTTGATGAAATCATCAAACACCTTATATACACACAAACACATATATGAGTTTGTGGGTAAACAGTAAACTAGACCTGAGCAAGAGCCTATCTTTGAAAGGGAATCTGTGAACAACGTTGAAACGAGGAGACTGAGTGAAAATCCAGTAAACACCAAAAGACAGCTCTGAGATGAATAATCCAATCCAAGCCCATCTTCCACGTTCCCCTCTTGCTGGAAAATGTGTTAATCTGTATACCCATATCGAGACTGTACATACAAAAACTGTGACAACAAACAAGCTGTAAGTTGCTTTTCCTTTAGCTGCTTTTGTCTCAAACAACCGCACAGCTTCGTTTTCACTCATCTCTCTCAGCCACTCTCTTTAATCTTCTGTTTCTGAGAGCAGTCTGCAATCTGCACCGGTAGTCTGGGATAATCGATGATGATTATGTTGAGGCTATAATAATTTACTGCTATTTCTCAACTCGTACCTATGCCGCCTTTGTATTGTAGCGAATAAGAAATGAATGTGTTCTAAATTTAGTAATGCATTTCAAGCCAATCCTATCGGGTTCCAATGATATTGTTATGTAATTCTACTGTTCATACGGTTATGTCACATCAAATGGCACAACATTCATTTGCATTGTTGATTATGAGGAGTCTAAATTAATTATGACATAAATTCATCGTAATCAACGATACAAATCATAACTGTTATGACACAACGATTGTCCATGTTATGTGAAATTTATGTATTTCCCAAAAATAATATAAAATGAAAACAAATTGACATCAATGTTGAATACAATACAATATATATATATCTAGCAATTAATAATTACAATAGTCAAGTTCACTCAAGGGTATTGATATAACTGATAGTGCCGCCACCGATGAGTCCCGGAAACAGCTCACCTAACCCCCAGGTTGGATTAGGCTCGCGGCCATAGCGTCCGCGGCGCCAATCTAATTGAGGTCGCGGCCTGCAGGTCCCCGCCAAGAGTCTTCAAGCCTTAAAGGCCACTAGAAGCTCAGGGGGCCGACCGGTGACCTTAAGTAAAGGGTCCATAAGAGACCGCACGAGTCTTAGAGGGGAAGCAACAGAAGGGAAAGCAGAGGCAGGACGAAGAGTAGGCGACCTTGCCAGGAGCGATCTCAGCGACCACTTAAGTCGTGCCGCCAAGATATTTAGTCTACTTGTCTAAGATATTTAGTTTACTTGTCTGTAAGATATTTTGCCTACTTGTCTTTGCTTAAACCCTAAGCTTCCCTCCTCCCTATAAAAGGAAGACTTGTGTAACTAAAGAAGAGATATTATAATTGAAAAATAGAACTAAACTCTGCAAAAACCTCCTCTCATTCAGGCATTCGTATACGCCACCACTTTACCGCCGAGCACCACCGGCTACCATCACGATAAACACATCAAATAAGCCAGATATCCACTCAATATACCACCGCTAGGCCACCGTGATAATAACCGCATTATTAGGTATGCATAGGTATATTTGAAAAATAGTACTCCATCCGTTTTTTTTTTAATTATCGGAGAAGGAAGAATCATACAAATTAATTAACAAAGTGATTAATGTATTTGAAATAGAGTGTAAAATAACAAAATTTCACTTATAAAGGAGCACACCATCTCTCCCACGGGATTGCCTTAGCTTTGACTTAAACAGAATGAATAGGGCGTGCATAAACCCTTATAAACCACACATTCCTGAGAACCTATAACCTACTCTCACCCACACTCTGTTGTGGAATATCATGATCGTTGCTCTTTAGTCTACGAGTACATAAGTCCACACGTCTTTTCCAAAAAATCTAGTTAGAGTAGTGGGTCAGGCAGTGGTTCTCACCTTCATGACGGTACCATGAGTCTCATCTGAAAACATATAAACTAAAGGAGTGAGTACGAATGCCCCTTAAGCAGTGCCTAAGTATCAAAAGGGAACTGAGGAAGCCACTGAGCAAGCCCCGAAGCTCACTCCTAGGTTAGTCTGAAAACAACGATAAGCATACTCAAAATAATTGTATTGATAAATATAACATTCTATATGTACTTGAAATATCTGACTGAAAATAAAGCATGCAACTTTCTAGTAAATAACATTTAATGTACTAAAACATTGTTTTATGATGGGTTATATACTGTAACTGGCACGTTACTGAAAATCTGGAAATAATGATACAGTTCTAATATGTGCCCCTAAAAGAGTCTCTGAAACTGTCTGAGTTTGCAGACCCCATTTTCCAACCGGCTCCGACGTATAAATTGTACTCTCTATTATAGCCCAAGAGCAGGGTATGATGTTGAAGATTCTCGAGAACTCGCTGCAGTGAATCTGAGACCTGAATACTCCCTACTTACCCTGGAGTGAGGGTGGTATGTTTGGTTAACCGTAAAATTATTAAAATACCTTTAAACATAATTGTCTATGCATGTCTGTCTAAATTGTCTTATTATTGCAAAGACATTGAACTTTCTTTCCGTCAAGACCGTAAAATTACATCATTGTGTTCATACTTTCTAAATTGTCTTATTATTGCAAAGACATTAATACTTTTTGTCTAGAAATCTACCATCTTCTAAAATAGTGATAATGGTGGGGAAGAATGGGAAATGCTTGTGCATTATGTCAAAAATAATTTAATTATAGTAGAGAATATAGTATGAACACAATGATGTAGTTGAATAAAAACTCTATGTAAATCAATCAGAATAATAGACAATCCATCAATAATATATTTTACATAATAATATGTACTATCACAATGTTGTCATGTAGGACTTTTGTATGTTTTTCATGACAAAAGGCGTTGTAAACACTTTGGCCGTTGTATATGCCCTTAGCATTTTTCTTTTTATAGTACAAGTATCATGCCTTATGATTTAAAACATCAATTAATACACCGACCATCTTGTTTGACTCCTTTGGTAGGGGTGTAAACAAACCGAGTTGTATTGATTATTATTCTAAACAAGTAGAGCAATTTAAAATATTTTTGAATTCGAGTTCGAATACGAGTATTTCGAACTTGAAATCAGCTACGATTCAAAGAAGTTTTAAAAACCGGAGCCAAACTCGAGTTTTACATTGAGTTTAATATGTTTGAAACTTGATTCGAAAATAATTGAAATTATTACATGATAATAACAAAATATGTCATTTACGGAAAGTTGTTATATGAACTTTTTATTAAAAATGCAAAGAATGATTCATCGTGTACAAAAACAATGTTTTTAATGCAAAATATTTTATGGACGACAATATGGGAAAAGTATGGAACCAATGAAAACTCAACATTTAATATAATTTTTTTTTTTTTTAGGAACCAAAGTATTTTATTAATCAATATCCGTCAAACAGGCAATCAAAATGTCACCCAGGGGCGAGGTGCTCCAAAGTGTCCGAGAAAAAACTAACAATCCATGTCGTGCCAATAGATGCGCCGGGACATTCCCCACACGCCGAATAAAAGAAAAAGAAATACACACAAAACCAGACAAAACCGCCAAACAATCCTGAAGTAAGCAACCCTGAGCGGTGAGGTCCTCTCCTGGTCAATATACAATAATTATATTGACTATAAATATAAAAGTACATTTACATATCTATAATAACATATATCTATGTATACATGGACAAATATGCATATATGATTTTTCATTATATATAAATATGTAATTGAGTTTGCATGTGAGTAATAGAGTTGAGTATTACACTGCTTGAGTATCATTCGTTTAATCTTCGAGTCGAGTCGAGTCAATGTCGAGTTCGAGCTGATTTAAAATGGGTTGAGTCGAGTTGTAACTCAAACCAATCTAGAGCCACTCACAAGTAGCGTAGCTCGTTTAAGGTGTACCCAAACTGTAGTCTGTATATAGTTTGAAGATCAAAATATCGCGATTATATACCTAAGTTGTGTTGCTTTTAGTTTCAACTTACTTAATAATTTGAAATTAACGGGTATAGTGGACCGTTAATAAAATTAATTTAAATTAGTTGTGAAACACATTTCTTTTTTTCGAAAACGAAACAAATACATATAAGATAGAGGTAAAAATGTGTTGCAACATAATTGTTGTTAATTTCTCTTGCTAAATAGCCCTCCCATCATCTTAGAGCAATTGTAATGGCTTCCAAATAGAATTCATTTACGGCAAAAATGAATGATTTTAGAAAGTATTGATGTTTTTATTATGTAATGGCTCTAAAATATTATGCCATCTATATGGGAATCCAAAAATAGATTATATATAGACTCCATCAAGGACCTTTTTCAGTTCTTCAATAAGTTCGATTTGCAATAGTAGAGGTTGAGATTGATAGGAATTTAAGCGTGCAATGAAACGACCCCATAGGAATATGCTTGTAGGTCAATTTAGTAATGTGGGAGTTAGTTTTAGCATGTGTTAAGATTCAAATGTGGTGTGAAGGGATTTAGAATTTGGTGTGCTAAATCTCCTTAAGTCCAGGAATGACCACTGTGATATAAGATGAATGAGTAGGACTAAAGTTAGTTCGTTTTACACATTAAATGCAGGAATGATGGGTCGGCATGTAAAGAGCCCTTGTGTGGTGGGAATGTGGGTCTTTCAAGTGTACTGTGATCGGGAATTACTTGTTGAAGGGGTTAAGGGCTTAAGGTGAAATGTTGGCATACAACTAAGATTGAAACGTCAATATCTAGCTAATAATGGTAACTGAAAAGGAAGGAAGCAAGTTTGACTAACGGAGAGGATAGCCCGGAATTTAAAGCCTTATGGAGACAGAAAAGTGTAGTAAGACTATGCATGAGATAATTCCATATAAGCGCGGGCAGTACTTAGTCTACACTCTACATCTAAAAGAACACTAGAGATGGATAATGGGAAGTTGTGATGTCAAGGGCCATGGATCGCTAAATGATATCAAATGTTTAGTAATGGTGGGTAAAGGTGTTAGACACAAAAGATTGAAGAGATGCAAGAGTTTGCAAGTTTTGAGGATGAAACTTCTTTGAATGGGGAAGGATAGAATACACTTGATTTCTAAGTAAGGGTTAATCGGTAATCTTGTGGATTTATTTACGCTAATTATTATTTTACTTTATTTTTAAAGCTTTTGGAATTAGTTAAAGGGGATTAAATTATGTTAATGGCAATTAATGATATTTAATTTATATAAAAGAACCCCCCTCCCCCCCTCCCCCCCCCCCCCCGATTAACCCCTAATGCACCAGTTTTAACGAAAAATAGAGGAGTTAGAATTTCGAACTGCACGAGAAAAAAATAGAGGAGTTAGAATTTCGAACTGCAGGAGAAAAGGAGAGTACAAAGGAGAAGGGATCTTCATTCCAGCTCTTGATCCAACCCTGTTTTCGCAGGTTTGGAGAATCGTGACCACCGCGCAGAGAGGAAGCTTTTGATCATCACATCGTTTCAATAAGTATTCTCTTTACCCTATGGTAAAATCTTGAGAATTTCCTACTAAATAGTTAAGTTAGAAGGTTTTGGATGATTTAGTAATCATAGTTGAGTGTTTGGTTGTAGAAATACGTAGAGGGGGAACTGGAATTGTTGAATTTGATGTTCTTGCCTTTTTTGGATCGAATTTCAGGATTTTCAAGGTAATGGGTGTTCTAATCGGTTTAGATTCATGTTAATTTGTTTAATTGATGTTTATATGTACATAGAAAGGATGTATTGCATGTTTTAATGTGTTTTTGGTACCCTTTTGGTGCTGGAATGTTTGGGTTAAGTCTGGATTCGAACAGCTGAAGAAAACGCAGGAAAAATGTTGCATGTGTTAGGCCGGCCCCCAGGCGCGGGCCTAACAGAGATGAGAGTTCAGAAAGTTACAGGAGTATTAGGCCGCCCCCCAAGCGTGGGCCTGACGAAGCAGAAAGTTCAGAAGGGCTGTTGATCCCGTAGGCGTGCGCCTAAGGCTCCAGAGGCGTGGGCCTAACCCCCATAAGTGTTGTTTTGCCTTATTTTGTGTATAATGCGTTATGTTATGGCTTGTATGTCCTCAGGACGTTACTTGAAACTTGGCAAAGGCTAGTAACTGACTTCTGGTTGCCTCGGCTCAGTACCACAACTGAGACCCTCTGCGGGAAGAAGGTGGGAGCACCGAAAGACATTTATCTAGGCCTTGCATGACATTGACTTAGTAGTCATTAATCTCTTTGCTATTTGTTATTTAATTTAATGTAGAATTGTCTAGGACTAGAAGTCATTAAGAAGCATTTTTATGTGAATGAACCTAGGTGGTTAGATTAACCTCGTAATAAACATACGTGTGGTGCCTAAAAGCTAAAACGTTATAGTGCATGGTATGGCACATTTCTTTTTCGCAGTACGGAACAGTCTGTGCCATATGAGGTACTGAACATGTCCTTGTGTTAGTTGTGTATACCCATCATTCGGGGGAAGTGTCATTGGATCATAATGTAACCAATCCCTACTTTGGTCGAAGGTCTTGCTAACAGAGCTAGCAGAGAGGGAGTGAGCGCTTTACAACATATGTGGTAGCATTTGTAATTTATTATGTGATATATATTTGTTAATACCAATTCTTCTACCTTTTACTAATTACGAAGTACTTACCACTTTCTTTATTGTATGTTGGATTCGAAGTCACTAAGGAGTGACTCTCGAGGATGTTGCAGTTGAAGATTATCATTCCAATTATTTTGTTGTATTTTGGTATAGACTTTTCCTATCTTTTATAATGATCGAGATTAGTATATGTTTCTGGTTGTGTATATGAAAGTTGTAGATGTTGTTTTGTACTTTGACATTTGTGTATAGTTATTGTTGAGGTTTATTAAGATGAAGGATGTGTTCCTTTTTTATCCGTGAATTAGTCATTTTAGTTTCCCGAGTCTATCGCCTTGTTTCTGCTTTGGACTCTAATGATTCTCTACGTAAGACTTACATATATAATTAGATTAAATTTTCATTATATATATGTAAAACGTTTTTCACCGGAGGTCCATGTCAAAATAGAGGAATGCAAGAAAACAAAGTGACAACCTACTGCACTACTAAAAAAGACAATAATAAAAATAAAATCCTTGCTGCTTCCAAAGTTAAATTTTCCTCAGTAAAACAACACAAAAAATGCTCTCATAAAAATAAAAATAAAAATAAAAAATCATCTGCAATAAGTTTGTAGCAGGTTCTCATTGTAGATACAAGACCTCCTACCCACCCCAACCCAACGCGCCTATGGAAGCTTCCTCCTAACTACTATTGCAAAAATTGGAACATTCTTCATCTTTGAATTGAAAGGCTCAATATCCATCTCAACCCGCTCTCACCTGAGGATTCCTTCGACGTTGTTCATGGCCTTCTTCATAATGGTGAGTTTTTCTTTGTGACCACTAACATAGTTCCTGATAAAAAATATGATCCCGTCGCGAAGCAATTCATAATCGGGGTTCCCAGCAATACGTGAGAATACATTCCATAAATGCTTATCAGGAAACTCAAACATGGCTTCAAACAGCATTCGAAAATGCATCACCCTTTTTGGAGTCAGTTGGGATGGATCGCTAAGTTCAACCACCTTTAAACTAGCTAGGGAAAGACTAAAACAAGAAATCATTTCCGCAACAAATTTTGATAGGTGCATTGATCTCATCAGAGTCATTGATTCCAGTTCTTTGAAATGGTCCCATATGCAATACTGTCACAACAATTCAAGGATTCAGACAAACGATGTTTAAAAAGCAAAGCACAAGTATTATATCAGAAGAGAGCCACAGGCACATCATTGTCAAATTCGTAGAATATACGCCGATGAGGCGACGGTCAAGCGGCAAAAGAGTAATGAGGACCTCATGGATGTTTTGGGTTCGAATCCTGCTATATGCAAGATTAATCCCCTTTGTGTGGTGTATATAAGCCACGAAAATATAAGCGGTACTTAACGTTTTTGGTATAAATAAGAAAAAGATCCGTATAATATATGGCACATATTGGCAGTTCACATGACCATCATACTCCTGCAATGATCCCAAGACAGATTACTTTTCATAGTGGAGTTAATGACACTATGAAGTGATGCTTACAGAAGCCTCTGACCCGGATATGCTCTTGATTAATTGAAAAATGCACCTCCTTTAAAATGTCCAAGAGGACCAAAGTATTTCAACCTAGTTTGACCCATATGAAATCACCAAATCAAATCAACAGAATAGTCTTGATCTGAGGAAAACGAAAAAGAAAAAAGGTGGATGAGCAGAAACAGAGCATGCTGTTGGGAAAGTATAAAGGGCATGAATATGCATTATATACTTTAACTGCTCATTGCCACGAGGACCTCCAGAACATGATGCCAAAACATCCTCACCAATAATCTGAGAACCAAAACTGCGACCAACAGACTGCATTTGGAACATTAAATCGAAATGTTTTAGAATTAATCGATGTAACCCCTGAGAAAACGACAATAACTTGCAGACATGGGTGAATTTCCAGGTGTGTAGTGTGGTCAGGCTGGCAGCTTCAGGCTTTGGTCCCTCAGAAAGAAAAAAAAATTATCGTTGTAAGAGAAAAGCACAAATTTGAACTCGTTAATAAGAAAAAAACATGAATTCGAACTCGTTACCAAAGAAAAAACACAAATTTCTACTAGTGATGAAATATAACTTAATCAAATAAGTGATGTTCTTTTCATATTATTTTCAATTCAAACACCAGATACATTATCTCTTGTATATATTCAATATATATTGGTATTTAAACATATTACATTTTTTTTTTAATCTTTAAAGCATCTTAAGATATTACAATATGACGGAGGTTGGACTTTCAGTGGGTCGATTTTACTGTGGTAGAGTGGTGGTGCAAATATAGTGTGGTGCAAAGGTAGGTAGCTAGGGGACATCGGGTAGATCAGTTGTGGTGGAAATAATAACCCCAAATATCAATAAAGGGGCATCACAGATAGCAGCGAGGCAACTGCAACAGACTTCCACAAGACAGAAAATGGCAAACGACCATTGTCCCTTCTCAAGAAGAGTGCTTGGTAAACAGGTAGGTTGATCATCACCACCAACCCACAAACCACCATTTGCGCCGCGTAAAGCTGAAGAAACCTTAATGATGATGGATCATAGTACAAAGCATCATGAATGATGTTGAATATCCCCCAAGAAAGACAGACAAGGTTGAGCAATGCAAGTGTTGCTATCATTGTAAACATGATGGAACATGATGAGCTTCCAAACTCTAACATCTCATTTTCACATCTCATCTGCTTCTGCACATCATCATCCACCACTTCTGCAGTGATCACAAATGTCGTCTCAGACAAGCCCAACATCTTCTTCATTAAATCTATCAAAGCAAATACATATGAAGTTGTATTCCTAAACATCCACATTCTTTGCCAGTTCCACCATGATTTCAACGTGCCTCCGCACCCTAAAGCCTCATACAAGTTGAATGCGCTTCCTGCAACGAAAACATACACAAACGGAACAAACCATGGGCTTGACACCTGAAATCATAAGAAAAAAACAGTAACATTATTTTCAGTTGAGCCTGAGACTTCTTGATCACGTATACAAAAATAGTTTAGATTTTTCTGTACCTTGGGAAATAAAGGGATGTTATGGATTAAAGAAAGACCAGGAACAATCAAGTAGAATAGGGTAGGCAAAGACAATGGAGCACGTAAAAGGAAGATGCAATATCCCATCTGTGCACTCAGTTTTATCCTTCCATGTCCATATATGAAAGGGCAATACTTGGATGCGAAAACCTCGAATAACCCTTCAAACCATCTCTTGTACTGAACAAGAGATATATCTAAACTTGTTGGGGCATTACCAACAAATGCATATTTATTCGGATTACAGTAAACTGATCTCCATCCCCTGCACTGGATTGCTAACCCTGTGACTATATCTTCCACTGGAAGACCATAGACCATACCCATCTAAAAAATACACAAAAAATCGCATATTAGTTATACATTTGGATCGTCGTGTTTAAGCATGTGATCGTGTCCGGGAAGCATACTAATAATTACCTCTTTTCCCCATTGAGTTTCATCTTCAAAATCGCAATTTGCTAGAAACTTTGATCTGCTTTCCACTTCTTCAACGGTTTTGTTGCTGCTTAAGGTATTATTCTTGTTCATATTGAATTCAGACATGTTACTATCCTTAGAGTACTTGTGCCCAGAAAGACTTGACCTTTTGTGAAAGCATCCAGTGCCAAAGAGCAGAGTTGTTCCACACCCATCAAGTCCAGCAATTTCAATCTTGCCATTAAAGTACACAAATTACAAAACAATTCTAATTTAAAAGAATTAAACAGTAACCTAGCAATTAAGATTTACCTCAGTCATTGGCTTGGATACATTAGCATAAATGTCATTCTTGGTAAGGTTATGAAATCTTTGAGGATACGAAACAAAGGCGATATTTTGGCCTTGAGTTTCATCCATGAGAAAGCATAAAGAATCTTGCAGTGTATCTGGATCATTCAAGTACGTATCGCAGTCCAGAAGAAGGATGATTGGTGCATTACTTATTTCTGATGAAACTCGTATCTTCATCATTGAATATCAATGAAGTTCCCATTAAAAGCAGAAAATTGCTGAACCAAATTACATGTAAATTAAGTTTTAGTAGTAAATTTAAATTCTCACCAGTGTATTCAAAGCTCCAGCCTTGAAGTTATGCGGACGATGTGGCCTTTTCTCCCTTGATACATAAAACAAGGTTGGCAATTGATTCCCAGCAATGTCAACTAAATTTTGGTTTCTTCCATCATTTATTATCTTACCAAAAAAAAAAAAAAAAAAAAAAAAAAAAAAGGAAAAGGTAATTATTACAGTAACTACCTTATTTTTAGCAAAGTGATGATGATTACTCAAATTTTGGGTTGAAGTTGAGCTTACCTGAACAATAGACTGATGATTATTCCTAGGAAATCTTGATCTCCATTCCAGAAAACCCTTGTGTTTTTCCTTCACCCCTTCTGAAATGTACCCCTGTTCAATTGCTTTCTCTATTCTGCTATTCATATCTTCATATAGTTTCTGTACAGGAAACAATGCTTTTTCATTTTCTCCATATATTTCACACTAAAAAATTCATCACAAACAGAAACAGAGAATGATTCTAATTCTAAGCTTTAAAGTCTGAACTTTACCTTAAGAGAACTCCATTCTTTTGCGAATACATCATCCTTTAAGTCTACTTTTTGGCTAAAATACGCAGCAGGGGCCCTTGGTTCCACCTTGAATTCCTTGCAGAAAGGAACCCAGTATCTTGCAAATTCAGATGCCTCAACAAGAGCATAAAACATGAATTCTGAGCATCCATCATCCGAAAGGTAGACACTCAACTTTTCTTGAGGATAATTAAACGACATGGCTGCCAATACAGTGTTTATCACCATTTTTGGCGGCTCAATCGTATGATCTGCCGTGCACACAAAGACATCAACATCTGGCAGTCTCTTCTCATATCTGCAACGTAAAAAGTAAAAACATGTTCGTTTGATCAAATCAACAAACACCTTAAACACATATATGAGTTTGTGTTGTGGGTAGAAGACTAGACCTGAGCAAGAGCCTATCTTTGAAAGGGAATCTGTGAACAACGTTGAAACGAGGAGACAGAGTGAAAATCCAGTAAACACCAAAAGACAGCTCTGAGATGAATAATCCAATCCAAGCCCATCTTCCACGTTCCCCTCTTGCTGGAAAATGTGATAATCTGTATACCCATATCGAGACCGTACATACAAAAACTGTGACAACAAACAAGCTGTAAGCTGCTTTTCCTTTAGCTGCTTTTGTCTCAAACAACCGCACAGCTTCGTTTTCACTCATCTCTCTCAGCCACTCTCTTTAATCTTCTGTTTCTGAGAGAGCAGTCTGCAGCATTCTGCACTGGGGGGATAATCGATGATGATTTATGTCTAGCAATTAATCAATAATTGCAGTAAGTCAACTTCACTCAAGGTCAAGGGTTTTTATAGCATAGGTATATTTGAAAAATAGTACTCCCTCCGTTTTTAACTGTCGGAGAAGGAAGTGATATTTCCAAATTAATATAAACTGAAAACAAATTGACATCGTTGTTGAATACAATACAATATATATATATCTAGCAATCAATAATTACAGTAAGTCAACTTCACTCAAGGTCAAGGGTATGCATAGCATAGGTATATTTAAAAAATAAATATTGTATTGATAATTTAAATTGACGGATAAATAAAAACAAAACAATTTCTGAGAAAATGACGGTAAAAAGAACAGATGGAATAGTAAATAATATGGCTTAATATATATTTGAAGGTTGTAATGACTGTTTGATGTAACAAATGCAACTTTATATACACTGGTCCTAACGTTTCACATGATTGCCTTAGTTTTGACTTAAACAGAAGGAATAGGGCGTGCATAAACCCTTATAAACCACTAAGCTTGATTAGAAACTTGTCATAATATGATTTCTAATAAAACATTAAGAAGCCTTCCGTAACGACCCTGGCCCGGGTTTTACCTAATTATCCGGATTTGAGGTGTTCAGTTATCATTTTGATAATGTCGAAATTATCACGGTTGTTTAGCGGTGGTTTATATGATGGATATCTGACTATAAACGTGTACGAAAGTGATCCAAGCCGGTGGTGCACGGCGGTGGAATGGTGGTGCGTGTGAGCAATAGAGAGTATATATTTTGGCAGAGTTTTGCCTTGCTTTTTATTATTTCGTCCCCTTCTTAGTGGTTACATAGAGCCCCTTTTATAGAAGCTAGGGTTTTAGCTACAGACAAATAAGTACGATGGCCCCGCGATGCCGCGCCAAGTATATATTAGGTCGCCAAGGGCGTGGTCGCATTCGTCTATCTTGTCTCCTGGCTGATACCTTGCTTACTCCTGCTTAGGCTCTTGTGATCTCTGATGGACCTCGCTCTTCCAGGGTCGCGGACCGGCCCCCTGACCTTCTAGTGACCTCGTGCACACCGGGATTTTTAATTCATCAAGTCACGCCTACAGCGAGCATAAAGCAGCCTGGTTTTAGTTCCATTCAATGAGATAGCCAAATAAGAAAGACTTCATTCCAAACATTGAGGAAGAGTACCCGAAAAAAAAATGCCACAGCTATCCAAGGAACTCTTAATTACGGTACTGATCCAGGGACAAAGAGTATCGATCCAAAGAATGAGTCGGCACCCTAGAGATATCGGTACAGAGATGAGAGATCGCCGAGCTAAAAGGAATACGGCGACCACGATCCATAGCAGCAGCGAACTTGACAGCCTCACGATGAATTAGGATTCCCCAGTCAACGTCCACCTACGGGTCAGGGATGGCATGAAGAAGAAAAGCTTCACCCTCTGTAACCTCTTCAAAATCTGTGGATGGAAGAGCTCGTGAGTTAATGAACCTCTTCCACTCCCGATTACTGCGAGACAATTCAGACACGGGGCCAAGTGTGCCAGGGCGTGGACGATCATGGAAAAGCACACGGATTGTGCGACGCGGGAGGACCTGTCTACTTTCCTCATCGCCAAGGTTCCAAGCAATTTCATAATGAGTAGAAGGATTGATAGCAGGAATACGGAGAAGTCCGTTAATAGCCTCCAGGGTAAAATTGATAGAAACACCTCGAAGGGAAATGGAGCTAACAACTTCATCTTGAGAGAGCTCTGAAAGAACAGAATAAAACTCCTTCACCAGCGTAATGTTGAAGGGTATCATAGGTGGGGAGATAAAATCCCACCACCTAGAAAGTCGAACCCGGAGCAAAGAGCCATCACCTCCGATTTTGTCCTCGTTCAAACCTCTCTCCCTCAAAAGATCAACTACGTCAAAGTAACTCCTGAAATGGGATTTGGCAGTTTCAGAAGCGGTAAGGAATAAGGGGGAAACATCACGCATAGGACGAGCCTTGAACACACGGATTGAACTACTCTCTCAAGATCGAAAAGACATTATGAACAGAAAGAATGGAGATTTTCACAATCAAGTATTGAAGAAAGGCTAGGGAAACCCTCCATTTTTATAGGAGGGGAGATGGGAGAACGGCCCGGATCAAAGGAATCAAACGATCGAGATTCATGCGGTTTATCGGAATTTTGAATTTCAAAAGACGCATTTAATCGCCTGGAAGTTATCGAAACAAGATTCAATGCTACATTAATTGCGCCGTTATCGAAAAGATCAAAAGCCTACCAATGAGCTGTCCAATCAAATCAGAGCTTTTCGCTTTTCAATAGCACACCCACTATTTGCTTCAAACCAGGTCGCAATTTGTCTTGTTCGAAACAAGGGGCCGCAAGTGGAAATTTGCATATCGAATTTTTTCAAACAAGCCCACAGCAACCTCGCTCGAAACAAGGGGGCCACAGGGGGATTTTTTGTCATCTGATTCAATCAAGCTCGCCATAGCCTTGCTTAAAACAAGGGGCCGGATAAACGGAAATTTTAATTCCAAATCACAAGTTGGATTCTACATTGTTGACTATAGCGAGAAACGTGGTCAATGATCTCAACCTCACCAAGTTAAGCTAGGCAAAAGTTAACTTGAGGCAATTCTACATTAAATTCTGGGCGAGCCCAACGTTTCACCCTCGCCAAAAATTAAGGGGCCGCACATATATACTGTGATCTCTTTTACAAAAGAAACAACAAACAAGATAGCTAATAAAAGAAAGTACATTCAAAGAAGGCCAAAAACGGCCACATGTCAAGAACAAATTACAAAACAGCAGAAAGAAAATGTTGAATTTGTTCAAGCAACAAAGCGAAGTTGAAGCAAAGTTAAATTATTACAAAACAGTCGAAATTGTTGTGAAACACAAATATTACAATCTTCAATTCTGGCTAGGAGGAGTGCATGTGTGATCGCCGGTCAAATCTAGATGCTCGTTGCCAACTTGAGACTCTTCAGACTCTCCCTTGACCAAGGTAGTTAAGTTCACCGCGTTGCGAGGAGGAGGATCCCAAACGGCCTCGCCTTCCTTCATCTGATCGGCAGTGATGTCAGCAATGTGATCGTCAGTATAAGGGATGTATGGATGAAGGGCCAACAATGCGGGTTGCCACTAAGTCTAACCATTCCACTTGGCCAACTCCTCGAGGGTAACAGACTCTCTGCCGCGAGTTGACCAAAAGCAGCGAGCCAGGTGATAAAAACCTTGATCAAAGCTCGCTTCCTGAATATCTATAAATTCATCAGACTTCTTGTATTCAGAAATGGCCGCAGGCCCAGCCTCTTCGGCAGCTTTCGTAGCAGCGGCGAGTTGCTCCTCTAAACTGGCGATCTTCTCTCATGCATCCCTGAGATCCTCTTAAGATTTTTTGGCGACCTCTTCAGACTTCTTAGCGATCTCATTAAGGCTCGCCACTTTCTGCTGCAGTTGAACATCCAGCTCCTGACTCGTCTTGATGGCCTCCCTTAAGTGAGCATTTTCGTGCAAAGTGTTCGTGTGCTTGGCCTCGAGGTCAGCCTTGGCTTTATCAGAAATAGCGAGAGCAGCAATAGCTTTCCTAAGTTCGGCCTTGTGTTTAGTGGCAGCTTCAATCGCCTTGGGAATGCGAGTTCCGAGCTGAAACAAGGAAAATGGGGTAAGCTTGCAGAGAAGATAAAAGAAATACAAGACAGGAATGAAGTTTACCATGGCAAAGGTGAGTCCAAATTGGCCTGCAAGGTCATCAAGCTCGTCAGATTCATTTTTGGCAGGAGTCTCATCTTGAACCGCAACACGAGCGGTGATTCCTCGGCCAATTTCCATCTGAACTCCTGGCGACGAATCCCAAGTAAGGTGGTTTAAGGGAATGACATCAGCAATTGCTTCCCTAATCTGGCTCGCCTTATTCATATTAAGAGGACCTTGAACAAACTCTGAGTCTAGCCAGAGGGCCACTTTCCCCTTGTATCCGCGTGGTAAAGGCTCTCTTTGTGGCGCCCTTGATTCATCAACAGCCCTCCCGCTTTTAGCTTCAGGCCGCATAGCAACTCTCTCAGTAGGCTACTTATCAGAGAGGTTAGAGCCCTTGACGGCCCCAGAAACAGCAGCGGCCTTGGATTTCTCAGAAACTTTGGACCGCTTGGGAGCTTGGGACTCTTTTGCGGGCGCATCAACATGAGACCTTTTATGAGCCTCGCCAGCCTGACTTGAGCCCACGCTTATGTTGGCTGCTGGCTGATTTTGCTAATTAGGATCGTAGGTTTCATCAATAATGGAGGCGTCCACAATACGTGGCACCCTCCCCGAAGCTTGCTTCATCAACTCTTGCCTAGCCTTGGCTGCATCATCGGCAAGTTTTTTCTTCTGAGCCCGACGTTCGTTGGCATCAACCATGGCGACTGCAAAAAAGAGTATCAAAACAGAGCAAAATAATAAGGTACAAAAGATAAAGAAAGGAAAATCAACAAAAGAAAATTACGGAGAGATCTTCAATTGTGTTTGCCAAAGCATACGGTACACTCAGAGGGAAAGCATTTGCCCATATGGCAATCTCCTACCCAATCCGTGTCACTCTCTTCAGACTCTATAGCGACCAAAGCTTGGGATTTGGGTGGACCGACTAGCCCCGCTCTGCTTGGATAAGGCTCTGTCATATCGATAAGTTCAACCCAGGATACATTCCTTGTCGAAGGCTCGATCCCATCAGAGTCTATGAGCATCAGGAACCCTTTGACGAATCGGAGCTCGAAACTAAAAGGCGTACGGTGAGGAAAGGGGCTGGTTTCCCTCTACGTGAAGCGGCGTTGGGAAAAGGCCAGCCAACTTTTGATTCAACCTTGAAAAGCGAACCCCAATTATGTACTTTGTTGGGAAGAGGTAAAAACAGACGAGGAGTCTTGGTCCTCACAGAGATCTGCCCCGGAAAAAAGGTCGTGCAGATAGTATGAAATTGTTTGAACAAGGAAAGGGTGGCTCTCTTTTCATTGTCCGATAGAGAACAATGAAAGCCATGATCTGGATAGCGGCTCCCAAGGCAAAGTCGCAGGGCAACGCATGTATCTCTCGAAGCAGCTCCACCACGAACGGATCAAAGGGAGGTCGAAAACCCGCAAAAAAATGGTCAAAATAAAGAACTATGGAATCCCTAGGATGGCGGGACCCGATACGATCCTCTCGTTCATCAGGTTTAAGCTTGTCTTCATCTTCATCAAAATCAAATAAAGAAAACCTGTAAAGGGCAAGATCGATGTTGAACCGGCGTTGGAGGGTCCGATCGAGATCCTTGCACTTCAAGATCCGCCCCCACTCTTTCGCAATGTCCTTCTCGTACAAAGTTATAAGGGCAAACTCCCTTAAAGCATCAGGATTGTTGGGCCTAGGGTTCTTTCCTTTCACCGCCTCCCCAACAGTTGTGGTCGCAGCAGCCCCCCTACTTTTCGGTTTTTTGGGAATCTCCCAAGGAAGTGTGCAAGGACGCGGTAGACTTTCATCCTCACTTGACCCTATTAGTTCGAGTAAAGCGGCATTCTCAGCAAGAGTTAAGTCCACATCGCCCGCAGCGCCACTGGTACTAAATTCAGCGGCCTGATCCTCAGCAAAAGTATCCTCATCGCCCACAGCGGCGCTAGTACTAACTCTTTCGCCCTGACTCAGAGCAGCTTCCTTGGGACTCTTCTTACATCGCGGTGCCGAATCAGGAATAATACTGCCTAGATTGAAGGGGTCATTATGAGCTTGGAGAGCGACCTCCCTCTCGGCCAACTTGTCCAAAAAGTCATCCCGTGCGGCCACGCTATAACTAGAAGAATCGTCCTCCTCTTCATCCGGTGCGTAATCATACGCCTCTTGATCCTCGTCTGAATTTCCCCCCAAAGTATACTCATCGTCAGACATCCTGAAAAAACAATAAGGAAAGGCGGAGCTTTTAGTCACCTGGGATAATAAAGATTAAACCAGAGGGGTGATCGCACCCATGTCGACACCTTCCCTTCCGTTTTTTCCAGGAGAAATGATAAGGCAATAGTAAAAGAAAGGGGAATGCAAAAGGTCTCAAAGCTAAATGCCCAGGTGAGTCTACCCAAAAAACCTATCTTTGGTAGCAGAAAAGCATTTTATTTCGTCCTACTTTGAAGAAAACCAAAACAAGGCAAGAACACCTATTCAAAAATCAAAACCCGCGCATACACCTTAATCAGGCCTACATTGCTAAAAAGCAAAACGAACTTGGAAAAAGAAGCAAAAAACAAAGAGAAAATGAAGTAAAAAGGGCTAAAGGTAGGAAGATTTACATGTTTTAGAGATAAGAGCCGAGTTGGAAACTGGAAAAGAAAGCCGAAAACCCCAAAAAGCAGCCGGAATCTTCAAGTCTTCACCGAAATCCTCAAACTTGCAACCGGTGTCTTCAAATCTCCGCCAAAATCCTCATCGAGAAACTTACCCTCACAGAAAACACACTAGATTTTGAGAGGGAGAAAACTATGGAAATATGAGATGCGAAAAGTGTTAGAGGATTTGGAGGTGGAGCTTTATATAGGCAAGAATAAAATGATCGTGCGGCCATAAGTCGATCCATCCAACGGTCCAAATTAACGCGGTCATTTCGAATTTCGAAATTCGAAAACCGGCATCATTATGGGGAGGCAATCAATGCCCACGTAAGTACGTGGACGGTTATCGAGGAGGCTGATGATAAGCCATGATTTGACACTACCTACATCTGATTGACCGCCTCGCCAAAGACCAAAACAACTTAGTGGTCGTCTGCTTTATAGCGCGGTCCTGAGTAATAAGTCGGAAAAAACGACAAGGCAGTCCGCTTTATAGCGCGAGCCTAAGAAACATGTCGCACTAAACGACATCGGGGACGTCCGCTTCATAGCGCGGCCCCGCGGTGAAAAGCTTGACGTCACAAAAGCTGCACAAATAAGTCGGACAAAATGACAAGGCCGTCCACATTATAGCGCGAGTCTAAGAAACATGTCGCACTAAACGACATATGGGACGTACGTTCATAGCGCGGCCCCGCGGTGAGACGCTTGAAATCACAAAAGCTGCAAAAATAAGTCGGACAAAACGACAAGGCCATCCGTTTTATAGCGCGAGCCTAAGAAACATGTCGCACTAAATGACATCTGGGACGTCCGCTTCATAGCGCGGCCCTGCGGTGAGACGCTTGTCACAAAAGCTGCAAAAATAAGTCGGACAAAATGACAAAGTTGTCTGCTTTATAGCGCGAGCCTAAGAAACATGTCGCATTAAACGACATCTAGGACATCTGGTTCATAGCGCGGCCCCACGGTGAGACGCTTTACGCCACAAAATCTGTAGAAGCGCGCGTGTCGGATAAAACGGTGGTCTTTTAAGGACAAAATCAAAAGGTTCAAACAGAGCTGCAGGCAATCTATGAGCACGCTTACTCCATGCTTGGCATTTTTATGAAAATACCGAAGACACGGAGTAGGGGGCCATTGATATGTGTAAATAGCGCAGCCACCTATGAATCACCGGATAAGCCTATCTAGCCACCAGAATGGATAGCGAAGATCCGCGGCCATAACATCCGCGGCGGCAATCAACAGAGGTCACTAGTAGCTCAAACCCTAAAGGTCACTAGTAGCTCAGGGGGCCAATAGGCGATCCCCAAAAGGAGTCCATAAGAGACCGCACAAGCCCTTGGAGGGAGAAGCAGAGAAAGCTAATAGGACAAGGAATAGGCGACCTTGTGGATAGCGATCTTAGCGACCACATAGCCACGACGCCAAGATATTTACTCCACTTGTCTTTAAGCTTAAACCTTAATCTTCCATCCCCTCTATAAAAGGAGGCTTTATGTAACAGAAGAGGACACACACTAAATGAAAAGGAGAACATAACTCTGTCAAAATACTTACTCTGTAGCTTACATACACACCGCCGTATCACAGCTGTGTACCACCGGCCTTTCATCACTTCAAACACATATTATAAGCAGATATCCACTAAATAAACCACCGTTAGGCCACCGTGATAATCTCAGCATTATCACTCACAAACACAAGGCCGAACTCAAGAAGGTCACTGTTGCTCTCGCTGTAACTGAGAAAGCCAAAGCAGACCTCGAAGCTAAATGCGCCGATACTCTGCGAGAGAATACTCGCCTGAGGAAAGACAACAAGGACTGCAAGGAGCTTAATGAGAAGAGGGTGGCGAGCTTGAGTGAGGCCGCCAAAGATTCTATGGAGCAGTTGAAAACCGTGCAAGAAAAGATCGCGCGTATGGAGGAGCATCTCGCTGGAGCTAAGAAAGCCGTTGTGGAGGCCGGGCCTTAGGCCATTGCTGAATATAAAAAATATGATGACTTCTTAGATATTCAGGAGGTGAGCTTCGACCAAGGCTTCTATCATCTTGCTCGTTGTTTCTGGTCCGATCGTGGCAAGGACTTTGTTATCCTTGAGGAATTGGCTAAGTGGGTTGGCTTATCTCATAGGGAACCTTATTTGCTGGCTTTTCATCCAGATATTCCTTACACCGATGAGTTTATTGCCGAATTTGTTGTGGATCGAGTGAAGAATGGTTTGGAGGTGTAGGATCCTCCTCCTCGCAATGTGGTAAACTTGACCACTTTGGTCAAGGGGGTGTCCACGCCGGCTACAAGGGGGCAATGATGGTGAGGATTTCCAGGCTGGCGATGAATTCCTCAATTTAACTGGCGATCACACCCGCACTCCTTCAAATGATCAAAATTAGCCTTCCTTGATTGTAATCATTAACTGCTCTTGCTTTTGCTTTTTGAACGATCATATTATTGCATTTGTAATTTTGTTGACTTGTGGCCTCTTTTGGCCGTTGAATGCATGCCTTTTTCCTTTTTTCTTGCTTTGTTTCATTCGAGAATTTCTTTTTGAGTTCGCATTTCGCAATTTGAGTTTTTAGTATATGTATGCGGCCCCTTTGTTTTTAGCGAGGTTGAGAGTGTTGAACATTGAGCTCGCTAAAAATAGCTAGATATTAAATCTGACCTGTCTTTCGGACTTAGCTAAGTTGAATTGAAAATTTCCCTGTGCGGCCCCCTTGTTTCCAAGAGAAGTCGAAGGCGCTAGGCATTGAGGTCGCTGGAAATGACCACAAAAAATCCAGTTTGTACTTGAC
Organism: Gentiana macrophylla; assembly: GCA_026214975.1. NCBI lineage: Eukaryota > Viridiplantae > Streptophyta > Magnoliopsida > Gentianales > Gentianaceae > Gentiana > Gentiana macrophylla. Next base: position 112,845,700 of record CM047808.1, read on the forward strand.
TGAATTGAAAATTCCAATATGCGGCCCCCTTGTTTCAAGCAAGGCAAGGGGTGCTTCCTGCCGATCTTGGTTGAAACAGATGACGAGGTTGACAATTTGTTTTGAAAGTTCTACTACGCGGTCCTCTTTGTTTCGAGACTAGCCTTGGTAATAACAGTCTTGTTCTCCGAGCTATACTTTCCTCTGCACGATGTGTCAGACGTGGCAGTGAAAGGCGAAAAGCTCTGACTTGACCGTACTGTTCATCAATAGCTTTTTGATCGTTTCGACGATGGCACATTGAATGTCTCATTAAGTATTGCTTTGATAACTGCAAGGCGTTAAAGGTAGCTTTTGAAATTCAAAATCTAGGTAACCCGTGTGAATCCTAACCATTTGATTCTTTCAATCCTGACCGTCCTCCCTCATATTTTTCTTCTATAAAAAGGGGGATTTCTCTGGCTCATTCTTTGCAGTTGCAAATTTTAAGCTTTCATCTATCTCTTCCTCGATTTTATTTTCTTTTCTTATGACGTCTTCAACTGCTGATCGTGTTTCCCCTTTTTTCTATATGGCTTCTCGTGATGTTCGTGGCAATTACTGGAGGTGCTTCTATCCTTTGAAGATGTTTAGGGAGAGGAGATTGGATGTGGACAAGGTTGAAAAGGGAGGCACCCTATGTAATATTCCGATTTTCGGGAAAGGGCAGACGTGTCATTTTGCGAAAACGAAATATTATTATTTCTTTTCTTTTATTGGAGTTAAGTATTTTATGGATTTTATATATATGGTTTTTGAAGTTATGTATATATAATTAAGGGATTATTCTGATTTTGGTAATTAAAGGGACAATTAAGGAAAAAGGGATTTATGGGAAATTGGTATTTAAGGGAAAATTAACACACAATAATCCCATAACCTAATCAAATCAGAAATTCAGCGTGTGTGCCTTCTTTCTCTGTGCAATTCGGAGGAAGAAAGAGGCCAAGAGAGTTTTTACAAATTCTAAGAGATAGCTTAATCGTTTTCAGATCAGACGAGAGCTTTGGAATCGTCGTGAGAAGGACATCGTTTGGACATCGGAGTTTGGGAGTTGCAGCAGATTTTCTGAGGCTGTTTAGATCGGTTTTTGTGGCTGCAATTAGGTAAGAAACTCTTCCTATGATCTCAGTTATGATTCGTGAAGTGTAGATCATGTTTTAAGATGTGCAGATGTTAGTAAAAGATGTGTTTTTCGTTGATCAAGGATCATAAGTGTCCTTGGGATGTTTAGATATGTTTTCTACATTTTTCTAGAGTTTAATTCGATGCCAAATAGGTCAGAAACGGATTTGAAATCGAGCCTTGACGACTTTAGCGTTTTGGGAAAAACCCAGGCGGACGGGCGTCTGCAATAGGCGGACGGGCGTCCGAGACCCTAGTGGCCCAGACGGGCGTTTGCAATAGGCAGACAGGCGTCTGAGGTGAGATTTTTGATTCAGGATGCAGCTATTTTCGGCAGACGGGCGTTTGGAGTTTAGTGGACGGGCGTCCATGGGAGGTCGAACGGGCGTCTGGCCTGTTTTGCCTTGTTTTTACGGTTTTATCATTCTAGTTTGGTTTTGGGTTTTATAATCACACTATTATTGTTTTCAACCCTTATTTATGGTATGATATCATTGGTTAACATAAACAAGCCTGAATTGAGTTTCTGATTCATTCAGTTAAAACACCGAATGTACTCTTAAAGGGAGTTGAAGTTCGGATCCGTCGGAAGAGCATGATAGGCTTGTGCTTTGATGAATTAGCATTCATCACTGTCTGTGTAATTGCTAGGTCTTGTTAATGTCTAGTGGTCTAGGAAGAGAGTAGTTAATGTGAGGGAGAATTAATTGAAAACACTTAGGTGGTTAGTTAATCATTTTAATAATTACGTACTTGACTAGTAAAAGATTAAACAACATGTCTCTCTTGGATAGGCACCAGTCTATATCGCGATTTATGCCTACCTCTGAAGGTGGAAGAACTCCGTAGGTCAACAAAACCCTAAGTATGGAGGGACTCCGCTGAGATGTGCGTACTATCGGAGTCCACCTTTTCTAGATTTCGTGGATATTGGTGTGATCCACTAATATGTTGCCAAGAATATCCCCAGCTTGGATATTCGTAGTGCCCTTGAGGGCGGTTGTAACATAGATAAGTTAGGTAGAAACGTTTAGTCAATTCATGTTGATGGTCATGAGATGAACCTTAGATTGAGTCGGTCAAACATAAACAACTAAAACTTTAAATATCTTTTCTTTATAAATTATAATTGTTGTCATAGCTTCTCTTTCTTATTAAGTATGTTGTACTTACCTCAAATGCATGTTTTCTATGTGTTTGGGGGTGAGAAGACGAACAGGTTGATATTGTTTACGAGGAGGAGTTCGATGATAACGTTTGAAGACGCCTCATTGAAGAATTTACATTTATTCATTATTTATTCTTTATTAGATTGTTTTAGACTTTCGGTCTTCCGAGACTTGTAGCATCGTTACGTTTCTTTTGAGATTATCGTACGTTTCGTTTGGATTTCGTATTTGTCCTTGAATGTAATAAGATACATTTCCACCTTTAGATGTTGTTTCTATTCTTGGATGTTTGGAAATTTTATACCCGAGTCTTTTGCTTCCGTTTGCTTTTATTTGATACGACGACGTAGAGGCTTGCGTATAATATTAGATTTATTTAATGCTATACGCGCCGAACGTTTCTCTTCCGGATAAGGGCTCGGTATCCGGGAGCGGGGCGTTACAGTTGGTATCAGAGAGAAGTGTCTTTTAGGCTTCCTTTCTTATAAGATAAGTTTTCTCTAGACCTTTTAGTAACGTTCTAGTTTTCTTTGATCATCAGGATGGTGTTCACGAGAACTGGAGCGGGTGCAGAGACTTCCAGAGTTCGACGGGAAAGTCCAACACCGGTCGTAGGAGGCGGTGTTGTGAGGTAGATTCCACCACCCCAGCGGAGTTTATCACCACCACCCCGTACCGCGACACCCACCCCAAGGTCTCAGCAGGGTTTGTCACCGAGACCTCATCTGGAGCAACCCCCACGATGGCACGTGGGAAGTTCAGCTCAGTTCTCATTGGTAAGCGATATTCCAGCAGGATTTGTACCACCACCGGTAAGCTACCACCCATATCAGTAAACCGTTTATCCTCCACCAGTCAGTGTATATCCTCCACCAGTTAGCGTTTACCCTCCACTAGTGAGCCACCCCTCACCATTGGTGTTTCACCAACAACCGCAGACTGTCTACCCACCTCCTGCAAGTCATACCCCTCGACCTACCGTACCACTTTCACCGCGTTTCGACCATCAGCATGGTTTTGGTTACCCACCCTTTGGTCTCCAGCAAACTCAGCCAACTCCTCAGCAACATCAGAATTACCACCAAGGATACTACCCTTTTTAGCCTGAACCTCAAGTAAATCCCACTTACCCTCAGCAACAGCAGTACCAGCAGCAAGTACCTTTCGGCTATCCTCCGGTTTACCCACCCGTGAGACTAGCATTTGAGCAAGCACCGGCTGTGGATTGGTATACAAGATTGAGAAGGAACCGGGTTGAGAATTTCTATGGAAACGTTGAACATTCAAAGGCCGAGGAATTGATAACGAGCTTCGAGAAGGCATGTAGGAATATTCATGTGCCTGAGACCGAGATGGCACAGCTGGCGGTTAGTTTCCTTTTGGGTGCAGCTGAGGCATGGATAGATGCGATTCAGAGCAGTAATGGCAAAGTAACAGACTGGGAAGCTTTCAAAGCTATGTTCTTCAACGAGTACTTCCCGGCAACAGTATAAGCGGATAAGGCAAGTAAGTTTTTGAAACTTAAGCAAGGCAACTACTTGACGGTATCTCAGTATACCAATAGGTTTAGCGAGTTGGGACAGTTCTATCCCGAGCTGATGAAAGTGGAAGAGAGAAAGATGGCCCTTTACAAGGAAGGATTGGCTTATGAGATTCAATCTGGCATGTTGGGATTTACAGCAAGGAACATGGCGGAATTACTGAACAAAGCCTTGGAGGTTGAGACCTTCAGGAAGAAGTCCACAGTTGTCGTTGGAAACAAGCGGAACTTTGGGACTAGTCAGGGAAATTACCGAGGAGCACCGCAACAGAACGTCAAGAAGACAACAGCTCCCACGGTGTCCTAAGTGCAACAGAAATCATTCGGGGGAGTGCAAGCAAAATACTAATGGTTGCTACATTTGTGGAGAGCCAGGGCACTTTTCTAGGGCGTGTCCAAACAGAGGAAACAAGGGCAATTCGGGCCAGGGAAACGGTGCCGACCAGTCTGAGTTTTTGCAGCTGATGCTAGGGACGCAGACCCAGAGGACGACGTTATCTCAGGTACCTCGTTGTTATTTTATTTTATTAAGATATTTTTATAGCATGTTTATTCATGCTGTAACTTTATTTAAATGAATGAACATACATCCTAGGTACGATAATGTTAGATAACCTAGTGGTCAGAGCTTTGTTCGATACGGGAGCGTCTAACACCTTTGTGTCGACCAAGGTAGCTAAGAAGTTGAGTTTACCTTCGGAACCTTTGAGAAACACATTGGAAATAACTACACCGTTAGGGAAGGTAACAAAGGTAACTAGGATGATACCTCAAGTGGAAGTTCGAGTTGGATCTCATCGATGCAAGAGTGATTTCACTGTTTTAGACTTTTCAGATTTTGATGTAATCCTTGGGATAGATTGGCTATCCGAGAATTTTGTTCATCTAGATTTCCGAGAGAAGAAAGTGACTTTTAAGATACCCGGGAAATCAGACAAGACTTATCAGGGTAATGTGTACAAGCCGAGTAAGAAGTGACATCCGATAATTTCAGCGGTCAAGGTAATTAGAGCTTGTCAGAAGGGTTGTGAAGGCTACTTGTTGTATGCAGTGGATGTGGAACAAGTGAAGCCCAAGCTTGAAGAAACTCCGGTAGTGAGAGAGTACCCTGAGGTATTTCCGAAGAGTTACCGGGAAACATGCCGGATAGGGAAATAGAATTTGAGATCAAGACCCGGAGCGGCGCCAGTCGCTAAGGAACCCTATAGAATGGCACCGGCTGAATTAAAGGAGTTGAAGGCTCAACTTAAGGATATGCTTGAGAGGAACATAATTCAGCCTAGTACTTCGCCTTGGGGAGCCCCTATTTTGTTCATGAAGAAGAAAGATGGTAGCATGAGGATGTACATCGATTATAGAGTATTGAATAACCTTACCATCAAGAATAAGTATCCTTTGCCGAGGATAGATGACCTGTTCAATCAGTTGCAAGGCAAGAAAGTGTTCTCTAAGATTGACCTTAGGTCTGGTTATCATCAGTTGAAGATCAAGGTGGCAGATATACCGAAGACGGCTTTTAGTACGAGGTATGGACATTATGAGTTCTTGGTTATGCCTTTTGGACTCACTAATGCTCCATCTGCATTTATGGATTTGATGTAGCGAGTCTTCATGCCACACTTGGATAAGTTTGTGATAGTGTTCATAGATGACATCCTAGTGTACTCTAAGGATGAGGAAGAACATGAGGAATACTTAAGGATAGTGTTAGAAACTTTGAAGAAGAATCAGTTGTTTGCTAAGTTCTCTAAGTGTGACTTTTGGTTGAAGCAAGTCAGTTTCTTGGGACATGTCATTTCTGGAGATGGCATCCAAGTTGATCCAGCAAAGATAGAAGCAGTTGAGAATTGGCCTAAACCTACTACAGTTTCGGAAGTAAGGAGCATTCTTGGTTTGGCTGGCTACTATAGGAAGTTTGTGCAGGACTTCTCGAAGATAGCTACTCCACTCACTAAGCTTACACAGAAGAATGTGAGGTTTGAATGGACTAGAGAGTGTGAAATGGATTTTTAGACGTTGAAAAAGAAGTTGACTACAGCCCCAGTTCTGGCAGTTCTGGAGATTTTTGATAACTACGATGTCTACACAGATGCTTCGAGACAGGGTTTAGGTTGTGTGTTGATGCAAGGAGGAAAAGTGATTGCTTATGCTTCTAGGCAGTTGAAGGTGCATGAGAAGAACTACCCGACACACGACTTGGAGTTGGCAGCAGTAGTGTTTGCATTAAAGACTTGGAGGCACTACTTGTATGGAGTTAAGGCAAGGATCTTCACCGACCACAAAAGTTTAAAGTATTTCTTCACTCAAGAGAATCTGAATATGAGACAGAGAAGATGGTTAGAGTTCGTGAAGGACTATGATTTGGACATTCAGTACCATCCGGGCAAAGCCAATGTAGTGGCAGATGCTTTAAGCAGGAAACCAGTATTTGCCGTTTCAAGCGTTGAAGTTGTGGCAGAAAGGTTAGATGGGCTGGAAATCAACAGGTTTGATCAGATTGAGGATCGACATTTTGTGGCGCCGTTGCTAGCAAGATCTGAGTTGATGGATGATATTCGGGAAAAGCAAGATGAAGACCCAGCTTTGGTTGATTTGAAGCGAGTTGCTAGAGAGAAGCCTACAGTGGGTTATGTCTTGGATAAGAATGGAAACCTTTGGTACCAGGATCATTTGTGTGTGCCTAATGTTGGCGACTTAAGACAGAGGGTTATGGAAGATGCACATAGGATTGCTTTTGCAGTTCATCCAGGTGCTACTAAGATGTACCGAGACTTGAAGGAGAAGTTTTGGTGGCCTTCGATGAAATTGGAAATAGCCAAGTTCGTAGCAGAGTGTGTGATGAGCTAAAATTTACCCCTTCAAAAATACAATTTATAAAAGACTCAGTAATCAGTGGTAAAACTAACTCTAACTAACAGAGTAGATACCGGGTCGATTGTTAGATTAGCTACAAGAGTACGAGGTCGATCCCAAGAGAAATGTGGTTGTGAGTACCAAAGTGAACGTAGAACTTAGTCTAGGCGATCAAAGTTGTTGGTTTGTTTATACTAAAGATAGAAAAGAAATAAAATTAAACTACTTGATTTTAAAAGACATAGCCGAACCATGATCAAAATAGTTAATTTCAACCCCACGGATAGACAAAGCTGGAAATGTGCATTATAACAAATGAACTCTCACATTCAATCTCACGGGTGCGTGCTCCTGTTTCGATGCTAAAATCAACAACTCTCCTTCAACATCCTATGTGAGGTTAACTAATTCTCCTTTAGAAAACCGATTAATCTAACATGATTAAGTCTTTGTGAGACGCTCCGTTTTCACGAGAAAAACCTCGTTAAGAAACAAGTCCGAAATTACTCGGTCGACGCGTTACTACCCGATACTCACCAATGTACTACACCGAACATCTTAACGAATGTGTCAAAGCGATAAACAAGCTTTACCTAATCCATGGTCTCGCCCGAAAGACTCCGTGAAACAACTTGTCATCGTTGGCTCAAGAACCACCCGGCACTTCATAGTTCAACCCCGGTCTAACACTAAATTACACTAATCTAAACTACCACATTCAAGTTATTACGTTGATAATAAAACATCGATGAGCGGACTGAATTCACGACCTAAAACCGGTATGTTTTACCTCCGATCTTAGAACCCTTTTTCCACACACCACTCTCTTTGAACAACTCTCAAGAGTGATGTGCGTGATTTTTGACCTAGGTTGTCAATCTAGCCCAAATCCGTTATAACAAGTTCTAAGACGTGAAATATGTGAGATATAACAATAAAAAGCACTACACACTCCCTATTTCATTTTCCAAGGTCGATTTCACCAAATTTTACATAATTCAATTTATGTGACTACTTTAGCTATTCATAACAACGGAGAAAACAACGAAATATAAATATATATATATATATATATATATATATATATATATATATATATATATATATATATATATATATATCATGTATGCGTATATATATAAATATATATATGACAAAAACGAAAGAAACAATAAAGAAAGAACGGAATTGAAATTATATTAAAACTATAACTAGTCGGGTTATTACACCGACATTATAACTACATATATAGCTACATATAGGCCCCCAGAACATAATTAAAAAAGAAAGGAAAAGAAGAAGAGGGATGGGAAGAAGGGGCAAAGATCACTCTGCTAATGCCCTCATATATATATAGCAAATTGATCAAGGCGGACCGGTCCTCGAAAGGAACCGGACGGTCCGGTGTCATCATTGCAAATCATTACTCGCATGTGCAAGCATGTGCACGGTTATAATATATATATAATTATATATTAAACTTCTAAAATTCATATATTGAGTTGTAGACCTCCAAAAATCATGATTTAAACGTCATTAGAAAGCTCTCGGAAAACTCTACAACTTTCATGAAGGACACTTTTTCAGAAAACGCCTTTTTGATGGGTCATTCCCATTACGTGTCGTTTTCGGGATTTTCACTGATACGAATCGATTAGCCACTTGACCACCATTTGAGTTGTAGAAGTCCGATTGACTTGATTCAAAATGAGTTGGAAAGATTATTTGAAGATCTATAACTTTCATGAAGAAGTCCTCCCCTGAAAATGCCTCTAAGATGGTTCAAATCTCCGTCGAAAACATGTAACGATTTAAGTACTTAGGAAAATTTGCTCCGTTAAACTCGTAAACTTGTGGCACCTTCTTCTAACCCTCTAAACACCTCTTTTAGAGCTCAAAACGTGTCGTTACGTGGAATTTTGGTAAACTTATAATCCTGCAATGAACCACCAAAATACCAAACGTAACTCATTTACACACACACGATTACTAAACCGGTACAAAACTTATAAAAACACGATAGTTTACATAATAGTTACTACTTATATATTTTTATGAAACTAAGGAATTAAAGACTCGAAACGATATAAAAATACTCAAAATGATATCAGAAATGGGGTAAATTGTTATCAAAATAACAGTGAATTTTTCCGTCATCACAACCCCCCACTTAGCTTTTGGTCGTCCTCGAACAAAACAAGCGATAAAATAAAATGAATGAGGAAAAATTCATGAAGATATAAGATATAAAGGACAATCAGATGATGCAACCAATCGAATCATAACTACACGTTAACCGCAATATAAATGTATAACAGAGTGAGTGTGTGACAAGCCTTTTCAATTTCCACTATCCTCTCTTGAATAATTCAAGCAAACGAACAAATATCCATTCAGACAGTCCTAATGACTTTCCTAGGCATAGGCAGTAACAGTTCCACACAAAGTCCTCCCGTGTACTTATTAGGATAATCCCTAATGCATATCATTTAGTTTATACTGGGGATAGTCAGAAGATAACTTCTCTTTTTTTTTTTTTTTTATGTGTAGCATATGCCATCATTTCCAGCAATAGGATATTTCGTGATAACACCCTAGCTGGACTACTATCATCAGGCAGTCGGGAGCTTTTAAGCCTCATAGTGGTATAGGACGTTTCGTGATAACGCCCTACCGCACTCAAATCATTGGTAGCTACAACCGACATATATATAGTTTATCTTATTTTGACATTCTTTCTATCACATTCAAACCTTCAGATATTCACAGTACATGTTCAGAAGTTAGGTACTAAGTTACTGCTATTTCTAGGATAAATCACTAGAATGCTGAATGGGTACAGTTTAAAATTTTCGCTTCAATATCAAAAGCTTACGTGAAGGAATTCATGTTACACAAATAAATTTAGGCTAAAATGCACTTACGGTTCAAATTAGTTATGCATATCCAAATTGATCATTACATCTTTAAATCCATGAAATATATACCTTATACAATTCATTTTAATCAACTAAATAATACTCGAAAAAGATCAAAAACTAAGGGTTTAAACACTTACTGCCATACTAAACCAATCACATCTCTACCCCCCACTTACGATTTTGCATTATCCCCAGAGATAGAGAGAAAGACTTAGCTTATAAACCTGGCAGAAAGATGCTATCGAATCCCGTAACAGCCATGAGAAAGCACATCCTGAATCCCTGTACCAAAACAAAGCCAACACGGGACATGGTCCTCGTGCCAAAATATTGAACAGGGATATGGGAATAATGAGATAATGGCCCTGTTACGTCAGAAAATTCGATAGGCAATATATATATAGCTTTAGATGGAAAAATAACCCACACGAATAAAGCACAGAACATCTAAGCATATACGTATCACATGAGCATATATCATAGTCAAGTCACTATTCCTAGATTCATTTTTATTACACACGCTTTTATTAAGGTGGGAATACTCACCACTATACTACAACGACTGTAAATTTGAAACAGACTAGATCATAAAATGAAATGTATGAAAGAGTATTGAGTCTTTTATACCCGATCCTCAAGGGTTCAACAACCTAAGTCCAAGAAATGATGTATTTGAATGTTTTCTTTTTTTCTCCATCGGGATTTTCGGATAACCACCTAATCGTTCCTGTTTAATGACATTCAAACCTTCATCTCGAGACTTGGTTGTGCTTTGTGTTCACCTTTCATTATGATCATACTTTCCACAGATTCTACATTTCATCAAGACTAGTCTTATCCAAATTATTATTATTTAACGGGCTGCCTCCGGTAGCGCTTTTGTTTAACGTCGTTTGCTCGACGGTGACTCTAAATGGACTCAATCAACCAAAATCCGAACTCAAGAAGATCAATAGCTTAAGAAAAATTAACAACGCGAGAACCATCAAAATTAAATTGTCTAGAAACGCACTGCGTTTGGCCTCGATGTTATCTCCTCCCACCAGAGAATCTTCTTTTATCACTGTCGAACCATCTTCTTTTGAAAATCACCATAAAGCTCATCCATCGTGAGTATACAAATTGGACCGCGAAAATTCATCCTCACAGAGTGGACGAATGTAATAATCCGGGACCATCATATCAAATATTACCAACTCGCCGGTGGTTCTACCAAAGATGGCCGATCACTCTCCTCGCTCTTCTAACTCAAATCCCATTATAGCAAATCCCAATCCTCAACCTTATTCTCAACTCGAACTTCTTCAATGAGCACTTCATCTTTCCCATCCACCTCACATGTCTCTCGCCTCTTTCACATACCTCACTAATTCAATCAATTCCCCACCTTGTCTTGAAGATTTCTTATAAGCGGAGTCAAGATTTACCTTGAACTCCTGCATGTCCAACGATCGCTCTTGCAAGATCTCGGTCCAATCGCTCTAGTTGCTCTATTTGACCTGCCGGTGAAGTCTTCTTGTGGCATGGGGAAAACTGATCGTATTGACTTTGATTCATTGGAGGTGAGTAGTAGTCCTCTTGCCATTCCGCATAATCGATCGGTGGTGAATATGGTTGAAGCTATCAACGTCTTGAGTATGAGAACCATAATCCTGATAAGCACACGGGGGCTCGACAACCTCGTAATATTGTGGCTCATAACTCGAATAACCATAATTCTGATCCTGGTATGCACTCGAGCACTGATAATCCCATGAACCTTGGTTATTCTGCTGTTGATATTGAGGCTGAGGCACGAACTGTTGTTGATAACATTGTTCAGGTGCCTGAGGTTGGTAGGAGTATTGTTGTTCAGGTGAGTAGTATTGATTGAAAAATCCATCCATTTAAGCTCAATCTGCAAGATCTCAGAAAACAACACGAAAACAATAAAATTTTTCTTTTTTTTTTTTCTTTTTTTCTCGTTTTTTATTTTTATTTTTTTATTTTTTTTTTTTTTTATGGTAGCCGAAGGCCCTAAGCCTCAGTTCTAGCTGGACTTACAAGATATCAACCTAATATAACAACCCCGTAAAGAGATTGGGTTGAGTACCAAAGTCGTATTCAAACCGAGTTCAGGACAATATCACTTCAGCATCCCAAGACTCTTATCGAAAGTAAAATAAAAATAAAAACCTAGGCCCAAGCCTTCGGTTCACTTACAAGATATCACAACAATATCACACATTTCCCGTGCATCACGCGCCAATTTTTGATGAGCTAAAATTTACCCTTCAAAAATACAATTTATAAAAGACTCAGAATCAGGGTAAACTAACTCTCTAACCAAAGCAGAGTACCGGGTCGATTGTTAGAATAGCTACAGGAGTACGAGGTCGATCCCAAGAGAAATGTGGTTGTGAGTACCAAAGTGAACGTAGAACTTAGTCTAGGCGATCAAAGTTGTTGGTTTGTTTATACTAAAGATAGAAAAGAAATAAAATTAAACTACTTGGTTTTAAAAGACATAGCCGAACCATGATCAAAATAGTTAATTTCAACCCCACGGATAGACAAAACTGGAAGTGTGCATTATAACAAATGAACTCTCACATTCAATCTCACGGGTGCGTGCTCCTAGTTCTGATGCTAAAATCTGAACAACTCTCCTTCAACATCCTATGTGAGGTTAACTAATTCTCCTTTAGAAAACCGATTAATCTAACATGATTAAGTCTTTGTGAGACGCTCGCTTTCACGAGAAAAACCTCGTTAAGGAAACAAGTCCGAAATTACTCGGTCGACGTTACTACCCCGATACTCACCAATGTACTACACCGAACATCTTAACGAAGAATGTGTCAAAGCAGTAAACCGAAGCTTTACCTAATCCATGGTCTGCCCGAAAGACTCCGTGAAACAACTTGTCATCGTTGGCTCAAGAACCACCCGACACTTCATAGTTCAACCCCGGGGTCTAACACTAAATTACACTAATCTAAACTACCACATTCAAGTTATTACGTTGATAATAAAACATCGATGAGCGCGGGCCTGAATTCACGACCTAAAACCCGGTATGTTTTACCTCCCGATCTTAGAACCCTTTTTCCCACACCACTCTCTTTGAACAACTCTCAAGAGTGATGTGCGTGATTTTTGACCTAGGTTGTCAAACTAGCCCAAATCCGTTATAACAAGTTCTAAGACGTGAAATATGTGAGATATAACAATAAAAAGCACTACACACTCCCTATTTCATTTTCCAAGGGTCGATTTCACAAAAATTTACATAATTCAAGCATGTGACTACTTTAGCTATTCATATAACAACGGAGAAAAACAACTAAATATAAATATATATATAGATACATATATATATATATATATATATATATATATATATATATATATATATATATATATATATATATATATATATAAATATATATATGTATGCGTATATATATAAATATATATATGACAAAAACGAAAGAAACAATAAAGAAAGAACGGAATTGAAATTATATTAAAACTATAACTAGTCGGGTTATTACACCGACATTATAACTACATATATAGCTACATATAGGCCCCCAAAACATAATTAAAAAGAAAGGAAAAGAAGAAGAGGGATGGGAAGAAGGGGGCAAAGATCACTCTGCTAATGCCCTCATATATATAGGCAAATTGATCAAGGCCGGACCGGTCCTGAAAGGGAACCGGACCGGTCCGGTGTCATCATTGCAAATCATTACTCGCATGTGCAAGCATGTGCACGGTTATAATATATATATAATTATATATTAAACTTCTAAAATTCATATCTTGAGTTGTAGACCTCCAAAAATCATGATTTAAACGTCATTAGAAGGCTCTCGGAAAAATCTACAACTTTCATGAAGGACACTTCTTCGGAAAACGCCTTTTTGATGGGCCATTCCCATTACGTGTCGTTTTCGGGATTTTCACTGATACGAATCGATTAGCCACTTGACCACCATTTGAGTTGTAGAAGTCCGATTGACTTGATTCAAAATGCGTTGGAAAGATTATTTGAAGATCTATAACTTTCATGAAGAAGTCCTCCCCTGAAAATGCCTCTAAGATGGTTCAAATCTCCGTCGAAAACATGTAACGATTTAAGTACTTTGGAAAATTTGCTCCGTTAAACTCGTAAACTTGTGGCACCTTCTTCTAACCCTCTAAACACCTCTTTTAGAGCTCAAAACGTGTCGTTACGTGGAATTTTGGTAAACTTATAATCCTGCAATGAACCACCAAAATACCAAACGTAAATCCGACACGACACACCGGTTACTAAACCGGTACAAAAACTTATAAAAACACGATAGTTTACATAATAGTTACAACTTATATATTTTTATGAAACTAAGGAATTAAAGACTCGAAACGATATAAAAATACTCAAAATGATATCAGAAATGGGGTAAATTGTTATCAAAATAACAGTGAATTTTTCCGTCATCACAACCCCCCACTTAGCTTTTGGTCGTCCTCGAACAAAACAAGCGATAAAATAAAATGAATGAGGAAAAATTCATGAAGATATAAGATATAAAGGACAATCAGATGATGCAACCAATCGAATCATAACTACACGTTAACCGCAATATAAATGTATAACAGAGTGAGTGTGTGACAAGCCTTTTCAATTTCCACTATCCTCTCTTGAATAATTCAAGCAAACGAACAAATATCCATTCGAGACAGTCTAATGACTTTCCTAGGCATAAGCGATGTGATTCCACACAAAGTCCTCCCTGTACTTATTAGGATAATCCCTAATGCATATCATTTAGTTTATACTTTGGGGATAGTCGAAGATAACTTCTCTTTTTTTTTTTTTTTTTTAAATGTGTAGCATATGCCATCATTCCCAAAGAATAGGATGTTTCGTGATAACACCCTAGCCGACTACTATCATCAGCGATCGGGAGCTTTTAAGCCTCATAGTGGTATAGGGCGTTTAAGTGATAACGCCTCTACCGCACTCAAATCATTGGTAGCTACAACCGACATATATATAGTTTATCTTATTTTGACATTCTTTCTATCACATTCAAACCTTCGGATATTCACAAGACATGTTCGGAAGTTAGGTACTAAGTTATCGCTATTTCTAGGATAAATCACTAGAATCTTTGAATGAGTACAGATTTAAAATTTTCGCTCAATATCAAAAGCTTACGTGAAGGAATTCATGTTACATAAATAAATTTAGGCTAAAATGCACTTACGGTTCAAATTAGTTATGCATATCCAAATTGATCATTACATCTTTAAATCCATGAAATATATACCTTATACAATTCATTTTAATCAACTAAATAATACTCGAAAAAGATCAAAAACTAAGGGTTTAAACACTTACTGCCATACTAAACCAATCACATCTCTACCCCCCACTTACGATTTTGCATTATCCCCAGAGATAGAGAGAAAGACTTAGCTTATAAACCTGGCAGAAAGATGCTATCGAATCCCGTAACAGCCATGAGAAAGCACATCCCGAATCCCTGTACCAAAACAAAGCCAACACGGGACATGGTCCTCGTGCCAAAATATTGAACAGGGATATGGGAATAATGAGATAATGGCCCTGTTACGTCAGAAAATTCGATAGGCAATATATATATAGCTTTAGATGGAAAAATAACCCACACGAATAAAGCACAGAACATCTAAGCATATACGTATCACATGAGCATATATCATAGTCAAGTCAGCTATTCCTAGATTCATTTTTATTACACACAGTTTTATTAAGGTGGGAATACTCACCACTATACTACAACGACCAGAAATTTGAAACAGACTAGATCATAAAATGAAATGTATGAAAGAGTATTGAGTCTTTTATACCCAGATCCTCAAGGGTTCAACAACCTAAGTCCAAGAAATGATGTATTTGAATGTTTTCTTTTTTCTCCATCGGGATTTTCGGATAACCACCTAATCGTTCCCTGTTTAATGACATTCAAACCTTCATCTCGAGACTTGGTTGTGCTTTGTGTTCACCTTTCATTATGATCATACTTTCCACAGATTCTACATTTCATCAAGACTAGTCTTATCCAAATTATTATTATTTAACGGGCTGCCTCCGGTGGCGCTTTTTTGTTTAACGTCGTTTGCTCGACGGTGACTCTAAATGACTCAATCAACCAAAATCCGAACTCAAGAAGATCAATAGCTTAAGAAAAATTAACAATGCGAGAACCATCAAAATTAAATTGTCTAGAACGCACTGTTTGGCCTCGATGTTATCTCCTCCCACCAGAGAATCTTCTTTTATCGACTGTCGAACCATCTTCTTTTGAAAATCACCATAAAGCTCATCCATCGTGGAGTATACAAATTGGACCGCAGAAAATTCATCCTCACAGAGTGGGCGAATGTAATAATCCGGGGCATCATATCAAATATTACCAACTCTCCCGGTGGTTCTACCAAAGATGGCCGATCACTCTCCTGCTCTTCTAACTCGAAATCCCATTATAGCAAATCAATCCTCAACCTTATTCTCAACTCCGAACTTCTTCAATGAGCACTTCATCTTTCCCATCCACCTCACATGTCTCTGCCTCTTTCACATACCTCACTAATTCAATCAATTCCCCACCTTGTCTTGAAGATTTCTTATAAGCGAGTCGGTGCTTACCTTGAACTCCTGCATGTCCAACGATCGCTCTTGCAAGATCTCGGTCCAATCGCTCTAGTTGCTCTATTTGATCGGTGAAGTCTTCTTGTGGCATGGGGAAAAGCGATCGTATTGACTTTGATTCATTGGAGGTGAGTAGTAGTCCTCTTGCCATTCCGGACAATCGATCGGTGGTGAATATGGTTGAAGCTATCAACGTGCTGAGTATGAGAACCATAATCCTGATAAGCACAGGGGCTCTGACAACCCTCGTAATATTGTGGCTCATAACTCGAATAACCATAATTCTGATCCTGGTATGCACTCGAGCACTGATAATCCCATGAACCTTGGTTATTCTGCTGTTGATATTGAGGCTGAGGCACGAACTGTTGTTGATAACATTATTCAGGTGCCTGAGGTTGGTAGGAGTATTGTTGTTCAGGTGAGTAGTATTGATTGAAAAATCCATCCATTTAAGCTCAATCTGCAAGATCTCAGAAAACAACACGAAAACAATAAAATTTTTCTTTTTATTTTTTCTTTTTCTCGTTTTTTTTTTTTTTTTTTTTTTTTTTTTTTTATGGTAGCCGAAGGCCCTAAGCCTCAGTTCTAGCTGGACTTACAAGATATCAACCTAATATAACAACCCCGTAAAGAGATTGGGTTGAGTACCAAAGTCGTATTCAAACCGAGTTCAGGACAATATCACTTCAGCATCCCAAGACTCTTATCGAAAGTAAAATAAAAATAAAAACCTAGGCCCAAGCCTTCGGTTCACTTACAAGATATCACAACAATATCACACATTTCCCAGGCAACGGCGCCAATTTTTGATGAGCTAAAATTTACCCCTTCAAAAATACAATTTATAAAAGACTCGTAACCGTGGGTAAACTAACTCTCTAACCAGCAGAGTACCGGGTCGATTGTTAGAATAGCTACAGGAGTACGAGGTCGATCCCAAGAGAAATGTGGTTGTGAGTACCAAAGTGAACGTAGAACTTAGTCTAGGCGATCAAAGTTGTTGGTTTGTTTATACTAAAGATAGAAAAGAAATAAAATTAAACTACTTGGTTTTAAAAGACATAGCCGAACCATGATCAAAATAGTTAATTTCAACCCCACGGATAGACAAAACTGGAAGTGTGCATTATAACAAATGAACTCTCACATTCAATCTCACGGGTGCGTGCTCTGATTCGATGCTAAAATCAACAACTCTCCTTCAACATCCTATGTGAGGTTAACTAATTCTCCTTTTAGAAAACCGATTAATCTAACATGATTAAGTCTTGGTGAGACGCTCCGTTTTCACGAAAAAACCTCGTTAAGGAAACAAGTCCGAAATTACTCGGTCGACGTTACTACCCCCGATACTCACCAATGTACTACACCGAACATCTTAACGAGAATGTGTCAAAGCAGTAAAACCGAAGCTTTACCTAATCCATGGTCTGCCCGAAAGACTCCGTGAAACAACTTGTCATCGTTGGCTCAAGAACCACCCGACACTTCATAGTTCAACCCCGCGGTCTAACACTAAATTACACTAATCTAAACTACCACATTCAAGTTATTACGTTGATAATAAAACATCGATGAGCGCGCCTGAATTCACGACCTAAAACCCGGTATGTTTTACCTCCCGATCTTAGAACCCTTTTTCCACACCACTCTCTTTGAACAACTCTCAAGAGTGATGTGCGTGATTTTGACCTAGGTTGTCAATCTAGCCCAAATCCGTTATAACAAGTTCTAAGACGTGAAATATGTGAGATATAACAATAAAAAGCACTACACACTCCTATTTCATTTTCCAAGGGTCGATTTCACCAAATTTTACATAATTCGGCAATGTGACTACTTTAAATATTCATAACAACGGAGAAAACAACGAAATATAAATATATATATAGATACATATATATATAAGTATATAGTTATATATATATATATATATATATATATATATATATATATATATATATATATATATATATATATATATATATATATATATATATAAATATATATATGTATGCGTATATATATAAATATATATATGACAAAAACGAAAAAAACAATAAAGAAAGAACGGAATTGAAATTTTATTAAAACTATAACTAGTCGGGTTATTACAATCGACATTATAACTACATATATAACTACATATAGGCCCCAAAACATAATTAAAAAGAAAGGAAAAGAAGAAGAGGGATGGGAAGAAGGGGGCAAAGATCACTCTGCTAATGCCCTCATATATATAGGCAAATTGATCAAGGCCGGACCGGTCCTGAAAGGGAACCGGACCGGTCCGGTGTCATCATTGCAAATCATTACTCGCATGTGCAAGCATGTGCACGGTTATAATATATATATAATTATATATTAAACTTCTAAAATTCATATCTTGAGTTGTAGACTTCCAAAAATCATGATTTAAACGTCATTAGAAGGCTCTCGGAAAACTCTACAACTTTCATGAAGGACACTTCTTCGAAAACGCCTTTTGATGGGCCATTCCCATTACGTGTCGTTTTAGGGATTTTCACCGATCTGAATCGATTAGCCACTTGACCACCATTTGAGTTGTAGAAGTCCGATTGACTTGATTCAAAATGCGTTGGAAAGATTATTTGAAGATCTATAACTTTCATGAAGAAGTCCTCCCTGAAAATGCCTCTAAGATGGTTCAAATCTCCGTCGAAAACATGTAACGATTTAAGTACTTTGGAAAATTTGTCCGTTAAACTCGTAAACTTGTGGCACCTTCTTCTAACCCTCTAAACACCTCTTTTAGAGCTCAAAGCGTGTCGTTACGTGGAATTTTGGTAAACTTATAATCCTGCAATGAACCACCAAAATACCAAACGTAAATCTGACATTTACACACCGATTTACTAAACCGGTACAAAACTTATAAAAACACGATAGTTTACATAATAGTTACTACTTATATATTTTTATGAAACTAAGGAATTAAAGACTCAAACGATATAAAAATACTCAAAATGATATCGAAATGGGGTAAATTGTTATCAAAATAACAATGAATTTTTCCGTCATCACAACCCCCCACTTAGCTTTTGGTCGCCCTCGAACAAAACAAGCGATAAAATAAAATGAATGAGGAAAATTCATGAAGATATAAGATATAAAGGACAATCGGATGATGCAACCAATCGAATCATAACTACACGTTAACACAATATAAATGTATAACAGAGTGAGTGTGTGACAAGCCTTTTCAATTTCCACTATCCTCTCTTGAATAATTCAAGCAAACGAACAAATATCCATTCGAGATAGTCCTAATGACTTTCCTAGGCATAGCGATGTGATTCCACACAAAGTCCTCCCTGCACTTATTAGGATAATCCCTAATGCATATCATTTAGTTTATCTTTGGGGATAGTCGAAGATAACTTCTCTTTTTTTTTTTTTTAAAATGTGTAGCATATGCCATCATTCCCAAAGAATAGGATGTTTCGTGATAACACCCTAGTGGACTACTATCATCGAGCGCGATCGGGAGCTTTTAAGCCTCATAGTGGTATAGGGCGTTTAGTGATAACGCCCTACCGCACTCAAATCATTGGTAGCTACAACCGACATATATATAGTTTATCTTATTTTGACATTCTTTCTATCACATTCAAACCTTCAGATATTCACAGTACATGTTCAGAAGTTAGGTACTAAGTTACTGCTATTTCTAGGATAAATCACTAGAATGCTGAATGGGTACAGTTTAAAATTTTCGCTTCAATATCAAAAGCTTACGTGAAGGAATTCATGTTACACAAATAAATTTAGGCTAAAATGCACTTACGGTTCAAATTAGTTATGCATATCCAAATTGATCATTACATCTTTAAATCCATGAAATATATACCTTATACAATTCATTTTAATCAACTAAATAATACTCGAAAAAGATCAAAAACTAAGGGTTTAAACACTTACTGCCATACTAAACCAATCACATCTCTACCCCCCACTTACGATTTTGCATTATCCCAGAGATAGAGAAAGACTTAGCTTATAAACTGGCGGAAAGATGCTATCGAATCCCGTAACGACCATGAGAAAGCACATCCCGAATCCCTGTACCAAAACAAAGCCAACACGGGACATGGTCCTCGTGCCAAAATATTGAACAGGGGATATGGGAATAATGAGATAATGGCCTCATTACGTCGAAAAAATTCGATAGGCAATATATATATAGCTTTAGATGGAAAAATAACCCACACGAATAAAGCACTGAGAACATCTAAGCATATACGTATCACACGTGAGCATATATCATAGTCAAGTCGGCTATTCTAGATTCATTTTTATTACACACGCTTTATTAAGGTGGGAATACTCACCACTATACTACAACGACCAGAAATTTGAAACAGACTAGATCATAAAATGAAATGTATGAAAGAGTATTGAGTCTTTTATACCCAGATCCTCAAGGGTTCAACAACCTAAGTCCAAGAAATGATGTATTTGAATGTTTTCTTTTTTCTCCATCGGGATTTTCGGATAACCACCTAATCGTTCCCTGTTTAATGACATTCAAACCTTCATCTCGAGACTTGGTTGTGCTTTGTGTTCACCTTTCATTATGATCATACTTTCCACAGATTCTACATTTCATCAAGACTAGTCTTATCCAAATTATTATTATTTAACGGGCTGCCTCCCGGTAGCGCTTTTGTTTAACGTCGTTTGCTCGACGGTGACTCTAAATGCACTCAATCAACCAAAATCCAAACTCAAGAAGATCAATAGCTTAAGAAAAATTAACAACGCGAGAACCATCAAAATTAAATTGTCTAGAACGCACCTCGTTTGGCCTCGATGTTATCTCCTCCCGTCGGAGAATCTTCTTTTATCAGCCTGTCGAACCATCTTCTTTTGAAAATCACCATAAAGCTCATCCATCAGGGAGTATACAAATTGGACCGCAGAAAATTCATCCTCACAGAGTGGACGAATGTAATAATCCGGGACTGTCATATCAAATATTACCAACTCTCCCGGTGGTTCTACCAAAGATGGCCGATCACTCTCCTGCTCTTCTAACTCTGAAATCCCATTATAGCAAACTGAATCCTCAACCTTATTCTCAACCTGAACTTCTTCAATGAGCACTTCATCTTTCCCATCCACCTCACATGTCTCTGCCTCTTTCACATACCTCACTAATTCAATCAATTCCCCCACCTTGTCTTGAAGATTTCTTATAGCGAGTCGGTGACTTACCTTGAACTCCTGCATGTCCAACAGTCGCTCTTGCAAGATCTGGTCCAATCGCTCTAGTTGCTCTATTTGACTGTCGGTGAAGTCTTCTTGTGGCATGGGGGAAAACTGATCGTATTGACTTTGATTCATTGGAGGTGAGTAGTAGTCCTCTTGCCATTCCAGACACTGATCAGGTGGCTGAATATGGTTGAAGCTATCAACGTGCTGAGTATGAGAACCATAATCCTGATAAGCACAGGGGCTCTGACAACCCTCGTAATATTGTGGCTCATAACTCGAATAACCATAATTCTGATCCTGGTATGCACTCGAGCACTGATAATCCCATGAACCTTGGTTATTCTGCTGTTGATATTGAGGCTGAGGCACGAACTGTTGTTGATAACATTGTTCAGGTGCCTGAGGTTGGTAGGAGTATTGTTGTTCAGGTGAGTAGTATTGATTGAAAAATCCATCCATTTAAGCTCAATCTGCAAGATCTCAGAAAACAACACGAAAACAATAAAAATTTTCTTTTTTTTTTCCTTTTTTTCTCGTTTTTTATTTTTATTTTTTATTTTTATTTTTTTATGGTAGCCGAAGGCCCTAAGCCTCGATTCTAAATTTGGACTTACAAGATATCAACCTAATATAACAACCCCAGTAAAGAGATTGGGTTGAGTACCAAAGTCGTATTCAAACCGAGTTCAGGACAATATCGCTTCAAGATCCCAAGACTCTTATCGAAAGTAAAATAAAAATAAAAACCTAGGCCTGAAGCCTTGGTTCACTTACAAGATATCACAACAATATCACACATTTCCCGGCAACGGCGCCAATTTTTATGAGCTAAAATTTACCCTTCAAAAATACAATTTATAAAAGACTCAGAATCGTGGGTAAACTAACTCTCTAAACAGAGAGTACCGGGTCGATTGTTAGAATAGCTACAGAGTACGAGGTCGATCCCAAGAGAAATGTGGTTGTAGTACCAAAGTGAACGTAGAACTTAGTCTAGCGATCAAAGTTGTTGGTTTGTTTATACTAAAGATAGAAAAGAAATAAAATTAAACTACTTGGTTTTAAAAGACATAGCCGAACCATGATCAAAATAGTTAATTTCAACCCCACGGATAGACAAAATCGGAAGTGTGCATTATAACAAATGAACTCTCACATTCAATCTCACGGTGCGTGCTCCTGAGTTCTCGATGCTAAAATCAACAACTCTCCTTCAACATCCTATGTGAGGTTAACTAATTCTCCTTTAGAAAACCGATTAATCTAACATGATTAAGTCTTTGTGAGACGCTCCGTTTTCACGAGAAAAACCTCGTTAAGAAACAAGTCCGAAATTACTCGGTCGACGTTACTACCCCGATACTCACCAATGTACTACACCGAACATCTTAACGAGAATGTGTCAAAGCGATAAACCAAGCTTTACCTACTCCATGGTACGCCCGAAAGACTCCGTGAAACAACTTGTCATCGTTGGCTCAAGAACCACCCGGCACTTCATAGTTCAACCCCGGGTCTAACACTAAATTACACTAATCTAAACTACCACATTCAAGTTATTACGTTGATAATAAAACATCGATGAGCGCTGGCTGAATTCGGGACCTAAAACTCAGTATGTTTTACCTCCCGATCTTAGAACCCTTTTTCCCACACCACTCTCTTTGAACAACTCTCAAGAGTGATGTGCGTGATTTTTGACCTAGGTTGTCAATCTAGCCCAAATCCGTTATAACAAGTTCTAAAACGTGAAATATGTGAGATATAACAATAAAAGCACTACACACTCCCTATTTCATTTTCCAAGGGTCGATTTCACCAAATTTTACATAATTCAATTTATGTGACTACTTTAGC